>JAFFSR010000227.1:21253683-21864077 GCA_017163975.1 Anastatus disparis | reverse complement strand
GTCGTTAATATCGATCCCTTCTTTCCTCAAGTATATATACAGTAACATCAGTGCTGGTCTTTCTCTCTTTTTCTCTCTTTCTTTCGCCTGGCGTGTGCTGGCCTAGTTTATAGAAATAGCTGCTATATACGCGAATCTGAGCTTGCATTCTCTTCTGTGTTCTCTTCACACAGATGTACGTATATAGAAATTTACGTATACGTGTGCGCGTAACTAAAGAAAGTCGAGCGTAAAGAAGTCTTATTCGAACTAGGCAGGGCTATCGATTTGCTTTAGCCAGACAATATTTGCAATTGTGTTAAGGAATAGTATTACTAAACAATATATAACGTATTTGTCTATAGTTTTATTTATAGTTTTATTTTTTTAATTAATTATTGGAAATGCACAGCCGGATGTATTTGCAGATTGTTAATATTTGGAAATAGGTAATCTGTTTTAATGAATCGATTGAACTCTTTTTTTATTGGTGATGAACGTTCTATTAATTTCTATCAAATGAATTTTGAATAAACGTTAAATCTATTTTATGTATTTAGTTTTGATAACAATTTTTACAAATTTTAACTAAAAACAATTTAAATAATAATTTTTGATTGACAAAATAATTATTTTCTTGTTTGTATAAGGATCAATACCTTATACAGTCTTCTGCATAAATAATGCTCTGTATTCAATATAATTACGGTCAAAGTTTGCGAATTTTTTTGCATATTTAACAATGAAGACAAATTCAAAGATTAAGACCCTCATGGTTCTAACAAACAGAATATAAAATAATAGTTATTTTAACTTCGATCAAACGCGTGTTATTTTTACGAAGAAAATTTCTAGTCATCCTACAAATGTTTATACTTCGAATCTATCATTATTATATCTCGAATCGATAAAAATCACTGCTTATCAATACCTCACCCATTCATCCATAAAATCGTCTAGTGTATATTTTTTTCATATTTTTTTTTTCTGCGTCGTCAACGTATAGATTATGCGGTTCGCGTTTATTTTTTTTCTATAGAAAATATTCAGCAGAAAAAATAAAATCGAAAGCACAGACGATAATCAACTACTTTTTTTTTGTATTTCTTTTCCCTATTGTAAAAGCAACGACTACCTATATACGGGGAAACGATAACAACGCGTGATAATGAAATGATTCGTCGATCGTTCTTATATACCTATATATATGTACATGTATACATTACGCATATACAAACAGAATCGAACAAATAAATTCACCTGTCGAGGAAAGTTTTTTTTTTCTTCATTTCTTTCTTTTTTTTCTTTTTTTCGAGGTTGTATACAAGTGGTTTGCGTCAAGTTTTTTTATAGCAAGAAAAAAGTTAAAGAATATGCGCGAAAAAAAAGGTTCCGGTTAAACTTGAACGATTGAATGATCCTGTTATGTGAAAGAACATTTTTTTGATTTTCTAAAAATTATATTTAACTAAGAATTTAATGTTAATGTTTTTAAATTCTTTTTAAAATTTATGTTTTAAAGTAATAAAAGGAAAATAAATCAATGAAATTATCTTTCAATAAATGAGATAACCTAGTTACTAATTAGGTGAAATAATACATAACGAAAGATTATTTTTTTATAATAACGAGACCAATTCAAAAACTTAAAATAATACTTTTACTTAAAATCTATCGCTCATAAATATTTGCCAATTATAAAGTTTACTCTTACGTATAAGGAGAAAGAGGAAGTGATCGTGAACGGATGTGATATCGAAATCTTTATATACATATACATGTATATAGTTAATGAAAATTGTCGTTTGGCGAAAGGATTCCATTTGGCTTGATCATTTACTTTCTTCTACGAGTTTTGTACTTTCACAGATAGATTTTAAATGCAATAATATACATATAAGTTTCAACGTTCAAATAAAATTAAATATATTAAAGAAGTTTTTTTCTTTTTCATCGAAGTAATGATGCTTGTTTGTTTGATAATAAATTAATCAGAAACGATTATCAAAGTTATTTTATTATTATTTTTTTTCCAGATTGTAATATTAATTTTCTAATTGGCAGTGCTAAAGTTGAAGATTATTCGCAAAACGATTGCGTAATCTTTGGGATTTTTCTAATTATTGACGATTACGAGAATAATTGATTAAAATCTGAGATATATTTTATCATTAATTTTGTGCGATTCGAATGATGATGTTGATGATGATAATGATCGAAGACATAAAATAGATAACTCTTTGCATTAAACGTGTGCTGCAACTATTAACAATTAATTAAAAGAAACTTTATATGTTACGCGTAAACATTTAATTTGCGTCTATTGATTATCATTAAATTTCAAACGTAAATTTATATCTTTGAAAAAAAATAAGTAAACTCGTGTCTTTTGAATTGTGATATCGTACAACTTTCTATTGTTAATTCCCGTTTGCTTGATAGCAAGTAAAGAAAAAAATGTAAAATAGAAATTCTCTGACTTTTTTATATTTAAATGAGTCAATAGAACGTTTAGGTATTATCATTTGGTTTTGAAATTAACAATGTATAAATTATGTATACAAAACAAGGAAACTCCAAATGTTTGTCCTCGTTAAAAAGATAATTAAATAAGAATATGTTTTCCTCATTACAATTGCAATGAGAAACAATTATTGGTAAAAGTTAAATCAGTTAAATTATTAAAATGAAATTTAAAAAAAGAACGTTCGAACCGTAAATTTAACTGTACAATGCTAATTGGATTGAAAGAAATATTGATGGGATGTATAAGAAATTTTGTTGTAATGTTCTTTGACCATGATGCAATCGGAATATGTACTTACGTCAGGTGTTTTTTTTTAATCTTTAGGTAAACTGTTAAATAAGCAATCGTTTTCATTAAATATTCCAAAAGTTTGAGAGTCATTGATGTGTTTGCAGAAATTTTCATGAATGTTCTATCCATCGAAAATTCTCTAGTGCTTTTAAAGTCATTAAATTAGAAAAAATTCTATGTTTTTGATATATTACTCATAAAATTACACGTAAAACTTATAATGTTTTTATTTAAATAATATTTAAATTATATATCTTATGTAAATTGCAAATACACTTAGGTTGTACATCTTTTAACATCTAACTAATATTTCCAACTAACAACTACTCAATAACTAACTGATATTTTCTAGTGAAAAATAATCGATATTCTCAAATTTTTCTCCATGAAAAAATGTAATCATACAATAATTCTTACAACATTGGTACAATTAAAACTATTGTACACGAAGAAAAGAAATAAACAATCCAATTTATAAAATTCTATATCTTCTCCATGAAAATTCTCGAATCAATATCCATCTACAAAATTCCTGTACAAATCCTCCTTTAGCTATTAGGTTTAAAAGACAGGATAGATCTGAGGTTTCGAGCAATCCAACCTCTTAGTACAAATCGATCGATCGTTCCTTCCTATATAGCAAGAACATAATCTCTCAAACATGCCACAAGCCCGTTATCTATAACTTCTCTTAACTTACGTTTATACACATGTATATATACATCTATATAAAGTGGGGAGATTTTCGGGCTGGCCAAAGTGCAAAGTGCTCGTTTTTGTCTTATACGTGTGTACATACGTATATAGCGATAGAATGTCTTTCGTTCTCTGGTTAGTATGGAAAATTTGCAAGCGAAGCGAGCTTTATATGATGAGTCAATGCTACATGGTATATACATATAAAGTAAAGTGTCAACGTACTTGATCGAATGAAAATAAAGTTATGTGGATAAATCAAAGAATTTCATACATTAATTCAGTTTTTTTTATTACCTTTACTTTTTTTTCATACAAATTTTTTTCCTTTTTTTTGGTCATGTTGTATAAGCCTTTTACTTTCTTGACACGGTTCATCGCACTTATTTCTCAAGTCTTAACAAGAAGGAAAAAAAAAATAAATAAAAAAAAATAACCGAGCATACCCGATCAATCTTTAGGATTACGAGCAAACGATCCTCGTGCGATTATCGAGACTTGAAAACCTTTTTGCTCGTTCTTTTTTTTCTTTCTTTTTGTTTGCGCGCCACGATCAGAGAATAACGTTTGCCAGCTAAACTATGAGAATGATGGCTTTGAGTTTTAGTGTAGAGGAAAAAAAAGAGACGAGGAGAAATGGTTGAAGGATCTATAAATGGAGTTTGAGGTTTTTATTCTTCCGGATTGTATGGGAAATCTTTCGATCAAACTTTTTTTTTATACGTACGTTTGAATATTAGATCATAAGAGCTATTACGTTTTGAAATATGTATCAGTAATTTTTTTTATTCATAAATTATTTGAATATTTTTTAATTTAGGAATTTAACTAAAGAATACCAATTAATAAATAAATTTATTTATTAAAATCTAATAATAAAATAATCCATGTCGACAGTCTGTAACAGAAAAAAAAGAAATAATAAGCGAAAAAAAGTTTCCAGTAGAGCATATTTATCATAGGAATATATTTTCAAGTTTTTTGCACGTCATTGTATTTTTATTTTTCACTTCTTGAACCGGTATATTCTTTACACTCGAAAGAAATTACGCAGTTTTCATGTCTTGTAATCAACATTAGAAAGAACATTTTGAAGATTAGTATTATGATTATAAATACACACAGTGACGGATTGGAAAATAACTTAATGAATATTAATAGGGTACTCATTTATTTTACTTGTGCTCAATGGAATGGTAGTTTTTGTTTTTAATTGGTAAATATAACAAAAGTTATTTTTTTCATTGTTTGATTTTTATTACTTAACTTTATTTTTCAATCATCAACAGTAAATAATAATTATTATCGCTGACAAAAATAAACATTTATAAACATTGACAAAATCCACGTGTATCTTCAATAATTAATACAACTATTTTATTCCATAAATTGCAACTTTTTATAAGCACCTTAATAAGCTTAAATTTATAATAATAATTGTTTTTCATAAAATATAATATTTTCATAAAAACAAAACAAAAATTTGAAACTTCATCATTTTTTCCTAACGTACCTATGATATTTAAACATTTTTTTCAAAATTTTCTGATTCGTTTTAAAATAATTATTGTCAATTATTGTTGAAAGTGATTTACTACAGTAGCTCAATACTTCCAACGCATTAAAGTATATTAGAAATTAATTAATCCAGTTAAAAGCTTAATTTTAAGATGAAGAAAACATAAAATTTGTTAAAAATTGTTTGGAGACATTACTAGACAGATCCGTCATGATCGTTATTATATTTCACGTGTATTATAAGAGTTCTCCTCATCGTCGTCGGGCTTGTTTCCGGATTAAAGCGTGACACGGAGCAATAACCGTTATAATACCATGAGTATATAGTTGACTCGCGCATGTAATACATGTACATATACATACTCGTCTTACAGTACAATAACAACATAGAAGAGAAGAAAAAAAAATTTTTAATAAATTTCATAAATTTCGAAGGATTGATAGCCTGCCTTTTATTTATTTATTGTTTTTTTTTGTTTGCCATTTTGGTCTGACGAAAAAAAATTCTTTTTTTAAGATCCACGCTAGCGACAAGTATTTATCATAAGTTTATCTTTTGAACTTTGAAAATTCACGCGGAGAAAAGATGATTGATAATCATTTTGCTATAATAGGCGGCTTGTTGCGTGTAAGCGAGTTTAAATGCAAAGGGTTAATTGGACTGTAATGAAGGTTGATGTTATCAAATTTGCCTTTAAAACTTGTTTGTTCGTTTTCTTTTTGACACATTTTTTTTGTTGTTGTTAAAAAAGGTAATTAAGAAACATTTCACGATAATAATCGTGTACATTTAAAAAATTTTTTATTAAAAAGTACGTTAATTAAATCTTTATTTTTTTACAGCTTTGTACATACGCGATCTGTCATTGTAAACTTTCAAATTTTGAATTTTTATATGTTTATTTAATTTATTCCAGAACATGCATTAAAACAAAAAGAGCAAAAGTAATACTTCATTTATCGAGCAACGATAAAAGCTTATCTACGATATCCTTATCATTAAGCTCATTAGCCCAGACGCGCGGACTTGTGATGCAATTATCAAAAATATACAAATAAGATTACAAGAGGATATAAACTTTATAAAATTTCATTTCTTCTTTCTTATTTTTTTTTAAGTTCGTGATATGAATTCATTTTTTTTCGAATAACTTTTGCACAGTGTCATCGAATTTAATACGAAATTCTGACGCTTCTTTTCTTTCAACAAAAATGGCAAGAGCAACAAAATCGAATGTTCAATGTGTAAAACGTGATGATTCGTGTAAGCATAAATACATGTGTGTAAATGTGTGCGCTCGTGTGCGTGGGTTAGCAAAAAGGTATGCGTAAACTACTTTGAATTCTTCTCGTGTAATTTAATAGCGCAATTATTGCGCGCTCTTCGTCATGGACTTTAACTATACATACCTATATTTATCGTCTTGTTTGAATTCCCTTATAGTGTTGCAAATTTATTACGATATAACCATTGTCTATTTTACATTAAATAAATAACGTTTAACGTCTCTCTCTTTTTATTTTATAACCACGTGTTTAGGAGCTAAATTGTATATGGTTATTCAAATTATTGGGTAATTTCGTAAACAAGTTATGGACATTAACGAAACTTTGGATAATTAACATGTGTTTATAATTGATTATTATACTATTTTACATAATCTAACGGGCAATATATAAAGTTTATCATTTTACAATCTTGCAGACAGCCTCGTTGTAAATATTACAAATTAATTGTCGATAAAAATAATAAAGATCTTTTATCTCGTTAAAAATGGAATTTATATAGTTTCATAAATATCTTCTTAACCTACTTCCATCAACGCAAGGTGTACAAAAAAAGAATATGAAGAATGTTCGTTCGCACACACTGATTCATATCTTAAATAAAATGAGAACTAAATCAATATGTATATATATATATTTCTTACATCATAGGTGTATATACCCATTAACTACGTAATCACATGTCCAAAATTCCTTGCTGTTGGTCTATCTATCGCTAAATTCTTAGTAATTCAAGTCCCCCACAGGTTAAACGTGAAAAAAAGAAGTAAAGATATGCGGGTATAACTGGGACTTTTTATTCGTCATTCCTAATCTTATCGAGTCGCGCTATCAAAAAAAAAGTGGAGATATTATACGTGGGTATATGCTTAACCTATACAGTAATGTACAGTATAATGATGTATACACTTTTAGTTGGATAAGTTTATAATAAAGTTGGTTATTATACGATGACTCAATCGTCTGTATGAATGATGCCTCTTCAAAATGAGGCTAATGAACGATATATTTCCGATTGTTGTGTTATACTATTTAACTTTCTCCGGCTGATAGTTTTTGTCTAATTGTTCCGGGATGATATTATACGCTGAGATTAATGACGGTGCTTTGTAGACGGAGGATTTTTAAGTTTTCAGGATGATATGCAAATTATTATACTATCGGGTCTGATGGAATTTTTTACTTTAAATTTTTAAAAGTAGTAAAAAGCTTTTAAAAATGTTTTTAGATTATTTTAAAAGCATTGTTTCATAATTCATTTTGAAAATTAAAATTTTTTAACTTTCTTATGGCTACATTTCTACTTTAGACTAATTTTTTTTATTATTTTCGCTTCGAATGTAATCTTCCGCTCGACTATACTTTAAATTCTAAAATTCCATATCTTTGGCTTTAAACCGAAAATCCCATCGATCTTCAACACTGCAAGACGTATGCCTATATATATGGACTTTCTAACACCGAAAATCATTAAATCATTCCGTCTTGTGCACTGTATATAACTGCAAGCGTCGTTGCAGATTAATTTGCCCCCCGTGTTGTAGCTTGTGTCTGATTGGGTGAACTTTGGCCTCGTTCCTTCGTTGCCAGATCCAATTACCTTGACGTATACGGACGGAGGAAAAGGGAGTTAGTCACTTGCTTGTTTCTCTCTTTCTATCCCTCTCTCTCTCGTTCTACTATGTGTTTAATGCGCTAGGAAGCAAGGGTGACCGCTAAACGGGTTGATTCTATGCTTTTGGATTTTAGAATACAATCTGCACCTGTGCAGTGTATAAAGTAGAAAAAAAAGTTTGGTAGTTGCAATTTGATATTTGATGATTGAAACTTTAGTGTCTGATAAGAGAAAATGAAAAATCCTTTATTTTCATCTTTAACTTCGTCCTATTATTCTTAATCAAAAATTCATGGAAATTTAAAAAAAATTAATTAAAACGCTTCCCGCAAATTCAATTAGACTGAACATTTCAACTGTTAAAAAACCAAAATTAAGAAAAAAAGTGGACAAAAAACCAAGCGAATCTCATTTTTTTCTTTACCTTTAAATAAAGGAAAGAACACGCACCAGACACACTTATTTAAAACGAGCGAAACGTTTATGCATAACGAAGCGCGATATGACCAGCAGAAAAAAAGTCTCTTCTCTTAAATTGTTGTAAAACAAAGTTAAAAAAAAAGAGAGAGAGAACCAAAAAATTAAAAAAAAAAAAAAAAAACGTCAAGATAACACACATAGGACCTTTCCTTTACACTAAAGGGTTTTCCCCTTTTGCACGCGTGCGTAAAATACCAGAATAAGAGAGAAAGAGAGAGAGAGTGAGTGAGTGAGCGAGCAAAAGAGAGAAAAAGAGAGAAGAAGAGTAAAGAGTTAAAGTGAAAGAGAGAAGTGGCAAAAGCGCATGTGGGTCGATGAACGCTGCTACCCGGTATATACACGGCCATCTCCAAGCAAAAACCAAGAGAGAACGCGGGCGTGGATCGACTTGAGGCATGGTATTTTCCAGAATTCTCTCTCTATGAAATATACATTTTTTTACATTTTTTTTTATATAATGGATACGGAATAATTTATTTTTTTCCTTTTTTTTCAACTCATTTCGTATGCGATTTAGGAGAAAGAAAATTTAATAAAGTTGGGAAATTACGTAATGGATGTAAAAGGGAAAATTAAGGGAATATGAAATAGAATTTTTTTTCTAGTTTTACGTAATGGAAAAGGTTATTTTCGAACAAATTAAATTTTTCCCTACGCTAAAATATGTTTAATTTATGAAAAGTAATGCGGTGAGTAAAAAAAATTAGGTTAATTTAAATTATCGCAGTACAATGCTTGTATCAATAATAACAAAATGTTTCAAGATTAGATAATATTCCGACCAATCGTTTGTAACCATATGTCAAAATATATGTGGTACTTTTTGTCAAAATATTTTGCTTTATGTCTCATGCATACAAAATTGCAATACATTCAAAAGAAAATAATATTCTTAATAATATTATGTAACGTAATACACATAATAGTAAATCAAACTGCATCGTAATAATTTGTTATTGAATTTTTCACTGAAAAACAAAAATATTAATTCATATAAAAATTCTTGAAACATTATCTTACAAATTAAGCAAGATAAAAATCAAAATTAACCACCTTGAATTTAAATTCAGCCGAAATTATACAGGTTGGCAATGAACAACATTTTTATTTATACTATATACTTTAAATTTTCTTATTCAATCTCTCATGGCAATATAATCGATATCACGATCGACGTGCATAAAATTCATTGTAAGCTAAGCACACGAGAAAAAATAAAGCTAAAAGCATTGCGGGACGCATCTAATTACGTAAAATAAAAAAAGAAAGAAAGAAAATGATTGTCTGCGACGTGTACACGTGCCAGTGTGTATGTATATATATATAAAACTGCGGTGGCGAAGCTGTTCTTTATGGATTACGTCAGAACAATCGATTGGCTTTCGAGTTTGTCCGATACACACGAATGTCAGAGTGTCCGTTCTCTTTTTTTTCTCTCCTATCTTCTTTTCTTTTTTAGCTTCGATAGTTTGCTGAGTAAAGGTTTAAAAAAGTGGGGGAGAAAATATATTTTGATTATTGGAATGGAAAATGGTTTTAATTTGATTGAATGTATGTTTGTTTGTTTATTTGTTATGCAATCGTTTAGGTATAGTATGCTCAAGCTAACATTATTAAAGACTAGTGAAATTTAGTATCGATATGTTAATAAAAAAAATTTAAGAATTGCATTGGGGAAATCGAGTAGTTTCAAAAACAACGTTTTTTTATGTGGTTGAAAACAAAATGTATATTATATTATGCAATCTTTGAATCATACTCAATATATTTTAAGTTTTCAATATTATTTATTCGAAATTAGCAAGCGGCCTTAACTTTATTAAGAAATTACGTAATTAAAGTTATGTCTCATCCTTTAATTAAACTTTCTTAAAAGAATGTTTAAAAAATATAATAAATCAACAAAACGAATGATATCATAAAAGAACCACATAATTAAAGATAAAAAGTATTAAAAACGATATAAATATTTTTTAATGAAACATTAAAAAAAAAACTCGTCTGGGCGACACATTAAAAACCGTATATCGCGCACCGCAAAAAAAAAGAAATCAAATTATTGTCACAAAAAAAGTTTTGCCATATCAACAAAAACACAGAAAAAATCAAGGTCAATTATTTTATGGTCTCATTAAACTTAGAAATGATAACACAACACGTCTCGTTTTGATAATTTCCTTTCTCCTTTTCGTTTATACTTTTCTTTTTTTTTTGTATCCATAACTTTTTGCCCAGTGAATCGATGAAAAGGATATGTACATTTTCAAAGTTAGCCAATCGATCTGCAACGGCATTCACTTCCTTCCGGCGTCTCCATTTCTCTCTCTCTCTTTTTTTTTCTTTCATTACTTATATTCGTACAAAAGCTTTTTTTTCGCTGCATCGAGGTCGAAGACCTCTATGCCTTCTTCTTTTTTAGTTTTGTGTTTTTTTCTGTCTTTTTTTTTAAGTCGAAAGATTTTTATATGCGGGATATTATGGTATGTCTATGGGAGGCCGTTGACACGAAGTTCTATGTACGTTCTTTTTTTTGGATGGATATATAGCTTGTAGTACGGAGAATTTTTAGGTTTGGCTGAAAGGAAAGTTTCGTATACTCAAGGGTTGCTGAGAGGATAGTTTTCCTCTTTTTTTAGGAATGAGGATGTATTTATTCGTTGTTTTTTTCTTGGTCTATGGGGGAAATTAATTGTTTTATGAAAGTCTCGTAAAAATATTATAATTTACTGCTCTTTAATGACACTTTTTTTAAAGTTTTTATTAGTCGTTAAGATTTTATGTATTTCGTATATTAATATAATGATTTATTATGCATTTACTCTAATAATTTTATTAATAAAAATATCTTTTTTTGTTTGTTTTAGGTAAGTTGGCTGTTTTTGGATAGAATTGCATACACCCCTCTTGTATCGCTTGATTCCAATCATTTGATTGTAAGTGAAATTTAAATTCTGTAAAAAACTTTTTTTTCTTAATTTATATATTGATATCTAAAAAGACATAAATTTTGAAAATATATGAAGGTTTGCTGAACTTTTGTTTATTGAAATGAAATAATACAAAGAATATTATTAATAATCCTCAACATAATTTAACCAAACATAATACCAACAATTAAGGCTATATATCTGCACATATCTCATCGCATAATTATTAACGTGCGACCGTTTATTATATTACAGCTATTGTTGTTCAAAATCTTAATGGCAAAAGCCGCTAGTTGCGCTAATAATAATAACAGCCATTATAATGATCAGCCTAATGTAATAATTATAATATTAATCTCCACGTAATTACATAATAGGTTGCATCATTATATACTTTCTCAAATAAATTTTCATATATCCCTTCGACAACAACGAAAAAAAGAATAATAAAAAGAAAAAAAATTACCTTTAGCGAATGTTTATTACGCGATATTCGCGTATATGAGAATATTCAACGCCTCGTTACTCAAAACATTCATAAAAGTATCTTATGCACATGTATACGTTTATAATAACAACCCAATCTTCGAATATGGGCGCATATGTACATATACATGAATGCTTTCTTTTCTAAGGTCATAAACTTGTATGTACGTATTGGTACATACGAACTTTTCCGAGTTACACGTAATGCATATAAATTTGCTTTCTCTTTGGATTCCCTTGAAAAAAGAAATAAAATAAAAATTACGAATTATGCACATTTGACATAACTTGTAGTGGTTTGTGGATTTACTAATATTTGTATTTGCTTAAGTTTAAGGCGAAAGTATAAATAGGCGCGGAGATTTTTTGAATATTCGAATACTAATGACTTTAAGGTGGAAGATAGTTAAAGATTTCTTGATTTGAAGATAATATATGAGATTTTAAAAAGTGGTTATCTTCAACACTGGTTTAAGTAGTAAAAAATGGACCCGGCAAGACATTAATAGAATCAAACGAGTTTAGTATATAAATTCTTACAGTTTGGTTTTATTATTTATCATCGTAACTACTGTATAGAATAAAGTAAAAGATAAAATCAAAACTTTTTTTTCTTCGGATCATATTTTACATATAAACGTAAAGTATATGCATATTTATTACTATTTCAAGAGCAACAATCCAACTGTATATCCGTTTGACAATCTGAATCGTCTAGACGAAATCCACGAATCTTTATAAGATTGTAAAAGTAACTTCGAGACAAACAACTACGAGTTTTCGGGATCTATATGACTCTACAGGATAACGGCTTAGTAAATGTTCTTCTTTTTTTTCTCTTTAGTTGACCCTATAGAGTCCTCCATTCACCTACCTCTTCTTCTTCTTTCTTTTTTTTTATGGCGCGCCAAGCTCTTACCGCTAGTTCTTTTCTTACGTTTCCACTATACTTTACTTACTTATTTTTTTTTTGTCAACGTTCCTTTCTCTCGACTTGATTTTTTTATCCTCCTTTTTTCCAAGCGTTTACTTTCCTCTTTCGAACTTCAGCTATCTCGCGAGCTAAAGAAAAATTCTGTTATTAAATTTTATAGATAATGTTGATTCTCCTTTCGATATTATAGTTTCCGTTCTCATCATCTACTTCTTTTTTTGTTTCCATCTCGATAATTCCTTTTTTCTTAAGGAGAAGAAAAAGTTCGCTAAGGAAATTGTCATTTTCAATTTTTTTCCTTTTTTTCTATAATAACGCAGGACATTTAGTTTTGTTGATTCTTTTTTTTTTATTCGGAAACTAGTAAGAGGTTGGTTAGTATAGTAGTAGTAGTCGTGAGAAAGTTTTTTAATTTCTACGCAATTACGTTTCAACGATGTAACGAAGTGTACCCAAGTTTAGAAGCAAAGTTCATAAATGGCTTTATAAGTTTTCGTAGCTTGCCATAGTAAAAAAAGTTTATTTAAAATGTCTTTTAAATAAATTTTAAAAGATATTTTAAATAAATTTTTTATCATTATTATTATTAATTAAAGCAGCCTATATTTAGATTTATTAAAATGATAAATGAATAATATTAAATAAATTTTTATTAAAATTCGTTTTAACATATAATTGATCGATTAACTTTTATTTTACATTTGTAATTACACGTTTACTAAAAACAAAGAAAATAAAAGATCTCAAACATTTAAATAATGATTGTTTGATTACATCAATTTAAATAAAAATCTTCGGTGAAATTAAATTGCATCGGTTATCTCAGCGATGTAAAAAAAGCATTTGGTATTAAACGTATAATTAGCATCGACTGTATAAAACTGATCATATCTTCGATTCGAATTAAAAAAGTTTACCGCAGAAGCATCAGTTCTCGTTTACATTTAAGATAATCGATAAACGTATTAATTTTCACCAGACTTTTCGCCAGCATTATCGCCAACCACGAAATCCGAACTCCAATTGAATTTTTTTTTTTTTCGAAAAATTCATTGTGATACACGTGAATAATGCGCTTTTTCAATGCTATTTTAACCCAGCTCGTACGTTGCATACGAATATGAGAAACGTGAATACGTAGTCGTTGGTTTGTAAATTTAACTAAAGGCTTTACAAAAATTATTTTTGTTAAATTTTAAAATTTAATTAACGCACGCTGAATAAAAATTAAAAATCAACAATATTTTTTTTACAAAAATGGAATAAATATTAAGCATACTAGCAAACTGACCTGATTCAATTGAATTTTATGTATAATTAACGACGACAGTTCGAAACTTATTAATAGTTGTACTTTTAATTAAAGTATAAAAGAATATAATAATAAATAGTTAATGAATTCTCGGTTCAAACATAAAATATTAATTACACCGAAATCTAAATAAATGCTTGATATTTAAAAATTTAAAAAGGCTTATAATGAAATTAGGTCAGTTGTCCAGGCAATAGTCTAAACTAAAATCAATATAAAAGAAATCAAGCTATATAAACTTGACTAAACTAAAAGAGCATCGGTACATATACTATTTTCTTCTATCGGAAAGAGAAAAAAAGAAATAATCGATGACACAAATTTAGTTTCTACACAATGCGAAACAAAATTAAACATTAGCTTGAAAATTTATCAAGTTATAAATTGTCTCCTCTCGTCGTCACCTTCGAATAATCTCCATACAACGACATCGTTAAATAAAATATTATATACAGAAAAAGAAGAAAAAAAAACAAATTCCATAATAGAATAAAAAAAGTGCAAGCAAGAGGATAAAACTTTTATAACTGAGCTTCGTGAAAATTTTATGGGTTCCAAAGGGGGTAACGCGCTTGTGTATATATCTTGTCGTTATTTTTTTTCTCTCTTCTTTTCTTTCTCCTTTTTTTATATACGCGGTGTATAACTCTCCCCGTAACGTGATATTCTTGAAGAGAGTTTTATGCTATTTTTTGACCTGGAAAAAAAGCAGGCACTTGACGAGGAGAGCGTCAAGCGCGTGCTAATTAAGCTAATTGAATATGAGGGAGAAAAAAGTGTGAGAGAGAGTAAGGTTGAAGTACTGATCTTTGAATGTTTATACACATTTTGTTGATAATGGTGAAAAAATTTTTCTCTCTAGTTTTTTCGCACTTCTTTTTTACTATAGTTTTAAAAGTAGCATAGCGCATTTTAATTTGTCGTGAAAGTTATTTCACGCTCAGGTTGATTATAAGCACTAGCATTAATAAAACTTTCAATTGCATAACTTCGTTTGTTAAAAAAGTCGTAGTAATTTTGTTCTATTATTGAAAAACTGAATTAATGCAATTCTTTTTCAATAAATTTCTTGTATCATTGAATTAAGCAATCAATCAAGAAATCCCAATGTAACAAAACTTGATAATTTCAATCATTCAACAACTGTATATCCAGACACATTAGCCTATAGAACAATATAATCCAATACTTGACCTTAATCGATGCTGCTTCTTCATCAAGTCCTTCCCTTTAACCTAAAATCCCATACTCAATCTTACACCCTCCATACAACTTCTCCAACCAAAAAAAAAAGAAATCTTCCCCCTTTTTTTAAATGTAAGTAGATTATTTTAGTTTTTTTTTGGTGACCTGTTTCTGTATACCATCAGTTAAATTTAGGGCGACTATGCAACGAGTATTCAATACATACACAAATATATATACATTTTATTTTATGTGTATATACACATACACGAATGGAGGCTTATAGGGCAGGTTTTCCCTTCCATATCTTTTCTCTCGTTCTGTCTTCTATTCTCCTCTTCTCGTTTTATCTGGAACAGTTCATGCTTTTGCTCTTTCTATACTACCGTGTGTGTAAGTGTGTGTGTGTGTGTGTGTGTGTGTGTGTGTGTGTGTGTGTGTGTCTCAACAGTTATACATGTATAAGAGTTTTGCTCGTCGCAGTCAACTAACTCACTCTCGCTCTTTCTCTTTCTCCTCTGTGTCGTATTGATCTGGTGTGCGCGAGCCAGGGCTCGCGCGCCAGAGGCAAGCGCAACGCTTACAACGTTAGTCAGACAGAGTGGGCGAATCATCTGTCTCTCTCGCACTCTCTCTCCTCTTTTCACGATGAAAAAGACTGAAATAGAAATTCAAGATGCTTCCTTTCTCTCTTTCTCTCTCTCTCTCTTTATATACATATATTAGAATTTGTATTCATGAGTCGATTGTGTACTTGTGGTTGTAAAAGCGTAGGTGTCGTCAATAATTGTTGGGATTCTTTTTTTTCACATTTTATAAAAGTTCTTTTTTTTATGATATTATGATGTTTTAGATTTTTTATGTCAATGATACAAGACTGATTATCTTGTTTTTTAAATTAAATTGTCTGATTTCAATGTCTATGCACTTTGAAAATGAAAACATATGTTAGAACTAAGTAAAAAGATTGTAAGGCTAAAACATATTCATAATATACCACGTGCGCATTTTTCTTCATTTAATATTTCAATTACATTAGCCCAAGAAAATAAATATATGCAATTATTTCAATAATAAGCAAGTATTGACGTTCGTTAAATTATATTTTAATTTAATGAAATTTTCGTCACTATTCTGGCTGTTGTTGAAAAGCATTATCGAGGGGAGAATGGATGAGCATTAAGTTAAATTCAATCAATTTAATTTGAATGAACTTGTTTTAATTACAATAATTGCTTGACAATACAGACTTTTGTTTTTTAATCATTTTCGACGAAATTATGTTACTTGACTGTGAGTATTAAAAAATTAATTTTTTGTCGAACTCTTGTTGTAGGAACAGATGTTTTATTTCCTGTGTTATGTGTATACAATGTAGAAGCTTTTGAATATTATGTCTAAATAATAGTCATTATTGACCAATATTTTTGATAATTCACATTATCGATCAAAAGAGCTTATCAATCGTGAAAGATTATCACTAATAGCTACGCATATAAAGTAACGCGTTTTCTTCCATGAAAAAACAAAGTACATAAAATTTATTCTGGTAAAATAGTTTTAGATTAAGAATTAAACGTTTGCCATGTTCTAATATTGATTTTTATCATAAATTAGTGTTCTGATTAATAAAAGTATAAATTTCGATTATTCCCATTTCCTCTACAGATAATCTTAATAAAATATTCCAAATTTCTTTTTATTATCACCAAGTTTGTTTTTATATTATCTTTTATCAATTTGTAACTTTTCATTTTCGACTATCAACTTAATCACTTCCTCTTTATATTCTTTTACTTTTTTAACATCACTATATCCTCGTAATTCTTTTTCCATTCTATCGCTGTCCATCATGTCTGTCCTCATTTCTAGCCTACATAAGGGCACTGAATATCTGTGCCAAAAGTGCCGAAACCGCATAACACTGTACGTGATAACCCTAATCCTTTCTGCAATCAAATTTTCACGTATGCTCAAACCACTGGACAGATTGACGTTGCGTGTTTATTCTTCTTTTTCTTTTTTTTTTCTTTTTTCTATATATGTATACGTCCTACTGTTAGATTTAGGTTTATTGGAGTTCGATAAGTGGACTATGGTGTGCAGCTTTTCGGAATCGAGCTTTTTTTTGGTGAT
This sequence comes from Anastatus disparis, assembly GCA_017163975.1. Taxonomy (NCBI): domain Eukaryota; kingdom Metazoa; phylum Arthropoda; class Insecta; order Hymenoptera; family Eupelmidae; genus Anastatus; species Anastatus disparis. The sequence goes on along the minus strand of JAFFSR010000227.1, from coordinate 21,846,704 downwards.
TGATTGATGTAATATTTAATTTCATCATTTTTTTAACTCGGTTGTTTAACAATTTTCATGTATGGTTATTTTTAGTTTAATCGTTATAATTATTTTCGAATTTATTAAAATTACCTTAATTTTTATTCATTAAATATATTATTTAATTAAAAGTGTTTCACTGATTTACAAATATAACTGCAATTAAATTATTCCAAAAAAATTATTTTGTCTTCTTTACTTCAAACAAAAAGCACTTAAGTGAATATAAATGCATTATACTTCAAAGTAAAAATGTTCGATAACGAAAATTCTTTAAAGCAAAGTATACACTGCGATCATTAAAAGTCAAAGAAAAAAAATCATTTGGAATAAAAGTAACAATCACAAGAAAACTCGTTACAGAAGCATCAGAAAAAAAACAACTAATGGGCCAAAAAATTTCACAAAACAGACGGCCTTAAGATATTTTATCTTATATAAAAATACAAAAAAAAAGAAACAACAGTCGACCCATGTAATAACGCGTACATATCACTGAACAGACTCAACCAACCTTGTAGACATTTGTAAAAAAAGAACTTCGTTCCTCTTCAGTGCTTTGCAAGAAAAATCTTATAAAAAAAAATATGATTCAAGAGCACGCTCCAGGCCAATACGCAAACCGTTTTTTTTAATAAAAGAAAAAAAAGAAGTCGAAAGTCCGCTTTTCTGTGATTTTGTAAGCGTTCACGTAACGCCAAGTTAATTAAACGCTCAATACAAGTGGACGACCGGGGTTTCGATAACTACAATGATATGCATATAATTCGTTAATATAATTGAGATTTAATGTACTTAAATACAATATTTTTTGCTTCTTTCATTTTCTCGTATCTTTCACGCAAAATATGAGTGAATGGCATTACGTTCGATGAGTCGACACGTGATTAAGAAAAAATTTTATCAGTGATTTGATTCTTTTTTTTTTTATTTTTTTAATATTGATAAGTGAAAAAAATGAAAGAGAGAAGTGAAGTTTTACGTGTTAAGTATTGAGATTTTTTTCGTATGGCAAAGCTTACGATTTATTCGAGAACGTGACGGACAATAATTAATTTTTAATGTTAAGCGTGAGAATTCGAGTTCCTCGAATGCAGCAGTTGGATTTAATTTATGAGACTGGCGAATCGACTGTAATGTATGCGAAGTTACGAGCTTATTTTCTTTTTTTTAAATGCATAAAGTATTAAATTCATGCAGAGGAAGAACGTACTTGATTTCTTTTTTTCACCTTAAATTATTACTGATTTTATGAAGGAAACAATAAATTTGATAATTATTTTTTTCTATTCTATAAAACAATTAGAACTTGAGAAATTTTTTAAGTGATTAAAGTATCACAGCAAATAATAAAATAATCTTTTTAAATTAATTCATTTATCAAAAATACTATATAAAGTGCGTTCAATAAAAAAATCTTAAGCTTTTTCCTATTCCGTGCACTCGAGAGAATAAAAACAATACGTCTTTTCGTGGATAGAGAGAGAAAAAAAGCTCTAACAAAGTGCCTGAGAATTGCGCGTAAATCGACTATGAGCTCCTTCACTTTACTCTTGAAAAATCAAAAAGCTTTTCGCATTTGTTTCCTCTCTTTCTTTTTATTTTCTTCACGTTTTCTGTACATTTTTCTTTTCTTTTATTCTCAAGTAACAAAAGACAATAAATAAGAAGAATTATTACGCGTCTTCATTCTTCAGCTTTTTTTTATCATTCAGTTTCTTTTTTATTCCATAAACGCAAGCTCACTCATGCAAGGAAATTTAATTAGCAAATGCGCAGATTTGACTCTTAATCATATACCCGAATGTTTTCGTAATCGAATAATTAAAATAATTGAAGCTGCTCGATTGGGTTAGTCATTATTTCAAACAACATGTAGAGAGAGACTACTGCTTTATTATGATTTTAATAAATACGTCTATTTTAAAAATATTAACGATGATTAGTAAATGTATTGTGTTTATTAATTAATTAATTATTTATTTCAAAAGTTAATGATTGTTACACTACAAAAGAAAATTAAACTTGTACAAGTTCCTTAATTTTTTTTTAATGTGCTACTAAAAATTGGGTATTGATAAAAAAATGCAAACGATACAAATTTTCCAATGTATAATTTTAAAATTTTAAATAGCAAGAAGTGTCGAGTGCGAATAGTTGCGATGAAGTTACTGATTTAACATATTGTTTTGAAATTTTTTGGTATACGCAACGCTTCTTTGATCAAGATTAAATTACGGTCAAGAGAAATAATATTCTATTGTAATATCATCTGAATAATGCAATGAAATGTTGACAAAAAATACATGAACCTTATTCTATTTAATAATGATAACGTAGCATTGTAAAAATTAGCTGATATTTATAGAGTGAAGATTTTTTCTATTTTAATTAGCAATGTCAAGGCTAATAATATATTCTATTTCATTTCTAAAAGTTTACAAAAAATACATCAAAATATTTCGATGATGTGCTATTAAAATTTCGTTAATCTAGTCTTAACACTCCCTAATAAAAAATTTTAACAATTTCTCTTAAAGCATCCAAAAAAAATCCATGCTTAGCCTAAATACAGAGTCACATAGTCATATATATATATATATATATATACAAAGTGAGAATCGGGCAACAATCCATAAATTCCATATACATCCAACCCCTGAGGGTTGGTTATATGGCAGCCCCCGGTTAAAGCACAGAATCGAGAAACCAGGTCAACGTTGTGTGGATCGTGCATCCCTTCCTTCTTCTCTTTTTTGGTATATATATACATATAGAGGGAGAAAGGAAGGGGAGGACGAAAGCTCGATATAATATTCCCCCACTATTTGTCGTAGTAGTAGTATGGAAACGTAAAAGAAAGAGAGAAATAGACTAGGTAAAGGGTATATATAAAGGAGTGAAATAGAGAATGTGTCGACGCTCGAATCAGGGGAGAAGTTAAAGCAAAGTGAAAAAGGGTGGGGGTGGTGGAGGGAGAGAGAGGGAGGTTGGTGTGTTACATTTTGTGTGTGCCTCCTCTTCTCAGTATATCCATTGACTTGAATACACTAATGGCTGAAGGACGTTCCGTGTTTAGGGACGCGTGGTGTGTGCGCTTCTCTTGTGCTTTTACTCATACACGTGATATACTTTCCCATTCAGTTTTGTGATATATAGCAGGTGTATATTAAGTGTTTTGTAAAAAAAAGAGAAAGAAATGTGCATAGTTGCTTTCAAGTGGAAAATGAAATAATTGTAGGAATTAAAGGCCGACGATAAAATCATTGTTAAGTTAATGTTTTATCATTTAAAGTGTGAAAAAATTCATTTTTTAATTTTGAATTCAATCAGTGCGAATATTGAAATATAAAGTGGAAAATCAGCTTATTAATTATCAAGAAATATTAGCTCAGAGCTCAAGTCTGTTGATGTTAACTTTTTACTACAATTATCTGCTAGTGCAGATATTTGGAGCTGTTGAATAAATTTGACAATAAAGTACATGTAAGTACTCGAAGGAAATTTCAAACAGTTTTTTTTTTAAATATTTGTATCTATAATAATAGAGGAATGCGATAAGAGTATTTAATCAAAATTTGATTACGCTAGACGAAGAAATATAGTTTATGAATTGACGCAGATGATTTTACGCTACGTTTATCATTTATGAAATTCTTATATGATAAGCTTTAAAAAAAGTAAAAGATAAACTTTGGACTATATGGAAATAAATGTTTACTTATTTATTGTTATTCTTTTTTTGTAAAACTCGGGGATTACATTCAGAGATTATGTCATAATTTTAAAGTTATTGATTAAAAATTTGCTAAAATTTTCATTATTTTTTTTTTTTTTTTTTAATTTGTTACGGATAACAGTGTGATTAATTGCGTACATAGCTATTTTAGAATTTTATTTTCAAATAAACTACATAAAATTTTTTGCAACAATTATTTTCAAATGAAATATTTAAATTTGATCAAGTTTAAAATTAATATGGCATCCTTAGAAGAAATATTAAAATTTAAAAATTTAATTAGATTTATATTTAACCTGGCAGATGATGTCAAAGTGAAGACGAATCTTTTTTATAATTATATGGCCAATAAATTTGAAATCTTTAATATGTCGCAACTATTCATTTCTGTTTTAAATATAACTTAAGTATCTTGATTTTTATGGCTATTTTTATTAATATTAAATTTATTTAATACTTTTAATTGAATTAACTTTTCTAAACCTTTTGAATAAATTCGCAAGTATTTAATAATTTATGAAGTTGATTTAAAATGTTAATTATTTGCTAATAAAATTTGTCTCGTTAATTATTCATCAAAACACTATTTAATATTCTCAAAAAGAAAGGATCTTCAAAAATTTAATTACGTAACAGTTCTCATATAAAATTCTTTAAAAAATCACAAATTTAACTTTGTCAAGATTGTCCGCATCGAAATAAAAAATTGGGTAAAATAAAAATTCAAGAATAGATTCGAAAACTTACATTATTTCGCTTGAAGGCATTAGAAATAAAAAAAAGTGTATGATACACCTTCAACTGTTCGTCGATATTTAACTTTTTGTTTTTGGTATAATAAGACAAGAAACCGATAAACCACACCAAGGAGAATATGGTATTGCACCAAAGTCTCTATAAGGAAACTTCTTAGTTTAGAAAAAAAAAGTATGTGATGAAATATCGAAAAAAAAGGTACAGCATATAGTAAAAGATCAAAGTACGAAAGATGAGCAGTGAGAGGAAAAAAAAATTTTTTTTTTCCTTTGGACTTGCACACGTTATAAGAGATATACAGGAAATTGCGATCCTTCTTCTTTTTTTTTTGGTTATCTATATACTCTTGGCGTTTCTTTTTTCTTTTTCATCCGCAAGGCCGTAAGGTAGTCGCCGGTGTATATATGCCAATGTATTTTTAAACTTTGGTAAAGCTTCCGTTAGTCAGTGCAAAGTATGTGTATATAATGCATAGTTGTGTAGGCTGACAGGATCAATACGCTTCTTTTCTCGTGGATACGTATTATACATATTTGTGGTACTGTCCGCGTGGTATAAGATGCAATATTGTTGATGACGACATTATGGATCAGTTTTTAAATGTTCTAATTAATAACCAGTTTAATGCAAATCATGTTGATCAAATTTATTTAAAACTATTTCTTATTTAATATTTTCGATTATATTTAATAATTATTCGCTGGTAGAAAATTGACCATTTTTGGGCAAAATTTTTTTTTTAAACATAAGTTAAAATGGCACTTATTTAAAAATTTTGTTCAAAGAATTTATAGGATTCTAAAATAAGTGTTATTTCAACTTGCATTGATCAGCAATCCTGCCCAGAATATGGTCAATTTTCTATCAAAGTTATTTTTAAATTACAGCGAATTTTTCATATGATTTATCTATTAATTAAATAAATTGTATCTTTTATTTTAGATAACGACCATAAATTTTGTATAATTTTGAATTTAAAATCTGCTTTAAGATAGAATTAAATTCAAACTTTCTAACATTTTATGAATTGAAGTATAATTTGTATATTTATGATACAAACTAGTATCATCACATTTGTTTAAATCTGGACATAAACAAGTACAAAATATGTCAAAACCTACTTATTTTTCAAAATCCAAACAGAATTCATGATTTAATATTCAAGCTATTAAATATTTAGGTCATCATTTCAAACTTTTCCATCTACCATCTATTCCAGATTTTCTTATTGAATAAGTTGATTTTATTCATAAAGAGCTTACTTCATTTAAATTTCCATTAACGTTGATTTAATAAAAAATAAATAAAGAATATATATTATAAAAATAATTTTTCATGTGCATTAACATAATAAACAAGCAATAAAAGTATTTCTATTGATTTTTATCTATATTTACTTGTATTAAAGTTAACCTAGAAAAAAGTTCATTTATGAATGCTGCAGTAACTGTGCTTTAAAATTATACAATAATCAGCTTTAAAATATAAATCTTTAAAAATTTCAATTTATTTATAAAATATATTTTTCTGTGATAGTTAAAAGTACTTTGAAATTAGTTAAATATAAAAAAATATATAAAAATACATAAATTTATTAATAAATTAGTAAATTTATCAAAAAATTTAGAAACACCCAAAATTTTTCGATGAAAAAATGAAATTAAAAAAAAAAGTAAAACAGGAAAATTCCTAAAAAGCTATAGAAAAGATAGTGTTAGAAAGTCAACAGGATAGAAAATATGAAAAGGATAGATGTCTGTTAAGGTACTTTGGCTATTGCTTATATATCGAATACACGAACCGCGCCTTGAATACACTTGTATAGAAGCTGCGAATCGATCGAATCTTCGCGCACGTCGTGGAGCAACGGAAAAAACTGCCCCTAAGTTTTTTACTTCTCTCTTTCCTTTTTTTTCTATCATCTCTTTCGCTCATATAAATTTTTTTTTCTTTATTTTTTTCTCGTTGTCGTCGTATAAGAGCGTAGGAGTTTTTGAACGTGTTATTAGATCTCAAAAGTTTGAGGAGTCTGGTGACTGATCTTTTTTTTTTTATTTTTTATTCTTTGAGTACTGGAAAGTTTTACGACTACGTGAAAAAGGGATGAGATATATATAGGCTATGTGTGGAGAATTGAAGGACGGGAAATTATTACGCGAGTTTGAATTGACGGATAATGCTATTCAAAGTTTGAGCTCAATTTTTTTTTGTCTTGATTGAGTCATCGTTTTTTTTTCTTTTTTTAAAGTACGAATTTAGGAGAAAGTAAGTTTTGAAGTTTCCTGGATAGATTTATGTTGGATTTCATGTTGGATAAATTATGTGAAAATGTTCTTTATATAAAATATATTTATAATTATAAAAAGTCACTTTTTTCATTTTATAATTGGTAATAAAATAAAGTAAATATTGATTTAATAAAATGAGCGATTAAAATAAAAGATATTAATAATTGAAGCCGAAGCAATAAAATCAATGAATATTTAACTATTTATAAAAACTCTCAGTTGATTAATCTATAAAGATCCCGTTAAATATTCTTTCTTAAAATTAATCTAATCATTTCACCTTTTACTTATTTATTACGATCTTCAAACAGGAGCTAAAATAAATTTCCAAAGTGTAATGATTTCTATGAAGCTTTCACTCTCGTTACGACATTTCTCTCTCTCTCTTTCTCTCTGCTCGAGTCGATTTCAATTTGCTTGGACGATCGGAGCTGTATACCGGTAGAGGCTATATAACTAACTATCGAGGATAGGGTGTGAAATTATATGCGCAAAGGTCGGCTCTCTTCGTGAACCAAGGCATAATGTCTGCTTTCGAATGGCACGTTTCTCTCTCCCTCTTTCTCTTGTACTAACGGAAAGACAATTTACGAGGTGCTCAGTTCCATGCCAATGATATAGCCTTTTCTCACTTTTTTTTCTTTACGTTCTTTCTTTTCTTTATTTTATTTTTCTTTTTTATTTCTATTCTTCTTTTACCATCAATGGGTATATACAGGTATATATGCATTATACCTTTTAAACTCTAAAGAAGTTCTGTATCTTAACTTTGTTTTAACGCTTAAAACTATACCTTTTCTCATATATATATAGACATTTCTCTATTCTTTTCTATTCATTGAACGTGACATTTTTAAGTGCTTTCTCAAGTCACCGATGCTTGGGGCTTTTTTTATTTCCTTCTGTCATAATTTCATTTTTATATTACTTGCTTTTACTTCGGTGCACTGATCTTATTATTTTAGATGAGTAATACCATTTGTTAGTATATAATTGCTATAGCTGGATTTAATAAAGATACTTTCATTACTATTGTACTTCCTTTCTTTTACTGAAAAAAATTTACCATTTTTTTATTGCTAAGCCTTTTCTCTCTCTTGAAATTATTTATTAACTAAATAATTCGTCGTAAGCATGCAATTTTTTAGGATTACATTGATATGAGGAAAATTTTATGCATTGATTGACAATTTAGCTCGATTTTTCAAGATATGGAGGTTTAAATGATGAATTAAAAGTATATCATATTTATGCTGGTAAAATATTTAAAAATTCTTTTACATAATTTTTTAACTTGTCCATTCTCTTCACAAATAATTAATCTTAACTAATGCTTGTTAGCCTTCACATTACAGTTTAAAGCTTTTTCATCAAAGTCTTTTCTTTCTCGTTAAACGAGAAAATCTCTCTCTCTTCCTTTTTTTCCCTTGCAACTTTCTCATTCCTTTCTTCTTTTCTCCACTAGTTTCTTTGATGAAAACTTCTTCTTCTCACTGACTATCCTATTCGTGCACTTCGGTAAATCTTTTCTCAAACACTAAAGTTTGTGTACCATCGAAACAAAACTATTAGCGAAAATAAAATACTTACAGAACCCACGTTGATAAAAAGAAAACTATATAAAATCCTGCTGAAGTTAAACTTTAAATACTTTAAGAAAATTAGAAACGCTTATACCTACATCCAAACCAAAAAATAAGAAGAAATCACATCTACCATAGTAAATATGAAGATACTTAAAAATAAAAGAGGTGGAATATAAAATGAAAAGTAAAGAAATGTAAAAAGATGATTGTAGAGAAGTTGAGTTGCATTGGTGCTGCTGCTGGTGCGCGTGCTTGGGATACGCCCAAAGAATATCTTTTCTCTCTTTTATACTTTATACTTGACTTCCGCAAAATTCTCTTGTATCTTTCTTTCTCATAACCATTCTGTATATACCTATACGTATCCTTTTGCGAGAAAATTGTTTCTTTGCTCCACAGGAGTTGCTCGTCCTAGGATGAGAATTATGGAAGAGAAAGAGAGAAATAGTAAAGTTAGTAACGCCGACAGGCAGCGAGATAACTGTCGCTGTGGATTATGGCACTTTTGAAGCTCACAGGGAGAAACGGGGTCTAACATTAGATAGAATTGGTGTTAATCTCCTACAGGAATCCACTTTAGCTTTCCTGGAATTTTGTCGCCTAGTTGTTTTACTGTATTTTATTTTCTCTTAGTCTCTTTTTTTCTTCTTCTTCTACTTCATTTTTTATGTAGTTATCTGCACAGCACTACTTAAAAGTCGAGAGTAGGTGTTAATTAATTTTTTATCCCATTAGGTATAAAAACGTCTGATTTTAATTTTAGAAACAATGTTTCGTCTTTAAATTTTTTAATGGAAAAATCATTTGATAAATTGAACAAAAATTAATACTGCAGATGAAATATCACTTTTTATTAATCAATAATTCAAAAAGTATAATTTAACATTATAAAATCAAGAGGAAAGAACGTTTATCTTATGAAATACTGGAGCAATCAAGTGTAACACACATCCCGCTATCTCCGGTACTCTTTTATAGAGAATAAAAAAAAAATATGCGTCAGGGAATATAAATAAGCAAACTTACATGATTTATCATATTTATAAATAATATGTATAATAAAACATCCACACAACATATGGGGGCGTTTGATTAAAGCTTTATATGAGTGCTTCATCAACACAAGCGAATAGCTAATAAGCTTGATCGTATATATGTATTCTCTTCCTTGTCTAAAGATTTCTATCTGCATGTATATAGGTACTATTCGATTAATCGTCGTTACGCATAAATCAGAGGCCAATCGGCACTTTGTACACATATGTCTAAGACACAACGTGTACACTTTGTTTGCACGTACCCATATACTGAGAATATGATGGAAGTGAAATTCATCAAGTGCAATGGCTATTTGAACGTCATGTCGGATATGCGTACGTGTGGCAATATAACGCTTAGAAATCATTAGAAATACTATTTGAATTTTAGACATAAAGATGTATTGTCGGTTTAATTAATGTCTTTTCGTGAATGAGAATTGAATATTTCGAACGTGGGAGAAATTTAACTTCGTTTCGTATGTCCTGTTTTTTATTTTACCTTTTTTTTTTTATTTTCGTGAAGATAGATGAGATTAAGAAGCATTTTTTCTTTTTTTTTCTATGCTGGATGTAACATTTCTCATTGTCATTTTTAAGTTTGATTTATTACATTGCTGATCTTATAAGTAATACAACTTGCCAATTTAGTTAAACATATTTTTTATTTATTTTGCACAAAACTGTAATAAATTATCTGAATTTATTATATGTACTTGAATTGAAATTTGAAATTTCAACTAAAATAAACAGCATTTCGCCAATAACAAAACTTACTAAATACACCTATGGTATATTTTTAAATATAAGCATATATACTTATACCAACATAATTTACAATCTCGTTATCAAAATTCACTATGTGCCGCGATATTATCTTCGTAACGTTTATTTATTTATTTTCTTTCTTTTTCATACTGCACACAAATTACGCCACAATAATTCCTCTCCCATACTTACTTTAAACAATTATCTGACTTACATAATAAAAGAAAAAAAAATGTAAGGAGAACTGTGAAATTAGGTAATATCAATACGCATAACACAAATGAAACTTTTTTTTTCTCTTGCAAATATTATTAATCGAATACATTAAATGCTTCACGCAACAGTATAAAATTCCCTTCTTGTCGCCAATCTCTCTCTATTTTTTATTTTTTTTAATCAAAGAAAAACACACATGCCTTGCGATTCTCACGAATGAAAAAAGCGTATAAACGATGCAGCCTCCTTTCACAGACATGAAGTGTATTCATGTGTATGCATAAAATTTTTATACGCATCGTCGTTAAAAATTATCTCGCGCGATGCTGCTCTTATTACGAGTGTGCATATATACGTAAAAGCAGAAAAGAGAAAGAAAGAGAGAGAGTGAGGTGGCGCCTTATCTGATGAGGAAAGAGGTTATCTTAGCGTATGACTCGTGACGAAAATAGCAGCAGGCACAAATTATGAGAACGCGTTAATATAATATACTTTTTACATTTTATAAGTGCGGGTGTAGTCTTTGTTAAAAGGATTGAATCGCATGTTTGTTTTGTCTTTATGTTTGCCTTGTGTTTAATTGAATCGTATATACTCAGCTATACGTAACGTTTATCGCTAAATTACAGTGCGCCTACGCGCGTGCAAGAGGAAATTTATAATCTATTATATTTAAAAAACATTATTATACACAATTGCGAATATAATTATTTAATGTGATTAATATGTTTCAAAATATAATTTTATCGTTCATTAAGAGCGATTATAATTATTACTCTAATAATTTAATTTCAGTGTTTACATACATTATAGAATTTAACATAATTTGAAAGAAAATAATTATTATATTTGAAAATCAAGCAAACCTACATATATTTTCAATAATTTAAGTCATTAGTTATTATTTAAATGATAAACATAGAACCCCAAAGCACATTTGAAATAATTGAATCAATTTAAATTTTTAACCATTCCAATTAATTTTTTGTTTCAGGTTCGACATAGCTTCCGAACTATAAGAGTGTTGTCAGCTCTGTAGCGACAGCGCTCTGTACTAGTCCAGCTGTAACAAGAGCTCATTCAGCCCGCAACGGCTTACAGTGCCGTAGCTGGCTCAACAGCTTTTCTACATCGTTATACATTGACGTTGCAAAAAACAGCCCAAAAATTCTTCTCTCAAAGCCAAAAATGGACATGGAGGTGCACGTGGCACTGAATTTTGTCATATCTTATCTATATAACAAGCTGCCAAGGCGGCGCGTTAATATATTTGGCGAAGAACTTGAAAAAGCATTAAAAGACAAGTTTAAGGGACATTGGTATCCTGATAAGCCTTTCAAAGGCTCAGCTTTCCGATGCCTCAAGACTGGTGATCCGATTGATCCAGTTTTTGAACGTGCTGCTAAAGAAAGTGGTGTACCAATCCAGGATATCCTTGAAAATTTACCATCTGAACTTGCTGTCTGGGTTGATCCAGGTGAAGTGAGCTATCGTATTGGTGAGACAAGTCAAATCAAGATCCTCTACTCTGAAAGTGCTGATCCTCATGATGAATCATCAGCGGATCGTGAGGTTACTAAAACCTTTAATCCAGAGGCTCAATGTTTCCGACCAATCGAAGCTGTCGGTACATCTTTGAGTGGACTGAGCTTGAGTCCAAAATCAACTTCACCTTTCCCCAGTTCTATGGCTAGCAATGCTAGCAATGGATCAGCTAATAATTGTAATCAACAAAATGGTCATGGTTCAGGATCATCTTCTGCACCTTCGCCAACACCACTTACAAATTCGTTCAAGGGTTCGCCTAGCCCAGTGCCAGCTTTTATTCCAAGATCAACGGCACCGCTTACTTTCACTACGGCCACTTTCGCTCAGACCAAATTCGGTAGTACTAAGCTTAAGACCAGCAGCAAAAGAGCTAACAGGTATTTACTTACTTTTTTTGACATTATCTATTATTTTCCATTCGAATTAGTAACTATGAAAATAATGAACATGGTTTTTAATTCTTAATGTTCGTTGAATTTGTTATACATTGGAAATAAACTTCAATAAAGTCTGTCATATTAACATTAAAATAAAGTAACATATTCTTATTAAGTTATTAACTTAATAAGTTTCCTTATACCTATATTACTAAATATTACCACTAAAATTATCTACTAATATTCTATGATTTTATACTTTGTTTTTAAAGAAACTTTCGCATCCCAGCAGATCTAACCAACAATAATACAATAATAGATTATCCTTTTTTATTAGATCCCATTCCACATAGACCAGCCCCATTTATCTTCTATATCTATGGACATTACTAACTTTCATCTACTTCTTTTGATCCAGGATGTCGCCCACCGAGTTTTCAAACTATATAAAACAACGAGCGATGCAACAACAGATTCACCACCATCACCATCATCAACAACCGCAGCACCAACAGCCTGGACCTCAAGGTCCACAAACTCCAGGTGGTTTGCCAGTATCTCAAAACTCGTCTAATAACCGTAGTTTATCACCAGGACTTGCTGCTGTTAATGGACATAATCAACATGCAGCAGCAGCCGCAGCTGCAGCAGCTGATCCAAGCGCATACTTCTTCCACCAACCGCCACCACAAGCTTATCATCCTCAGTTCCCACATCGAAATATTTTCGATTCAGCAAATTCTCATGGAGGCTATCTTGCTGCTGCAGCTGCTGCAGCTACAGATCTATATACTGGCGCCAAATTTCCATCGTCTTATCTTGATCCAGGCACTATTGGCCACCAGTTCTACGGCGCAGGCGTTGCGAGTGCTGGTGGTAACGGTGCTTCACAAAATAGCGCTGCTACAGCTCTTGGTCCTATTGGTTCAGCTGCCAGTGCAGCCGTAGCTGTTAATGGCGCAGCATCAACAGCAGCTGCAACACAACAACAACAAGCCGCTGACAAAGCTGCTTTAGTCGATGGTCTGAACAACTTTGGATTGGGCTCGGTTACGCCTTATCCAGCTAGCAATTATCAACATTTGCTCGTGGCCAATTAATATAGTGCATCAAGCAGCACAAGCTTGGCTAGCCTCAGATCGTCGTCCGTCGCGTGATAATAATAATAATAATAATATTAATAATAATAATAAAGAAGGACGTCGATAAAAAACATCTTAATAACCTCGCATACGCGTGCACACAATATACGAGAGAGACTACTATACTAGCCTCGGATCCAAATCTCCTAATATTCTCTGTCGTAATGCGAACCCTACGTAGGCTATACGTAAGAATATTACTACTACTATTACTACTACTATTACTACTACTACCTCTGGATTAAAAAAGAGGCGGCTTTTCGTTCCCTATACATACCCTTATCCACATTGTCCCGCTGTGTAATTGTATAGACACTGTTTTTCCTACATCGTGCACGTGTCTGTGAATATCTGTGCGAGATAAACAACGAGGTTATATTTTAAATCCCACCTGGAATTTGGCCAAGCTGCAAAAAGAAAAATAATGAAATACCACATCTTCATCTCTAAAAACATATTCATCGCTGCGCTTCTTCGAGACTATTTGGAAGTTGAAGATACATCGCATCCACCGAGAAAACGACGACGACGAAGACGACTGTATCTACTTCATCAGACTTTGCTTTGATTCACTTAAAGTTAATATACAAGAATCGTTTGATGGACCGGACGTTTTCGTAAATCAGTGACCATATTATGAACTATTATATTTTTTTTATATTATTGTTAATTAGACTTAATGTATTATCTGTGTATAGTGCGATCATGTTAGAGTGAAAACTAAATTACTACTGCGTGTGATAATGAAGAAAAAAGGTTTATTATTTATGATTTAACTATGTAAATAGCTAACCAGATATCAAATGACAAATTTGATCATGTGTCTGGAATTGATTAACCTTTTTTCTTTTATATTAACACAGCTTATACATTCAGATAAGTGATTTTCTTTTGAGTCGGTTTAGTTCCTTTAACTTATAAAGTTTAACCCGTAGTCACTCAACAAAAGACATTTATTGAGAGAATACTTTTCTGAGTATAAAAAAATGAAGAATTTATAGTGATCAGCAATTTATTTCCTATAGTTTTCACTCTTAAAATAAGAGATTTTTTTTTATTTCTTGAAAAAGTTGATGGCACTTGGTTGTGCGAGAATGGCCGGTCTAAACGAAAGAAAAAAAAAGAAGAACCAAGAGAAGCGAAATGAGCGAGCGAGCGAACGAACGAAGATTGAAGAAGAGCTGCTCGAAAGCACGCGAACTAAATAAAAAAAGAAAATATTTCCGCGACCAATTGCAAAGCGCCGTGGTAAGAATAAAAGCAGGTCACGTTATATATAATACTATAGGTGTAGCAAAAAGAGGGAAGAATGTTGAGCGATTGATGAAAGCAGAGAGAGTAAAAAAATTGAGAGAAACGAAAAAAATTTTAAACTAAATAACGATAAAAGAAAAAAAAAGGCAAATTATGGATGGCGCAGAGCGCTTACCAAATTATTCTAATATGTGTGTGTAAGTTTGCGGGGGGGCATTTGCCATGTAATATGAAAAAAATTTAAGAAAAGAAAAAAAAACGTTACACA
Source organism: Anastatus disparis (assembly GCA_017163975.1). Lineage (NCBI taxonomy): Eukaryota > Metazoa > Arthropoda > Insecta > Hymenoptera > Eupelmidae > Anastatus > Anastatus disparis. Next base: position 21,831,704 of record JAFFSR010000227.1, on the reverse strand, counting down.
GTTTGTGCTTTTTTTGCACACGGTCGGTGCGAGACCATTTTTAAGTAAAGAGAAGAAAAAATAAAAATAAAGCGAAGCTTAAGAGTGATCGAAGAAAAAAATTACGACAATTTTCTTTCGGCATCGCGCTAAACAACACGGGTTAACGCTCCTTCAAAGACGAACAAAAGTTAAATATCTACAGAAAAAAAAAGAAATCTAAGAAAGATAAAAATGAGAGCGAACCTAATGCCAACGCAACTATCAAGCGCGAAAAATAAGTACGGGAAAAAAAGATCGCGTACAAAATAAAAAGAAAGCAAAAATAAGCAGCAAAAATAAGAGAGAATAAAAGCGTATACACACACGGCTGATATATAATTGAAACGTCGTCCGAGGTGTAATAATTTATTTTTTCACTGAAAAATAATAGTTCGAAAGAGTGGAATAAAACGGGAAATATATCTTGTAGAGCCTATGTATATTATAATTGCGTGCGAGAATATTTTTTTCTTTTTTTTTTAAAGATTAGTAGTGAATCGAAGCTTCGTGCATCGTAAAACTACTATCTTTTAAAAAAGAAAGGAAAAAAAATCATCTCCTAAACGTTCAGTAACGATCTTAACATTTTATTTTTATAATAAACGCAGTAGACGTTAGAGAAAAAAAGGAATTTTTAAGAAATTAGATTGAATGAATGCGAGTATGAGTTTAAAAGGAAAAGAAAAAAAAAACAAAAACGTTCGTTAAGCGACGTTAAGTGGCGCTGTTGTACCTTTTTCCTAAAAAAAAAGATAGATAAAAAAAAACAAGGAAACCCATCTCCCTCAACTTGCATGTGTTCAACTGGTATAACTACCACTGCGTGCAAGTCGAACGATCGATCTTCCAATTTTGTATCCGTATATACACACCGTCCTAATATCCAATAACCTTTGCTTTATTTTACCCTTCGTTCTGACATTCAACGACCCAAAGAAATTTTTCGTATAAATCGCTTTTAGAGATATCCAAAATTAGCAAATCGTATTTAATTTAATCTCTTGTTAAAATAATATCATAAATGAATATTTAAATTTAGCCGTTGTATTATGCAATTTTTCTTTTTTTTTAATCAAAATTAACGAGAATCTGAAGTATTTCAATCATAAAAGTTGGATTGTACGTTAAAGTTACAAAATTTCTAAAAGCGAACATAAATTTATTCTTTATTTAAAATTTAAATCCACTTGTCCCCATTAAATCAGAAACGTCACAATAATACTTTTATATTAAATCTGTCGAAAAATAAAATAAAATAAAATCTTGCCACAAGATCCGAGCCACCATAAATCAGATTAAGAGGAAAAAGAAAATTAACAAAAAAAAAATAAAAATAAAAAAAAAAGCCATGATTTGGGGAATGAAGAATCATAAACGAACACACAGCGGATTTCGTTAATTAGTCGATTGTGCAATAACAAGGCTGCGGTTATTGTCCCAGACGTAGAATGGGTTTAAAATTATAGATTGAAGAAAAACAGGATGGGATGGCTATGTGTCTAGGTGCTAAAAGCGACATTGGGACAGAGTAAAAACAAAAAAATAAAAGAACAAAAAATGGAATGTTGGATGCAAGCCCGGCGGAAGTTTTAAGCGACGAGTCATCGCGTGAAGCGTAAAACTGGCTAGTTGTCAAAATTTTCCGAAAAAACAGGCCTTTGCGCATTTAAATATACATACATACTTTATGTTATCCTTTAATTTCATATCGTGATTTTAAAACAAAACTAATTTTACTTTCGGTTATCCTTAAAATAAAAATTTAATAAAGAACAAGATTGTTGAAGATAAATTTACAATTACTATTTTGTTTTCTTTTCGAAACGAAAAATTTTAAAAGTATATTTATAACAAGTCGTTCATATATAAAAAGTTATTAGATAATCAACTATTACGTTGGCGAGCAAGCGAGCGCGTTAAAAGCCACTAAGAATAAGAAGAAGAAAGTCTTAGCCGATGTCGCGCCAGGGACATTTATAATACATTGAAATACCAGTTCTTTTACTCATTTAACTTGGCAATATGTTGGCGCGCTTTCAAGGACGTAGACGTCGCGACGACATTCGAACCTCGAGTTTTGTGCTTGCAAAATCTGTATTATTCCTATAATTCGCGAAAAAGAAGAAAAAAAAAGAATTCAAATTAATGTTGAGGTTTTTTTTGGGTGTGAGAATATTGAAACGCTAATGCGTTCGATGTTAATGATGCAAAATTGATTTTGAATAAGAAAAAAAAAAGTTGAAAACTGTTTCGTGGATACGCTTAATGTATATATATACATATTAAGAGGCATTTGAAAAATGTTCATTTCTTTTTTGTACGAAATATTTAAAATTAATAAGTATTCGCGCTTTTGATGGCGAGCTTAAATACTTTTTACTTTGTTAATTTTAGTAATATTATATTTACGCAATCACTTCTCTTATTATTATTCTTTTTTTTTTTTATTATTTTCATTAAAATTTATTATTTTTTAAAACAAACAACTTTTTTTATATATTTAATTCTAAGACGAAATATTCTATTTTTTATACTTTTTATATATTTTTAAGAGCATTTTTATACGTTATAAAAAATAAAAAAAAACTAACACATGAACTATCTAGTCGTGAATAATGTATCAAGAGATAAAAAAAAACTTATATATATAAAGTTTGGAATGTGCGTTAATAAGCTGTATAATAATAACAAAAAAACCAAAAAAACTAAAAAAAAAATATACGATTCACGATTCAGTTCAAACTTGAAATGTAAATTAAAAATATAAAAAATCAATTTTCGTATTGCTCATCGAACGTTGTAAAGGAATGAACAGGGCGAGTAAGTTGAAGTTTATTAGAGAGATATAATAAACCAGTATATTGAAATTAAAAAATAAAAATAAAAGACAAGCAGTACCCTTCTAGTTTAATATCTTAATATTTAATAAAAAAAATACAAAAAACTTAACTTGTAAAACTTGATAAAAAAAAACGATACGTACGACTGTGGTAGCTATGCTAGTACCTGCTATTATTAAACATTTAAATAAATAGATAAAAAATTAATTACACAAAATAAAAAATAAAAACGATTATCGAGAGTAAAAAAAAAATATGGTGGATGATGATACAACATGTGTAAAAGAAGGGAGAGAGAGAACGAAGTTTGTTATTTAACAATTGAGATGGATCGGATTCCGCGCTTAAAATACTGTCGAACGTGCCAAGGCTCATTAACCCGCAACAAGAAAAGAATAAATAAATAAAATAAAATTACAACAATGGCCACAATTTTTGGCTCGCTTAGTTGACCTATAATGCGAGGGACAGTATCGATCTTTTAAAAATAAAAGCGTTAAATTAAAGCTATTGATTGCCTAGTCAATTTTTCCAATCGGTCGAAATATATTTAAATTATTTTTGGTATACGAGAAATCTTCATGTTTTAAATTCTTTTAATTCGAACGTGCAATACTAAATTAAATTATAAACTTTTGCGTTTAAAAAATATACATTTCAATCAAAACGGCTTTAATTAACTGAATCATCGCCAACTATGTTTGAAAAAAAAGTTTTTAAGCTAACTACGTTTTTTTCATTCGAATACATAAATTTATCGCTGAATAAATTATCTTGAGTACGAAAAGTCACTTCTATTTAGTCAATTCATTCTTATTTGCGTAAAGCCTTATGGCACATCGATTTTTATGAATTACGAGGAAAAAAAAATATAGAACTTTCGCCTTGATACTTTCAGCATTAGCTGATGAAGAAAAATTGACTGGTAACTTATACGAGGAAATTTCATGATAAAAAAGCGGTTGGAAAACAATAAAAAAACCGCAGCGCGAAAGAATCTAACAAAAAATCTTCAAGAGGCATATTGCAATAAAAAAACGTGAATCAAACGGATCTCGGCTCGATACATAATTAATATTAAAAAAAATCATATAAACAAGATGGTTAATGCAAAGAATCAAACGTAAAAGTATACTCCTATAAAATATTTAAAAAAAACAGTCGATTGTATAGCAAGCAGGGAAAGGATAAAGTTAAGAAATTAAATAAAAAAAACGCTTAAAGGAACTAAACACCTTGCGTAAATAGTGTTAAATCTCTGAGGTGCTGATAAACGAGCGATATTGAAACTATACATAAATAATATTACAGTTTTAAATAAAAAAAAAACACGTGGTCGTTAGTGATAAATTAAAAAAAAAATACTAAACGTCGAAGAGGCAAAACCACAGAAACCTATAGTATTATATGTTTACGATTAAAATACGCGAGATACCAATTGTAAAGCAACAAAAAAAAATAAATAAATTTTTCATGCCCTAATACTGAATGTATTCATTAAAAATAAAAAAAAAATTATGAAGGATTCATTACAGTATAAATGAGAAAAACAAAAAAACTGCATGCACTTTGAAAAAAAAAAAAAAGTAATTACAAATTACAGTTAACATAAATACATGAACATACATACATTTTTGAAGACACACACAAGAAAGACGCGGATAATCTGTTTTTTTTTTCAAATATCAAGTGTCTAATAAAAAAAACTATAGCGATCGATATTGTCTACGTATAAAAAAATCTTTAATGGATACAATGCGCAGTGTTATACGGTAATAACGTAAATCTAATGGAAATAACAAAAAAAAATAAAATAATAGTAATAACGCATAACGCTATATTCTTATACTTAGGTCAGATGATAAAAGGGAGAGTTTTTCAGTAAAATGAATGTTAATAAAAAAAATAAAATAAAAGCGACGAGTCTAAATCACACAAAAACACAAAAATACCTATGCATAACAATTTTTAAATCTTATTTTTCATTTTCAATAAAAACGAACGAATACGCAAGGATCAAGTTATACAAATAAAATAAAAAAGACGCGTGCGGGAAAAATAAAAAATAACGAGAATGGAAACACATGTTCTAAAGATTTATACGAGCCGAGAATTTAAAAAACAGAATATTTCATATACATATAATTTCCATAATCGTTTTCCATTTCCTTTTTTTTTTAAACAATAATAATACTAAAGACAGTTTTCATAGTCAAATTACACTGATACAAAAAAAACAACACTGCGGATAAGTACGAGTACATTTACCCAAAAGGCAAACCAAAACAAAAGAAAAAAAGAAAGAAAAAAAAATTGATATTAAAAAATAAATGAATATTAAGAAATAAACTATCGATTATTCTATATACATAATATACGGATTAAAAATAAAAAAAAAACACAAGATGATGATAATTAGATTTGTAATTACTAATAACATATATTTTTCAATACTTTAACTACTTGCTGTATGTAAAACTATATATATGAATATAAACATTATATATTATGTATACAGAGAACACGTTGAAAAAAATGCACAGTGCTATACAAAAAAAATAAAATAAATAATTAAATAAATAATCCTTCGCGGAATTATACTTATAGATGGTCAGAAAAATACTGTAGAAAAGTGATCGAGACATTAAAAAGGGGAAAAATATATGTATATAAAAAATGTGTTTACATAAACTTTTCTATGTACGCACATGTAAGTATATAGATATATTTTTAGACTATAAGTATTTATACGTGTATATGTACTTATAGTCAGCATGACTTTCGCGTGAAGGGACGATTGACAACTAAGCAAAAAAGGGGGATGACGTACGAATTGGCATTTCCGGGTAATATTAGAACACTAAATAAAATTCAAGATAAGCGATAAAAAAGCCACACACCGAAAGAATAAAAAAATAAAACCCCAAAACATAATGATTACAATATGTATTATATAATCCCTTCTTGACTCGAAAGTTCATTAATCGAGCGTATAAAAACACAAAATCACAATGTCTCGTTAAGTAAACTATTAAATATATGTAATAATTGTGCGAGCCAACCCTTTTACTCTCTCCCTCAGACTGGCCTTTTTAAAAACCATGTTATAAATATATACATATATACAAAAAAAACCGCCCTCTTTTTCCACCCCGCAATCTTCCACCAAAAATTAAAAAAAAATAAATAAATAAAACCTCGTCTTTGTATTACACGCTAAAGAAAAAAACATACACATACACATACAGAATTAAAATTTTAGTAATCAGTATACATGAGAGCGCGAGTGTGAGAGCGACACTTTTGTCAAACCTTTTTTTATCCTATACTTATATATTTCTATATATATGTGAAAAACAAAAAACATCATATACACGCGGCGAACGTGGGCTGTGTAACGTATTTCTTTGCTACGTTTTCTTTTTCTTTTGCATAAACAATTTTCTGTTTATTTTTTATCGCAATTGTTTTTGTTTAATATTTTTATTTTTTTCGTTTCTCAAAAAAAAAGGAAAAAAACCTGCGTTTTGGTTTTGTTATCGCGTGCTTGCGTAAATATCTTTGATGATTGTGTATCGAGTTTTCTTCGTTTTTTTATTTGTTTATATCGCTTACCGTTGTTTTCTTGGTTTTTGTTTTGAAAAAACTATTATTTCGTTTTTTTTTTATTTTATACAAGACAAACGATTTGGTCGTTGATTTTATATAGTCAAGAAGTTAACGCAAGCGATGTTTAAGAGTCACGAGCCTATACATATATATTTATACATTTTTTCTAAGTTTTCTTTTTTCACCTTTTATTACTACCACTATTGTATAATTAATATATATTTGCTACCTTTTACTACTTAGGCACTTAATAATTTGTACCCGCGTTTGTTTTTACTTTATACATATGCATATATATATTTTTTTGTCCTCTAATAATTTTTTTTTTTTTTTTGTAATCGTGATGTATTTTCGTTGGCTTTAGATTTTTGTTCCTTTATTTTTGTATATCGAGACGATCGAGAAGTAATGAGAAAGAAAGAAACGTTAAAATATCCTATTATTATTACTTTTATTATAAATATATATAAAAATGAAAAAAAAAATACCTGCTGTACACTACATACAGTTGTTCTTATACAAATATACATAATGAAGATAAAAATGAGAAAAAACATATATAAATAATTAAATTTAATTACATCGTGTATACCGAGAAATCAGCGTTAGTCCTATAAGAATTTTTTCATAGTTTGTTATTGTTGTTTTGTATGATACTTGAATTATATAAATATATATATAAATATTATATATACATAAACTATATATAAAGAAAAAAAAATTATACATATTAAAAAATTGTATAAGAATTAATGAAAAAAAAGTTAATGAAAATTAATAAAAGAGATGATGAATCGTCGCATGTGTCATAAAAAAAAAACAGTGCGGGTAAAAGGACCGTATTAAAAAAAAAAAAAAGCTGCGCTATATAAAGCACCTTTGTACTTTTATACGCACGCTGAAAGAGGCGCGTTTCATTATAAAAAAATACACACGCATATACATATAATATATATAATATATTTTTGTTAAATAATAATAATATAGTGATTTGATATATATAACTGCACTAGAGAGTTGATTTTATTACTGAGTTTTATTACTGAAAAACAAAGAAAAGAAAAAATCTTTTTTTTTTTTGTTGTCCTTTTGTCTTTATATATATTATATATCCGTAATGTCTTCTGCGTTTTTTAGTTTTCTTGTCTCTCTCTCACACATGATTAAGAACAAAACTAAACAAACGAAAAAATAACAACTTTATGAAAATGGAATTCAACAAAATGTACACGAGAAAACAAAATAATCATTAACAAATTACAGCAAATATCAATTGACCAACAACTGGCCACACATAAAAGTAAAAAAACAAATTATACACAGATTTTCGCATGAGCTAAATACAAACTTATGCTCGTATACCATCAAATATAGTTAAGTTTTACTACATGTAATCGCGTATATGTGTATGGCATACATATAGATATGAAAAAAATTTTGTATGTATACGGTACACTTATATATTTCTACATTAATGTCAATGTAAACATGAGCGTATATAGATAAATATAATAAAACATAAGCACATGAGAATTTGCTTATTTAAAATTTTCTATGAACATAAAAAGAAAAAAGAAGTAATGATTGAAATGGAACTCTTCATCGATCAGAGACTCGCAAGTATATGCCAAAAGAAAAAACTAATTGCACTTTGTTTTATTAGCATCAATATATTTGTATAAATAAAGCCGAATGAATTTTTTACCGTACCAAAATGAAAAATACCTATATTTTTCATCGTTTTTCTATTATAAAACTAAAGGAAAAAAAAATAATTTTTTGTACAACTATAACAGTAGTTCTGATGAAGAGATACTATTCGATCATATTATTAGTAAAAAAAATCAGTTGAAACCTTGAAAAAAAAAAAAAATATATATATATATATATATATTTATGTGTATACGCCATGTATATCTGTGTAATGCATCGTTTTCCCGTTTTTCAAAAGAAAGAGAGAGAGAGAGAAAGAGAGCAAGCGAGCGAAAAAGATTTAAAAAAAAAATTAATGGCGTCGTGCGCTTTCCGCTTTATATATAAAAATATGAATATAAATTATTATATTATAAATATATATAGTGGCGGGAGGCGCGATTCAATGAAAACGCGTAATGCACCGCCTGTGAGCGCAAAATGTTTCTTGAAAAAAAAAAAAAAAAAAAAAATTTAACTAAAAAAAAAATTTTATCGAAAACGCGGATCACATAGGCTCTGACCGTCTGTAAACGATAATATTATAATAATTATAATATTTAATAATATTATATATTAAAGAATTAAGGAAGTAATAACGACATACACCACACATAATCTTACGACTCGCGTTGTAACATACTTATATAATTTTGTAAATTATTTTTTGTATTTTTATATCGAGAGAAGAAAAAAAAATGAAGAACACATTTAATGGAAAAAAATACATTATAAAAACACACACGGAAGTTATTATATTAGCGAGTGTGATGATCACAATGATGAATAAATAAAGAATTAAAAGTGATTTAAAAAAAACAAAATTTTTTTTTGTGGAGGAAATTAATACATTACACACATGCTATAAGTACAGAAAAAATAATAATAATTATAAAATACTGGCTATCCGATTATTGCAATTACAATTTAATCCGTAAATTAATATATATCTGTCGCGTAGTCGTCAAAAAGTGGCCAACACGTGGATCGAGAAAAACTGAAGATTTTTTTGTTGAAAAGTTGAAAGTGTTAGACGACACGAGATAGAATCACAATTTCCTTTTCAATAATTATCATATGAAGAATAATTTTTTTTTACACATAACAACTGTGAAATATTTCGTGAAATAAGAAAATAAACGTTTATTAAATTCATCGTACGAGAGAACACGCCAAAAGAAAAAAAAAATAAATGAAAGAGAGATGAAACTTAAGACAAACAAAAAATAATAAATAATAATTAAACGTCAAAGGCTCATTCGAACGACGCCCCACCATCCTCGGAGCTTTTTTCACAAAAAAAAATTTTTAAAATGCAAAAACGCATAGCTCTACTTGAGTTTAGCGTAATTTTTGGTCTGCGTTTTTTCCACTCAACGAGCAACTACTTTACACATGTATAACTCGAGTAAAGTACAACGGTAAGAAAAAAAAATAGTGAATAAACTAACAAAAAAAAAAAAAAAAAAGAAACGAGGGTGGCGTCGGCAGCCGCTTCCTGGATCGATGAAACTTAAATCTTTAAGAAAAAAAGAAAAAAATTGGAAAACATTTTAAAATGCTATAATGAATTTCAATTTAGAGTCCCCCTCTTTTTGATATGTAACATTAAAAAATAAAAAATAAAATTTTGTAAAAGGCGCAAAAAAATGAAAGCTTTTTTCTAAATATAAAAAAGAAGAAATTTTATGATAATGATCCAGGAAGTTGTCGGTTAAAGGTCGAGAGCAGGGCGCCTGGTATTAGTACACACTAGTTTTCATTCAATTGGCGGCGCCCAATTAGTTGTTGGAAAAAAAAACTTTTACGTAGCCTAGGCAAACAAAAAAAAAGTATCCTCCCGCGTTAGTTTTGTGAATGTTGTCGTTCCTCACGTTTTTAAACATAGGCGAGAGATTGAAAAAAAAAAAAATTGGTGCGAAACCTTTGGATTATTATCGACTTATTGGCCACTTGAAAGCGCTTCATGTAGAGTATTTTTCTATAATGACTTCGGGTATATAAATTGACGTTTTCTTATAAAATTCGTTTATTAAGTAAAAAATAAAATAAAAGCTTTGTGTTTGTTTAAAACAGACGTTTGCGTTAGCATTATAAATTAAATCGATTAATCTTGATAATTATATTTAATTGGACAAAATAATGCTAAATATTGTAATTTTTCTAAAATTTAATGAAAAAAAAATTTATTAAATTCATAATCTTAAATTGTTGCTATCATTAATACGAATAATGCTAACGAAGTATAAAGTAAACAAACAAAAAAGCTCATTTAAGAATATAACAATTAAAACGTTCTTATAGTACAAATTGGAACAACGCAAACTGATATGCGTTAAGAAGGTAATTCCATCAAAACTAAACTTAAAAAAAACCAAAGATATATAAAATAAGGAAAAAAAAGAAAATAATATTCAATCCATCTATTTTCTTATTCTTAAAATACGATAAAATTAAAAAAAAAGCTGAGTGGCCGAAAGTCGATCAAATATCCAAGGCTCTACAAGCGCACCCTCTCGATTCGGTGTTGGTAGCAATGATTTTTCAAAGTCGTTTTTTAGAATTATAAAAAATCCAAAAAAAAACTAAATGCGTTTAAAATAAAGAAAAAAGCTCACTGCTAGACATTTGGCGTGCGAAAAAAAAACTAACGGTGCAAGAGAAAGCTGTTCACGAAAGAGGCAAGCAAAACAAAAACTAAAGAAAAAAATATTAAAAAAAACATTAAAAAAAAAAACGTGGAAGTCGGAGCGTCGTCCTAACGTCGTTCACGCGCGAGTATGAAATAAAACGACGTCGTTTACACACACAGTATTTCCAAGCTTCCTTCTTTTTAGAAGCTTTTCGTCTTCTTTTTTTATCCAAAGGGAAGGGAGAAAAAAACATTTTTTTTATACACAAATGTATATATATAAAAAACAAAAAACGACGTGTATACTCTTCTTTTTTATAAAAAAAAAAAAAAAAATATATATCGCGCGCTCGACTAGGACGGCGCTCTTTTTCGAGTTTATAATAATTATGAAAACAAAAGAGAGTAAGCTAGAGAGTATGAAAGTGAGCGAGAAAGAGATAAAATGAGCGTGTAAGACTCGTCGTTTAAATGACGAAACAATTTAAATGAAAAAAAAATTTAAACGATTTACCACGTGATGTATATGGATAGTAGAATTAAATTTCGATCTATAATAGGTATTTGCCACAATATTTAATATGTGAATGATTATATATATATATATAAATATATATATATATATATATATATAAATAGTATATATAGAAAAGAAAGAGAGTACGATAATATCATGAAATTATTATTCTTTGTTACTTCTTTATAATTAAAACAATAAAAAAGCTATTGAATAAAAAAAAAATAATCAATTTGACCAGGGTTTTTTGACGGCTACGTTATTATCGCGTACGGACGCAGAGACGGAAAGATGTTCGAAAGTTATTTGAAAAAACAAAATTTTGAACACGCACGGTGTCTCGCGGGCTGACGCGCTTTTTAACACAAGCTTAATCTCATTGGAAAAATAAGATTATTATTTTATTAAAATTACAATAACACTTTTTTTCTTCCGTTAAATTAAAGTTTGTTTTCAATTTACTTGAATTGATTTTACGAGCGTCATGTTTGATTAAGCGGTGTCATAATAAATTAGATAATTTTGAATTTCAAAATATTTGTAAAAAAAGACATAAATTTTTTTTCTATATCAGATTAAGCTTTCAACCCAAATATTTCATCTCCGTTATTTTTATCTAGTCATCCACTCTCAGTTACTTATTTTTTATCTATTGTTTCTTATTATTTTATTACTATTTTTATACCTTCTCATTGGCAAGGACATACGCAGAAAGACTCTTCAAGATGACGAAATTGCACCTGCTGGCTGATTATATCAACGCGCATGTCCTTGATAATTCAAAAGAATAATTATTCTAATTTTTTTATTATTTTTAATGTGTCGCATGCCTTTTTTTATAAACATACTTTTATACCTTTTTTCTTTACGTATTAGTTTGAACTTTTTGAAATACCGCAAGAATGATATTATCAAGAAACTTTGCTTTTTTCTATATTTTTTCAATGTATACTTTTATAACAGTTGTTTATTTTATATGTTCAAAAAGTTTTTTTTTTAATTACTTTATTATGTGTTATTAGTTAAACTATTATTGACTTATACTACTTATTCTATTTTTAGTGATTTTTATTGTTTAAATAGCATTTAATTATTGATAAAACAATATACTATTCATTATTACCTTTTTTAAACATTTATTTTTTTTCTATATAATTTTCTATATCGATATTACATATTCATACAGAATGTTACAACAATAATAAAAATGCAACGCTACAAAAAATAAGTCTAAAGAGAAGCATGATTTCTACAGTGACATTAAATTACAAGGAGCACGATCACGGCATTATGCCGCACGACAATGTATATCTATATACTTTTGAATGGAGGAAAACAAAAAATTTTTTTCGCCAAGCAGACGTAATACGAGATACGCGTTCTATTCACGCGATGTTTTACGTCTCTTGGTTGATTAGTTCTCAAAAAATAATATTCATTATATGTCTGGTTATTAATAAACAATTTGAAAAAATTCCATTTTATTGATTGACTGTTTTTTTTTTCAACTAATTAGATATTATTCATTTTTTTATTCAAATTATGTATCAAGTCTTTCATTTGTTAATTTAAATGTTTATGTATTGAAAGTTAAAAATTAACAATAATTTTAATATTTTATACTTTTCTACTTTAGTCGTTTTAATGGTAAATTTTTTTTTTTACAATTTCTTAATTCTTAAGTGTTTATACTCTTCACGAAAAAAACTTGCTTTGCTGTTCCTTTTTAAATACTTAAGTTTATGCATTAATTTTTAATTTCAGTGTTGAATTAAAATCAATTATTCATTCTTTAAATAAAACTATTTATTATTTATTTTCAAGATTTATTCTTTTGATAAAAAGGAAATATATTACTTCTGATTATATAAAACTATGATTTACGTTATTTTTTTTCAATGCTATACTTTATTATTTCTTTATTACATCAGTATTATATTTTATTTAAAAAAAAAAGAAAATCTTACATTTCAGATACAGAACAATGAATGTGAGAGCAGAGAAGAATTAAAAACTTCTGTATATGTGTATTTTTTTTATTTTCAAATAAACCAAATAAAATATAAAACGACAGCAAAATTCAACAACAAAATATACTCATCATATATAGTTTCATATATTATACTTGTGCATCGACTGTTTTGTGCTGTTCCTGGCTTTTAATTCTTTTTACAATTCTGGAGCTTGCACGACATAAACAATTGTATGACTGTTGAATAATAATAATGAAAAAAAGTTATGATAAATATGATTCAGTTCATCATCCATCAACATCATCATCGCACGCAACTACTCTTCATGACACTGATTTTGTGTAAAAAAAAAATAATAAAATCTCTCGCCCAAAGTCACCGTTCGTGCGGAATGACAAAAAGGCAAAGCAATAAATTGAAAAATGGAGTCTCGATTATTTTCATGGAGTTGGTAAACTATGCGTGAAAAGAGAAAGATTAAATTTATAAAAAAAGAGTTGGTCTTTATTTTAATGATAATTTAAAACGACTATCGAGTCGAGGATAATGTATGCTCGGCAAAATGGAGAACGATGAAAAAGTAGACATTATTTTTTAATGATTGATCAATTATCATTGTATTATCATTTTGAATTAAGGAAATATATTATCTTTTGATAAAAATTTTAACAAAATCAGTAAAATAAAAATTTTTTAGTCATTGGAATTCATGTTTTTAAAACAATTATTTTAATCGATTACGCCTTATTTTATTTTTAACTAGAAGTGGATCTTTTTATTCTTTCAATACAAATTTATTTTATTCAATTGCTAAAATAAAAATGATTAAATAAACGAATCATATATTTAATTTAAAATTTTTTTAATAGTTTATCAAGAGTAAAAAAAATTTAAAAGAATAGTTTGTTGACATAAGAGATTACGCGATAAAGTGAAATGGTAATTTGATTGATGATAACAAAGCTAACAAAAAAAAATAATAATTTTCAAAGATATTATATTTAAAGAAAACAGAAAAAAACTAAGTTATATATTTTTTACCTAACAAATGAAAGAACTAGGTCCTAATGATATATTGAAAAGAGGCGCTAAATATACGTGCTAACAAAACATTGTACATAAAAGAAAAAATAAAGAATACACACAAGAAGACAAATTATACGTTGCATATTATAATAACTATATACTATAAACGTGAATTGTAAAACTTCGATATTTTACGTCGTTCTAAAGAAATTTTTTTTTTTGGCATTAACGATCTTTACCTTAATGTTTAATGATGGATTTTATATTCTAAAGCACGACATTACATAAATTTAAGGTAAAAAAAAATAACAAAAAGAAAAAAAAAATTACAAACAAAAAAAAAATCAAGAAACGTACACAATTACACGAACAATTAGACATTTAAAGGAATTAGAATTTGTAAAAGTAGATACGTTTAGATATATACAAAAAAAAACGTAATAGGCATATCTTCGACTGTAGATATGTAAATGTGCATTTGAAGCGCAGGGATAAGAAATGGCGATTGGATTTTTTCTTTTTGTTCAAAATGGAATACAAGTGCGCGTGTTTTTTTTTAAATGTTAAACGTGCTTATAAATAATAAAGTATTACGTAAAAAAATGACTAATCTTCATTGAATATTGTAATAAAAAGTATTGTCCATTTAGCAATTCAGTTTGACGCAAGTACATTTGTATTTATCTGACAGATATTTAATTATTTTATTGATATTATTAATATTTTTTTGATTTCAATAAAAATAATTTTTTTAGTTCCAATAAAAAAATGAAAACTGCATATTATATGTATAATTTTAATCTCAAGAATTAAATATTTATTATATTTTTAATTCAAATTTTATCATGTACAATTTCAATGCACCTAAAAACGAATTTTCGTGCCAAATTAACTAATACGATATAACTTACTTGATAAAAAAGAAACAAATAAAAACAAAGCAATTACTTAAAAATTTTTTAATTATAAAATAAAAATTTTATTTTTCATATGATGGAACTTTACAAAAGATTTTTTTGTCTCAAAAATAAAATATAACTTTGACAATGGCAATGAGGTTCCAAAGTAGCTAGGAAATGTTACGAAACGCTATATACTTTAAGGAGACAGGAAATGTATACGCGCGATATATCACGTGGAAAAAACTATAAGCAAAAAAAAAAATACTTTTTCACAAATTTTAATACTCAGAGGATGATACTCGTCGCTCGTAGATATTCTACGTAGTCCAAAAACAAAAACAAAAATTAACAAAAACAACCATGAAAAGTAAGCCATTGCGTATTGATAATTAAATATACATATATATCAAATATTACAATAATACATCAATATAAGAAAAAAAGCGCAAAATTAAAAAAAAAATAAATACAGGCGTGCATACATAAAAAATAGATATTTTATCGATAAGGAAAACAAATAAGTAAACGTAGTATTAATAATCATATAATAAAAATATATAATTATGTAAATTAATAATATACACTTTAGGATATATATTTATGGTACACATATTATAATATACATATACCAAACAAATAATAAAAGCATGTTTAGTAGAAAACAAAATTAGCATATAGCCATAATTTTCTACGAGAGAGAGAAAGATAAACTTTTTTCGCGAATGCATTATTTTTTTAGTCAAACGCATAATATAAAAGGAAAAAAAGGAAAAAAATCACAGTTAACAATAAACGAATAAAAAAGAAGCCAATCTCATTGCGTTTTATAGTTGAAATACAGAAATAATTTTTCTTTTTATTGATATATGACTTATATTCCCCGTTATCTAAACGACACAGACTCTAAGCTCTGTTGTATATAATACAGAGTTTAAACTTTGAAAGAGGAATTTATGGAGAAAAAAAATATAAGAGAAATAATAAAGTTAAATAGAGAAGAAAAAATAAAACACTCGAAGGTTGCAAATTACCTAAGAAGCAATGATTCCTTGAATTCGTTCAATGCTGATTATTATAGATATGAAAAATCTATAAAAGAAAATTCGAAAATAAATAAATAAATAATAATAAAACTGCTTTTTTGTAAAAATAAAAGACAAATTTTCTACAGCATTTTTTGTGGACGCAATCTAATTTTTTAATAGTGCTTGATGAATAATTTTTTTTGCAACAAATATTTTGTAAATAAAAGAAAAACTAAACGTGTTGGAAAAATGTGCTAAAACACCGTATGACTACATAAAACGCGACTTCAATAATTTTTTTGGGTAAAAAAACAAAAAATCAAACCGAGACATTAAACTTTTATACTATTCGACTAAGCAATAAACTTTTTTTAAAGTAGCATAGAAAATCTTGAGAAAAAAATAATAAAAATAAATTTGACTTATCCTATTTAAAAACAAAAAAAGTATAAAAATAACTAGCTTCTTTAATAATTTTCTAATCGCACCTTCGAGCTAACATCTGTTATTTTGAATTAAAAAAAAAACAAAGTAAATGAAGAATGAAAAAAAAAATAAGAAAATAAAGATCGATAATAAACAAGCGAATCAGCATTAAAAGGATATAAGAGATATATAAAAATTGATAGTATATAAAGACCTTCAATTATGGGATATGCATGCAACATGCATAAATAATTGTGACATGACAAGGCATATACTTTCAAGGTTACGTAAAAAAAAAAGAAACTACAATTGTTTGGCTCTGATAATCCATTATTAGTTTTATTTGTTCAAGAAATATCTAGTGTCACTTTGGCAGTGCTTGAATAATCGAATTTATGATTTTCTCTCATATTCACTTTAGTAATAATAATCTTAAAAATTTGTAAGAAAAAAAAGAAAAAAAAATTTGATAAAACAGACCTATAATACTGTAAACGGGTTAACTTTATAAAATGAACAAAATAAATAAATATATATTTAAATATTACAAAAATAAAATCAAAATAAAACATGCACATTTCTAATAAATTATCAAAAGTCAAATATTTTTCCACAATGTTTAATATAAAAAAAAACTAAAAATAAACATTTCTTTTTACAAATGGTATGAATAAGTATCGGTAGCTTATTAAATCAAAAATTCACGTTATAGACATAATTGCAATAACGACTAAACTGTTAAAACGCGAAGAACTTTAAATAAAAGAAAGTTATAAAAACTGAACTAACTTTTACATACTTTTAACGGGTTTATGTTTTACGTTTTGGCACTAAAAATGCGAGCAGAAATTACAAAAGTTTATTATTATCAATACTCGAAAAAAAATATCAAGATTCAATATCGCACGAAATGTCTTCGCGACCTCGTCATCAATCGAAAGTAATAAAACTACAAACAAACTTCACTCATTGACGCATTCTTTAAAAAGTTTAATCTGTTCATTCCCTTATTTTTAAAAGGTAACAAAGTATTTACGATATCATCTTTCTGTCCACAAAAGGCAATATTCAAATGAAAACTTTAAGGTCATAAGGAGAGGAATAAGAACATTTTTTCTGAAAATATAAAAAATAATGTGTGTACTTATATAAGGATTCTTTATGCTCTTATATCTGACTGTCGGTGTGACGTGTTAAAAAGATATTTTTAAAAATATGCGATTTTTTCGCAATGTTTTTCGTCGTACTTTAATCGACTTTTTCAAAATCGTAAAATATTTCTTAAAACTATAAAAAAATTTAAAAGAAAAAACCATTTTTAATGTTGCTCTGATCAATTATGTTGTAACTATATAACGACTTTCTATAAAAATATTTTTAAAGTATCAGCCACCCTAAATGTTGAATAATAAAATATGAACTTTTGAAATTCAAAGAACAATAAAATTTTTGGAATTATCAATTACATATTAAAAAATTATCTAGAAAATATTAACACTTAATCATGCTCAATAATAAAAAAACGAATCAATTTCAATTTCTAAAATATCTGGGTACTCAAAAGTTCATATTTTACGATTTTCCATTACAACGTGCGATACGCTATTTCAAAGAAACAGAAGGTCAGGCATGGAATTACAAAATTGGCGGGTCATTCTAATTTCCTTTTTTTTATTTTTCATAAATAACACACAAACATTTATAAAATAATAAAAAAAAATCAATATGCATAATAAAACCCGCCATACCAAACCTAACAATATACCTATATTACCTCGTAACAAAAAATCTCCGTTGATGTCGATGTCGTATTGATTCTTTTCCCTCTTTTAAGAAAAAAACTAAATAAATCATCGTTCAATAATAAAATTTATCTTTTTTACATTTTAAAACTATGAATGTGACGTAACGACGTTCGATAATTGATGTTTTTAGCCTAATGTATTTAAAACTTTAAACTTTAATAATAAAAATTGAAAAAAAATAAGAAAAAATAAAAATGGAACTTAACGTCGAACGTTCTCAATGATGCGCAGCTACACTATTGTACATGATTCTTATTAGAACGGTGCGAGAAATGGTAAATAAAAATATTTACACTTCGACCGTACTTAGTAAAACAAATAAAAAATTATTAGGATTGATAGATATAATTAATATATGAATAAAAAAAACAGTTGAAATAGTCGAAAAATGAAAACTCGCTAAATATTTTGATCGGACTGTTGTGAAGAAGAAAAAAAAACATTCGTTCATACGCGCATTCATACTATTCTTATTATTAAATATTAATGCGTTTTTTTATAAAACTTTTTTAATGTTTTTCTCTATTTTTTTTACCAAGCTTGACCCTCCTATGACAAACACTGATTGAACTGAATTATAATATCATATTAACCTTATAAAGTATTGTATATGTTTATTTCCGAAAAAATGTATTTGTAAATAAATCCAAGTTATTGTGTATAAATTTAAAAAATAAAGGATTTTTTTATAGGAAAATTCGTATAGTATTAGAATTACACATTTATAAAGTATAGTTTATAATTACTATTTTTTTAGTAAATAAAATGACGAAAAATGAATTTAACGAGATATTCCTTAATCTACGAAAAAAATTTTCTAAAATATATTATTATATCATAAGTATGAAAATAGTTTTCTATCGATAGTAATGTATATATGAGGTTGTCAGTAGCTCAGTTGGTAGAGTGATGGATTTATAATCTCGGTATTCCGAGTTCGAATCCCGCTCTCGGCCAATTGATACAAGCACCAATGTACGTTACATGTGCTTTGTTCACAAACATACTGAGAACCTCCGTCGTTAATTAGCATCGCAATGATAGCATAAATATAGCGATGTTAAATAAAATAAATAAAAAAAACAACGTATGTATTATATCTATAGCCTTTGTAAATCTTTTTTGCTCTAAATTAGATTAAATTTATAACTATATTTTTACAAAAAAAAGTATAAAATACCTTATGTTTAAATAGCTAAAAAAGTGTAAAAAGATTGAATATTCAGAGGGTTAGCCTATAAATTAAATTTTATATCCTACGCTTATATATTATCAAAATTTAATTGATTCAACGTAGCTTGTTATTTTATATATTTTTTAATATTCGATTGATTAAATTATCATCATAACACGAATATATCAGTTGTTCACACGTTTCTCTCTAAAGCAAAATTTGTCGATTATCATTCTACAAAGAATGAAATTTCTATATATTTGCATTTAGAGAGCGAAGCATAAATAATAAAGTTCGACAAAATCTACCGAATTTCTCTATACTGTAGTTTAAATAAAGAATATAAATACAAAACGTCAAAAAAAAATTTTAAAAGATTCGATTATGGTACTGTTTTTTGAGCTGTATAATGATTCGTGATATTATATAAAAGACCGCATATAATGTATACAATTATATATACATATATACTTTATGGACGCGGCGACAATAATTGGCGTTAAGACGTCCGTGATTTATTATTACCGACAGAAATAATAATAATAATAAAAAAAATAACATACCTGCATATCATAGCACGCAATAGCAGCGACTGCTAATTAAGAGAAATAGAGAGAATAAACGATAATAATCCGATTAATTGGAATATAGAATAATTAGTAACATGTTTCAATGTAATTGATTTTACAGATGAATATTAAATTGCTATGAACACAATTACAGTGTATACGATATACTGAATAATATTAAACTTTATTTCGAGCAAAATTAATTTTGAAAAAAAAACCGTTAACATTTTGAATAAAAGAACACAAGATTCGATTTATAAAAAATTTAGCTGAAAAATTTTAAATGTAATTTCACGGAATAATCAATAGTTGATAAAAATTATATTTATTATCGAAAGTGTTACAAATCAGACCATTTCTATTAACCGGATTATTACTTCACTCTCTACCATTACAACATAACGAAAACAAAAAAAAAAGAAAAAGAAACAAAAAAAGAACATGAGAAGAATAAAAGTGTGGGAGGAGTTTTGGCCTAATCTATGTGTCACATCGATATGTGTATTACCTACATATATAAATTTATGTCCTCGTAGGCCGTATTCGTGTCAGTATGTAAAGAGGATGCTAAATTTGTATTGGCATCCCATATGTCTCAGACGCGCTCCTCGACTTATTGCAAGAATTATATGTCTTCCTGAGACATATTGAGTCTCAATATGTCTCAGGAGAAATCAATATGGCATCACCGATCCTACTATGTTTCTTTCAATATGTCAAAGAGCAATCATATTGAACGTAGGTTAGTGAAAAAAAAATGACTCGCGCTTCGACAGCAGCTATACTCATTACAAAATGTCAATCTAAGAAACAAAAGAAAAAATCAATAGAACTAAAATTTAATTTTAAAAGTATTCAAAAAAAGATTAATATTTTCAACTAATAAGTTATATTTCCTCATACGGCCTACTTCGGACATAAAATCATCTATGTCCTTTGGCCATTTATTCAGGTGGAATCTGAATCTCGAACAATGTTTGCCGCTTGAGCAGAAATCTACCTCGGGCGCGCTTCGCGCGCCCTCGGCAATTTCAGCTCAAGCGACAAACATTGTCCTCGATTCATATTCCACCTGAATATGGCCAAAGGACATATATAACTAATATATATCTTTATCTATACTTACGTCACACCATCCAATCTCCGTAATATTAACATAAGAAAAATATAAATCTATTGTGCGAAAGGAAAAACTATTAATATCATATGTAATGACAAAAAAAATCAAAGAAACAAACATGCACTATACAAATACAAAAGTCGTCAATATTAACACATATATTTCACTTAAAAAATCTTGCGCTCCACGATATGAATTAACAAAACACACATCGTTATCTATGTAAAAGTCGCGCTTTATTAATTATTTAAACTTGCTAAACGATTAAGCTCAAACATACTTTACATGTGATCTATGAAATAAATAAGGTAAGATCTATGCATTTTTAAACGATGAAAAAAAAATGAACTCAAATTAGATGCACATTGTACAATTCTGTAATAATGCTATATGATGTATTCTAAAAAAAATCGGTAATAAATAAAAAAAAATAAAAAAATTAAATACACCTGCTTCGATGTGTTATTGAAATTATAATACCAATAAAACGGTTTTCAAGTGCGTAAGTGTACTACCAATTATTATGTGACAATTTATCCTTCAATTTAAGACAAATGAAAATTTACTATGAATTAACATATATTATTGAATTAAATTGAGAAAATATAATTTATATTTTGCAAAAAATATATATACAACACTTCCTGGACTTGTTTTTTTAATTCGTGGGAAAAGCAGCTGTACAATATTTTAATGAAAAGAGTGAATCTTACGAAATTAAGTTTAAGTCTTTTTCACAACTATAAAAATAATATTATACTTACAGATTGAATCTAGATGAATTTTTGTTTTTTCTTTCGACAGTAGAGTAGTACTATTTCGATACTAATGCGTTAAATTATAAACACTTGCGTGATTGCAATGACTCTCGCTCGAATATTTATAATTTAACGAACTAGTATCGAAAAGTACTATTTCTTAAAAATATCCATAATAGATTTTCATTCTACTTGTGGATAAATAAAAAGCAGTAAACTCTACACTTTCTTGTAAATTTACTACAGAACAAAAGTCTTTTTCAGAAACACTTCAACAAACTTACACGATGTCGGCTTAACCTCTAATGAACACTTTGAAACACAATTTAAAAAGAGGTAAAAAATGCATAACACAATGCAAAAGTAAAAAATATCTAAAAAGTATTAAACACATCATCGCTGTTGCTGTGTATGATTACAAGAAAAACGTACAATATTATCAATAAAAAAAAAACGTACGAGACTACATTGATTGCTATAAAGTAGTAGACGTATTTTAGTTGTGTTGGCGTTAAATGCTGAATTTTCCAAAATATTCAATTGAATTATTGTAATACGTGTAGTATTGCGAGATCGTTCAACGGTCATTATTAATATATACATAAAAAAATAAAAAAAAAAAATAAATATTGCAATTATACTTTATATTTCTACTACGTAAAATACTCAAATATATTAGTGAGAAACGGAAGTTTTTTCCATCCCGTTCAGAAATACAAAAACAAAATATAAAGTAAAAAAAATAATGAATATATATGAAATGAATAAATATGTATATCAATACACATGTGTATAATAGTCTATAATTTTTCATATTGTTGTACGGAATTTTTAAGTTTATATTAAAATGTTCTGTGCATTCATTAACTGATTGTTGTTCATTTCAAATATCATGCCTTTGATTCCTTGGTATCTAATTAATTGCAAAATTATTTTTTTTACAAAAATTTATTAATTTTAATAAAGTAAGTATGACTTTTATTTCATATTATTTATTTCTATCTCGAAAGTAATGACTTTCTTATTAACTCGAAACTGAGACCGAAAGGGAGACATGTTTCCCGTTTGAGATTAATAAGGAATAAAATGCAACATTACTACCCGTTAAATTAAAAAATAATAAAATTCAATAAAAAATATTTTAAAGTTTCTCTTAATGCCAGCCTATTATGATTGACTAATAAAGTGACTAAAAATGAACTGATAATAAAGAACTGTATACAACACGGTAAAAAAGTCAATTTTTTCTTGGATGATCACGATTCTCGAGGGAAACATAAGACTTTACTCTCCAACTGCTTAATAAACTATTATTACAGGAAATCAAAAAAAATTATAACAATATTGATTTTTTGGTCAATTTTGTTTTTTTATTTTCCATGAAACGATACATCTTATAAAATATGATACGACTTTTTTAAAACTTAAGCTAAATAAGCTTCGAGTTTAATTGAACGAACAGAATTGTATAAAGCTCTCGTTAATTGCAGTGCTACATAATTAAAAAAAAATTCGTTATCTTCATTTTTCGCATCACACATAATTGTTACAAATAGCTATTCTTAAACTTAATGGAATACGTAAATTACTTAATAACCATTGTAAATTGTAAATACATACATTTTTATTGTTCATTGATAATATAAAAAAAATTAAGTTGTAGCACTAAAATTGACAAGATGATTGAATTATTTCTAATTTTTTTTTATAATAAATAAATATTTATTTTCATTAATACCTTTCAGACATTATAGTAGATTATCTACGAAAAATTTAGAAATTTTATTTTCAAGTATTGACAATACTTATAATGCAACTAGATAGAATTCATGAAAGTACATTAGTTTTCATGAAATAATTTTAATGAAATACCTATACCTAAAATTTCATGTTCTTTTTTAATTTAGTGGAAAAAATTCTGAAAAATTGTTTTGATTGTTTTTTTAGTGTTTACATAAAAAGCAATTATAATTGAAATTTTTTTTTTTCTTTAAATTTTGATTGACCTTTAGATTAACCCGAAGCTATTCTTGGGCATCGCTTAGTTGATAGTTGAAATCTAAGGTATAGGATCATTTTTTATTAAATATACAATTTATTTTGTAACTGTACAACATATACTTTTTTCGAGTCACCAAAATATAAATTTAAATAAAATTAATCTACAAATAATTTCTGAAAGAATTATTTAACATAAAGGCATCAAAGTCGACATTCGCACGATTTTCAATTATGTACGTATACGTACTTAAACGCTACAAACTATTTTCAATTTAACATCTTAAGTCATAGTTATAATTTAATTATATAAAATTGATGCGTGATTGAATGTCTTTTTTACTTATTCATTTTTACGTTGTATGTACAAATGTATGCAGCGTTGATTTTAAATATTTGTGAACGTAATACATTTAGACCGACGATACGTCGTTCATTTAATTCTTATTAATATAGTAAAATCCTGTTTTACAAAAAATATACCATTAGTTGTCGAGTGAAAGTTGCATTAAGATTAAATTAAGTCAATTATTTATAATTTTTTTTCAATTTTTCACAATGCTTGACATTTTTCAGTCCCTTTTTTTCTTTGTATAAATTATATAGCATATAAATCAAAAATAATACAGCACAATGTACAACGTTAAATATAACGTTTCCATAATTTTTGCAATATAAAAACAATTAAAAATTAAATTTCTTTAAATTTTATTGTCCATACAGATAGACTTGTCAGACTTAATTCAAGAATAATAAACTTATTGCAAATAGTATACTTTGAGTTTTCATATAATTTCTTAAAGAGAAATAGGTCATTTACTTTTGATCACTTATATAAATTTTTTTTGCATTTTTTATCCAGTTGCTTTTATTTTTAATGATCTGTGACTAAGAGTAAAAAAATAGAATAAGAAACAAATGATCTATTTCATCTGCTGTGACAAAAATACTCATGAAAAAAATTCTGTTTTGTAATAAAAAGCTTTACACCACTACTTAAATTAGATGTCGTATAACTTTACGAATCTCACTCGCCTGCGTGTGCTTTTCTACAAATCCTGCTCAGAAGATACCATCCTCTTAATATTGGTTTATTTTCTCAGTATTCTTTTTTTTCATGGAATTTCAAATAATGAATCTTGAGAGCCCTTAAATTAGGATACTTAATTTTACATTTTGGACACGCTGTTCCTTGAGCATTCTTCACGCTGTAAGTATTCAAATCTGTCTCAGACCATAGAGAACTTTTATTTGCTCCTGATGAATAGATTGCTTTATGCATAGTTAACATATGTTTAGTCATTGCAGACCTTGAAAATACATGTCTATCACATAAATGACAATTATAAATCATACTTGAGTGTGTTGATTCATGAGATTTTAAAGAATTCACACTGCTGAAAACAAGTTTGCATCCCGGTGAATAGCAAGGGAAAGATGCAGCTTTAAGTTTGTGTTTATGAGCAAAATGTTGTTTCAAGTTTGAAATTCCAGGAAATTGTTTGCCACATAAGTTGCAACATACCAAACCTTCAGCACTCATAAGAGGTACGCATTCAGTTTGATGCATACCTCTATCTTTGGGACCACCAGGTAATTTGTGTATAAGTTGTTTGTGTTGATATAACACACTCATATTTGGGAAGACTGTCTTGCATATGTGACAAGTAACTGGTTTCTTTTTTGATGGTAAACTTGATTGACTTGTGCTATAATCTAAACCAGGTTCTTTTTTAATTGTTTGTATCTTCAAAGGGTCTGGCGGGGGATGATGTACAATAGCTGTTGTCGTAATTTTTTTCGGTGGTGCTTGCATCTGAGCACGTGCAGCATTTATGTGACAAGGTGAAGCTTTGTGTCGTCTAAGTGATGCTTCGGAAGACAAATGCTTTTGACAAGTATGACAAAAGAGACGTTTACTTTGTAGTGATTGAAGATTCATAACACTTGAAGCAGGCAGAACTTTGTGTAACTTTTTATGGCGTAAGAAGACCTTTTGGCTGCTATAATACTTGCCACAAATATCGCAATAAAATGTTTTATTTTCAGTGACAGGAGTTATAGCATTGCTACTATTACTGTTACTAAGAATTGGATTTTGTGAATGCCATTTCATGTGTTCCTCTAAAGCCATTTCGTCTGTAAATTTATTAGTACAAAGTTCACACTGAAGTTCACTCACAAAAGCTTTTTCAGGCTTGTTTCGAGCGCAATGTACATCCCACAGATGTTTTCTTAAATCAGCTACATCATGGAAGCGATCATCACAAACTTGGCATTGTAAAGTTGTGATAGTATCAAGCTGCTTTTGAGAAGGATTGTTTGGGAAAGATTTTCGTGCTTTTGCTGGTTTTGGCGTAGTTGGTACTGGTGTCATAGTAAATCCAGATGCAGTTATAGTTTTATCATCTACACTTGTATTTTGAACATCTGATTTAAGTCGATAATTAGTTCGCAAATGCCAACCACGATGAGTTTTAAGCGATTGTTCTTCACGGAATGATTTTCCACAAATATCACACGTATGACCACGAGCAGTGACTAGGCCACCAGCTGGACGAGGTGCAGCAGGTGCTGAACGACGAGCCGTACTTATGATGCGTTCAAAATGATTCTCTTTATGGACATTTTGACAGTGTAAAATTAAATTACCTTGATAAGTAAAAGTCTTAGGACATTTGGGACACTGCATTACAGGTCTGCCTGTACTTGGAGAAAGTTGAGGTGGAGACTGAAAAAAAAAGTGAAAAATTAGATATTTATGTTAATATACAATTATTATATATTATTGCTTATTAAAATTCAATTATTTAATTACATTTATTTTTGAAAATTATGTAAAGGTTTATAACATTTATTTCATTAATTCAAAAATTGTAAGTAAAAGTTACTATTTTATTAATAAAATTTACCATCTTATTTTCAACGTTTTGTTGTGCGTGTGGTCCATGCTCCAATCTTACATGTTGATCAAAATCTTCAGCTGATTTGAAACGTCTTTTACATTCATCACAACTCCAACGACGTTTTTGTTTTGTATGTAGGTTTCGTTCATGTCTCTTCAAATTAGCTTGATTAGAAAAATTCTTATTACATTCATAGCAATAATTAATACGTCCTCCTGGATCTGATACAGCAGATAAAGATGATGTATTCAACGAATCTTGTGAGCGACTACCACGACCATATTCGATACATGAACTGTTGGCATTTTGTTCACCAACATCATCTATACCATGTTCTTTCATGTGTACCTCTAAAGCTCCTGAACTACTGAACATACTTCGACAAATTACACATGAGTAAATCTTAACTTTGAGATGAAGATTACGATGTTCAGAAAGTTCAAGTTTTGTAGCAAAATCTTCACCACAGAGTGCACAATTGAAAGGCTTTTCGCTAACATCCATTGGGTGCTGTGAATCATTCAGTGGATCAATTACATGTTTATCATTCGCTAATTCTTTTGAAGTTTCTTTACCAACAGTTCTATGTGTTTCATGATGAACCTGGTATTCATCAGCAGTAGCAAATCGCGCTTGGCATGTATAGCAAGTAATTTCTCGTTTTTTATGATCATAGAAAATGTGTACGTAGAATTTTTTGTATACAAGAAAAGTCATGTTACAATGAATACATTTAAAAGATGTACGCATGTTTTCTGGCAGAGTTAAGCAGAGATCACGATGCTTAAACATATTAGGTTTATACCTATAAATCATTCCACACAAATCACACATATGATTGTGTGCTGGATCTCCATTCACATAAGGACCAATGGAAATTCCTAAATTTCGTTTAGTGGGTGAAGAGTCAGCTCTAGGTGTCGAAGCAATAGGTTTAAGCTTTGGTGGAGATCTTAAAGGAGGTTGATCTAATTGCTTGTGTTGTTTGTCAGCATGCATAGCCAGGTGACTTAGTAATTCTTTTCGATTGCTAAAAGATCTAAGACACATATTACAGGTAAAATATTTTTCATTACCTCCTTTAGGAACTACGAGAGCAATTTTCATAGCACATTCAAAAGATGCACCACAATGAAGTTTGTACATAGACCTATCTGAAAATTCAGTAAGACAAGCAATACAAGTATAAGGCCTTAAATCAGGCATATGTGTCCTGATATGATTCAAAGTATGTCTGCGATCAAAGAAAGTTTGTTTGCAAGAGAAACATGAAAAAGTTTTCAGTTGACCAATAATACTCTTTTGCATATGTGTTAAGGGTGTAGTCTTTATCATTTTTTCATACTCCAACTCTTCTGGACTGGTCTCATTTTCTGGTTCTGATTCAGGCCCTGCATTTTCTGGATGATGAGTGAGTTTTGATTTTTGTTTACTTGTAGGTGGCGGTGGTACTTTTACAAAGTCATTTGTACCTAAACTATTAACAATACAATGGTACCTAGACATATGCTGTGTATATGAATGTTTTGAATGCAAATTTATTTTACAATGCATGCATTTTTTCTTAAATAATTTAACGCCCCTAAAGTGCGTATGAGGTCCACGACGATTCTTTTTCCTTGGGCCAAACTTTTTTGAGCTGAATTTTTGCGTTGAATCAGCTTCCATTATTCTATCCTTATTAGCTGCATTTCCTGCAGCCATTGCCATAGGATTAATTAATAATTCTCCGCTATTTACAGATTCAACATCTATATTACAATCATCTTCATCTTCTGTATCTATGGGTTCAGTTTTAATTTGAACCATCGGAGAATAATCTTTTTCTATTCTTTCTTTGTCTATTTTTTCCTGATTAACTTTTTGAGGCTGCTCTGGTAATGGTTCAGCTGCTTCAGTTGTAGCTGGTACGGCAGTTGTTTCCGTATCAACTTCCATGTCTGCTGCACTTTCTACATGGTTCGTCTACAAAAATTATTAAATCAAATTAAAAATACTATGGTTACATAAATTTATATAACAAAAGTGAAAATATTTTAATTAAATTTTTTTAAAAAGTGTTAATATCTTACCATATTGGAATCAACTGTTGGAATTTGAGGATTGTCATCTCGAAATTCTACATCTATTGGTTCTTCTTTGATGTTTACCTGTGGCTAAAAGGTAATAGTAAATTAATATCATAATTATATTGCACACATACTAATTATAAAAATAAAAACTAAAAAAAAATTAAATAAAAACAAATTGGTTCTTACCTGAATTGCGTTCTGTTTTACTAGCCATAGTTGAAGTTTCTCTTGCGATCGTAGAACAATATCTTTATAAGTATGCCAATGATTTATGTTTTTAATACAAGTTGTACATACCAGCGTTGGTAATTTATCGTTTGAGGTGACCTATTTCAAATGAAAAATAAAATTAATATAATGCAATAATTTCTTATTACATAAAATTAATAATTTGAAACTGCTGATATTTACAAATTATTCAATTAAAAAAACTAATAACAAATATTTCAATAATTTCTTTTTACGGTTATTTACAAAAACAAATTATTCAATTAGGCCACGCAGCAGTTTTTTTTTATCTATGAGTCTTATCTTCTCATAAACATAAGAATATGAAATCTGAATATTTTCAATAATAAAATAAAATATTTTAAAACTAAAGCAAGCAATAAAATTTTAAAAACTAATTTAAAATCATATTTTGGTCTTATCTTAATGGTCAAATTAGATAGCTATCAAATTGAAAATTACTAAATCAACAAGTAGATAAAAATGGCTATCCAGGTGTACAATGATTGGTATCCTCTCAAGTAGTAACCATTTTTTTCAACATTGACCTAACCTAAAAAAGATCCGCCAAAGGCGGCATTCATCCACCACAAAGATTCCTATTCATTGTTGATATAAACAATTGGAGCAATATTAATGTCAATAAATAAAAAATATTTGAATACCAACCTGAATAGATAAATAAGCTTTAATCTTTTCAGCAAAGGGAATCGATACATGAGGTACGCCAAATATTGAAGACCTTGTTTGTTCAGTGGTGAGACATAGCCGGCAAGCGTTTTCCAAGTTGTTGATCTCAACAACATCATCCAGCCTTTTTTCCATGATTATCTTCTAACAACTAATTGTAACACCGGCACTTTTTTGGAGTATTCTAGGCGCTACAAATACTTTTTAGGATGTGGCTTCGCAACGCGATAGCGGTAGTTTCGACAACCTTGTCGACATTTGTCATAGAAGCCTGGTGCACGCCACGCAACTAATCTTGAAATTGATGAAAGCAGCACTTCAAAGCTATATACAGCACATTATAATACAACATTGGTTCTGGTATTCCAACTGTTCCCTAAAGCAACCCTTCGAGGTAAAACGCTCCTTTTTTTTGACTAATGGAGGAGTAATTAGGGTATATGGACAGATGCTCATTGCTCACTGATCCACTGAGATCTGCAAGGATTGCTAGAAATGGATTCATAAACGGAAACCGGCTGAACTGAACGAATCAAACAAAGGTTTTCTGGCGGCGCTGGCATAGCCTTTCTGGAGATATGAGAATTGGATTGTTTTTCTAATAGTTAAAATAATTATCAAAAAATTGTTATTTACATTATTATAATATACAAGCAATAAATTATTTGTATACAATGAAGATCCTTATTGCATAATATTTGAATTTTGTTGAATCTATCTTAAATTTTAGCAGAAGTGTATATATTACAGTTATACAACATAATATGTAAGTAAAATGATAATTACTATATGCTTTAATAGATAAAATAAAATTAATTGAAAAAAAGAATGAAAAGATTGAAAATCAAATATTTGCAAAACAATAAATTGAATTATTAAAAAATGCTTGATAAATAATTTCAAAAATAAAAATTTTTGAATTTCGCGCATGCGCTGATTCTCTTCAGAGTATTTGCTATAGATCGTTTGTTTAAAAATTTTATTATATTGAAAACTTGTGTACGGGTAACATCTCACTAACGTTTTGCTATATCTTTTCACTTATTAAAAAAAGTTATTAAATATTAATGTCATTTATAATTGTTTAGAAGCAAGTGAAGAAATTTTTGTTATTTTTAAGCAAAAATAATAATTATATTTTTCTTTTGCATTGAAATACATTTAATGTGAATTTTTCTATTAGAACATTCATCTCGCAAATTCCGTTGAAAAACGTTACATATTTAAATAGTTCTATTTTTTGGATGTTTTGTTTTATGCTTTGTTAGTGTATTTAGAATCTTCTCGACTAATTCAGACGTCGTAAAGTTTACTTGAGGTTTGTATATACACGTAATTTATTAAATTTTTTATTGATTATAAATTAAAATAGTTTTATATTCGTAACAATGCATAAAGAAGTAAATTGAATTTTATTGTATTTGCAGATTTATTTGCACGTGTTGCATCGTCTTTCATCAGCGTGTGTTCGGTAGGATAATCATTTTCCTGACAAAGGTAAATGTTTCAAAATTAATTTTTCTTAAAATATCTCGTTTATAAAATTTATTTTAAATTTCACAAAATAATTTAGTTTTTAAATATTGTATGTACAATTAAGAATATTCCTTATTTTATAAAAAATAAGCAATTTATCAGATTCAATGAACATAAGAAATTTATATTTATAATATTTGATCAAACGATTGATGATTTTAATAATAATTTATTAATTTCTAATTCATAAGAAGTATATTGAATTTTATTATATTTGCAGATTTATTTGCACGTGTTGCATCGTCTTTCATCAGCGTGTGTTCGGTAGGATAATCATTTTCCTGATAAAGGTAAATGTTTCAAAATTAATTTTTCTTAAAATATCTCGTTTATAAAATTTTAAATTTCACAAAATAATTTAGTTTTTAAATATTGTATGTACAATTAAGAATATTCCTTATTTTATAAAAAATAAGCAATTTATCAGATTCAATGAACATAAGAAATTTATATTTATAATATTTGATCAAACGATTGATGATTTTAATAATAATTCATTAATTTCTAATTTATAAAGAACTAAATACAGTCAATTCATTTAAATAATAATTTTATATTTTTAAAATACTAGTTTATTATACAAGTTGATTTGTTTCGAAGAAGATTATCTGAAGTGAACAAAATTAATGATAAACAATATCTTTCATAACATAAGCATTTTTATTTTACAAAAATTTGTATACAATTATAAACTTTTATCACAAGAGAATAAACTTATTTGAAAATAATGAATAAAGATTCAATGTATATTTGAAGAAAAGATAGTGAAATTTGAATTATTTCATATTTGTACGCAAATGAATTGCTATAAGTATATTCTGAACATTTTTTTAACTAATTATTTAATATTCTTAACAAGATTAATTTTGTAAATATTTTTTATTTTGAAGTCAAATAAGTAAACAATTAGACTAACGTAATTAACAGAAAATTTTAAAAATTAATAAATGATTTGTCACATATCTATGATAAATAGTTTTTTTTGGTCATTGGTTCTTTTTTATTATTATTATTGACCGAAAACATTTTTTGTTACAACAATACATTTTTAAACTATTATTTTGTAGCGTTCTAAATTTTGAGCTTTGTAGATTTCTTACATGCAACAGTATATTCTGCTATACAATATTATTTTTTTAACACTGCAGCAAGATTGTTCAGAAAAATATTTTTATATTTTTGTGGTTTAACACAATATATAATTATAACGCTTTTAATAATAGACATAATACATATTTTGTACATTATAAAAATGATTTTGTGTATAATCGTATTGTGCTTTCACTAAAAATTATTTTATAACATTTTTAAATAATGTGAATTTCAATTCATGAAAAACATCTCTTTTCTTATTCTTTACAAAAGTAGCGTTATAAGATTTATATCTCTTAATAAGTTGATTAAATATACTTATGATGGCCTTGTAACTAAAAAATAATTCGACATACGTTATTGTTACTTTTCTAAAAAATTAAGGAAAAAGAAAACTGTTTTTACATTTTAAATATTTAATTATAATAATTGAATTCATATTATATCACTTTATACAATCCACCACACAGGTATCTAAATATATATATATTTATATATACCATTATAGATTATATATATATATATCATTATATTTCATTCATAACTTTCGTATATCTCTATGTAACATTTGCCCATTCGTTTACATATATTTTTACACGGAAAGAACACGTATTCATTATTTGCTTCTTATATTGTATATATATATATGTTTTTATTTTTTTGTCTATATATTTTTCGCCAGCGAACTTTACTCGTGTGACAAATTTATATGTATGTTCATTCATAAGGCCTTGCAAAAAAGAAAAAAAAAATTATTCTGGCTAATAAAATTTTAATACAATGATATTTAAATTTTAGCGCGTATGCGCGCGTTAATTTTGTTCCATTGTTTCGTGTAGCCAACTATATCCGGTTCATTTTTCATCGTTCCGCTCATTTCACATCAATCGGACACGACGCTACTGTAGAAATGCGCGCGTGACGATGGTTGTGGATGTTATAGCGGTGGCGATGAACTAATGTCATATCATTATCGTTCAAGTTGTTAGGCAGTTGGAACTAAAACAAGAAGATGAAGAAGTACGTTGTGATTGATGCTCCTTTAGATAATCTTGAACGTTAAACCTTGCCTCGTCAGAATCTCCACCTTCTTCTTTTTTCATTCTAGCTTTTAGATCCCTAAAACAAATGTTAATTCGTTTTAAATAGATTTTTTATTTTTATCTTTTTATATGATTTTTTATTTTTATCTTTTTATATAAGAAAGTACTAGATGATATTTATGTGATACATTGCATTTCATGAATTTATCAAATATAAAATTTATTTTTTGTTAAGATAATAAGATTATAATATGAAAAATTTTAGAATTAAAACTAGAAAAATGTCTAGTATATTTGCATCCCAAGTGTACTTAATATTTTGAATTTTGAATCCCATTTCAAGTTTTATAAACATATTTGCATTCAATTGTTAATGAAAAATTATTTTAAAAATCATAATTTTAGTTATTTAAAAAAATTCTTAAATTTTATCACAATATACAACTGATGAACTTAAAAAAGTCATACGATACGCTAAATAATATAATTTACTTTTTCTGAGTTCACATTATTTTTTTCTTATTTTTTTCACGCTTGGTTTAAAGTGCATTTTATGGTCTTTACATAGACTTGCGATAAGACGCGCGCTACGAAAGATAAGAAGTATATTTTTTTTTTAAAGACTTCTAATCGACGCATAAAGTAAATACCTACCTGGCAACTGCATGGAAAGCTAATTCGACATTGAGGCCGGTTTTGGCGGAGGTTTCCATAAAGGGTACCTTGTACTCGTTTGCCAATCGTTGGCCATCTTCTCTTTTCACTACTCGTTCTGAACCACAGTCGCACTTGTTTCCTATAATAGTATGATAACATTAGTTTCAAATTATTAAGGAAATGATTCATGAATTTTAATGTATTTTTCTTTTTTAAGTTTTATAGTTGTAAAATTTTTAAATTTATTAGCTTAAAAATTTGAACGCCAAAAAATGTTAAATACCGACATTACAGTTTTCCAAATTTTTAATTCTAAATCTAAAATTTTTTAAAATATCTCTATACTACCGCCTTTCATTTAAACAAATAAAAAGCATAATATAGAGATATTTTAAAAAATTTTTGAAAAAAGATTGAAAATTCAGGAAACTGTAATGCCGGTAACTATGTAGAAATCATATACTCTATGTTACAATCACCTTAACACAAACTTTTCAATATTATTTATTTACATTAAAAATTAATTAAAATGTGTTATAACTTTATACTAATTAAAATTTAAATATTATTCTTGTTTTAGGATTCATATATATCTGAATCTTTTAGAAGCAACTAAAACTAACGTCGCTTTCCATAACATTTCCAAACCAATTTGCATTGACATTTGAAAAGGCTTTCAATATAACACAATACATACAATTTCCAATAAGAATGAAAATTGTATTGTTATACTAAAGTCACAACCAATACAAATATGCATTCAATAAATCGTTCTTCACCTCTCCATCTATACATACAACCAGTTTCTTTATTTTTTTTCCAATCAGTCACGCCCGATTTCTCTTCTCATTCCTACATAAGCTTATAATACACACACGTATATCTTTTGCTTGCTTGTTTCCTTTTATATATACATATACTATATCATATATAGACGTAGATGACCGCCAGGTATTTTTAACACTCACCCAACAACATAATGACGACGTCGTCTTGAGCATATTCTCGTATCTCTCCTAACCAGGCCCTGATGTTATCGTAACTCTGCTTATTCGTTACATCGTAAAGTAACAATAAGGCTGAAAAAATTTTGAATGTATAAGAAAAGATAATATATTTATGTGTATGAAGTGACTTGTGAATAATTTCAAAAAAATAGCGAAATTCTGATTTTAAAATACTTCTTAAAATTTAGGAATATAAAATATTTATAGATACGGCATTAGATTGTTATATAATAAAAAATGAAGAAAAATCATTTCACATATCGTCAATTTCCTTGTCTTGTTTGAGAATTTTCGAAATTGCATATAACCTTAATATAGAAATGTAAAAGAATGAAACTCATTTATTATGCCTTGCATCTTGACGTGACAATTCTATAAGTGTTTAGGTCACACTTTAACAATTTATATTTGCATAAAAAAATACTTATGCACGTGAAACTTCAGTATGAGATCGTTGCTTGATACAAACATATGTGTTATAATGAATGACACCGACGCAAATGCATATTATGTAAATCTATTTATTTTTTTTAAAATTGAAAAACAAAGCCAAGGATCATATGAGTTATGATACTGTCTCCGTATGATAGAAATGTGAGTTTAAAATATTTAGTTTGTAGGTGACAGAAAAAGAAATGATTTAATGGAAACAATAAATGTGTCATGAAATTGAGTGATGCGCGAATTTGCATAAACACTTTTGATTAAATAAATTTTTCGTTTTTACTGTTGTAGAATGTAGGTAGAAAAATTTTATTAGTATTTAATTTTTACAATTAAACTAAATATTTGGTAATGAATCAAATTTTAATAATTCTACTGGAAAAAGAAGTTTTTTGATTGTATCATTAATTATATTTGACTCAACGTTAGGTATTTAAACATAACCTTAAAAAAAGGTAATTAACAAACTATAAGTTTTTTTGGAATTCAATGCTTATTAATTTTTATATTAAATGCATTGTTTTTTAAACAAATTTATATGGAAAATTCGCTCGGTTTAAAATAAAAATACCTAGAATCCTCAGTAAAAATAAAGGTTTTGCTAATGCATAATTACAAAAAAATTAATATCGTTTAAAATTTTATTTTTAAATAATATTATCATAAATATATGAATTTCCATCATTTATTATTTTAAAATAAAGTAGTATATAAATAAAAAAATATAATTTTGATACTAATAAATAATTTTTCGAAAAATTAAAATTAATACGATGGATAGAATGGCACTAAATGTCTATAAAATTTACAAAATATTTTTATAATAATATTAACTTTTAATTTAAAATGTGTTTATTTTAAATGAAATAATTATTTTAAATTTAGTTACGCAAGCACTGCAAAATTCTAAAATCAAACCCTGATTTTCAAATAACTCTTACAGGGTCAATAAAACATGTGATGTAACACATGGCACTTCTGAAAATCTCATTAAACTTCTCAGTGGGATTCGTAACGCATATCCTTAGGCGTCGAAAATTGTATATGACGAGCTTTGATAAACTTCGCAATTAAATTAGCTATACGCGCGTTAGAGATTGATTATTTAACGCGAGAACTGACATTTCAAGAAAGAAATTGCGTTTCACAAAGTAAGTTTAAGAGCACTATAAATGAAGAGATGATCTAATACGGAATTTAGCAAGGTTTTACTTTTTCATTTAAGGAGTGCAAATATTAATTTGTACTGGTTCTATTATACTAATTCTGTCAACAACTTTTTCATCTTATTCATTCAATCTAGGATATTCAGAGTATTTTAACTTTATTTTTCATAAATATAGTTTAAAATACTAATTAAATATTATTTGAGTATCAAATATGTTTTAACTCTCAATCCATACTTCGAATACAAGCGTTTTTTTATGATTAACTAAAATTAAAATAACCGTTTCTTTAATACAAGGACATAGTTTAAGTGTCGAAATAATTGTACGCCCATATAAAAATTATAATTTTTTATCAGATTTTAAATTTCATACCATGTGCGTCACGGTAGTAAGCATGCGTTACGCTTCGAAACCTTTCTTGTCCAGCAGTGTCCCATATCTGAAGTTTAACTTGACTGTCATCAACAGTGACCATTTTATTCTGTAAAAGAAATATGTTAATTAAATATCTATAGTAAATTAGCAAGTTTTATGTTAGTGTAGTTTGTGTAATTGTTCTGTTTTATTTTTATATAATGTTATTTATAACAATCTTCATTTATGAAAGGCTTTTAATTTTTTTTTAATAATATAAATCCATTCCTTATCATAAGTATTATAATGCTACTTAAAAAACATCTGAACAATAATAAAATATTTATTTTATTTGGTACAAAATGCCAGGAAAATAAATCACCCGAAAATCGATGCCAACAGTCGTGATATAGTTTCCGGATAAAAACTGACCATCACGAAATCTTGTCAAAATACAGGTTTTTCCAACGCCACTATCTCCCAACAGCATTACCTATGTATTTATAAAAATAATTATAGTACATTGATTATGGTTTTGTTGTTCGCAATCATAGACTATCTATTAAGAAGTTAAAATTATTGATATAACGAGATTTAAGAATTTATTATACATCTCTTGTACTTTAAATACAGTTATTTTTATATTATTGTAATTGAATTATCGTCAACAGTGTACCTTTTTGACGCCTGTTTTCTAACTTCATTTTTTTTTTACGAAGATTAAGAAAAGTTTTTAATATTGTTTTTCTTGCATTACGTATACAATGTAATTCAAATAAAATAAGACATTTTCTATAGCTTACTTAATATCCACCAAAAGGAGATTTGATAAATACTCTGGAAATATTGATTTTTTTTAGCAAATACGTTAGAAATAATTTAGCTTGTTAGATCAATAATTTTCACCTTCTGATCACTAGTAATTTGAATTTTCATACAAAAATGGTATTTGCATTGTGCATATTTCATTTCTATAATATAGAAATTTTTACATCTTTGTTTTGAATAAATTTTAAATTGATTCAATCCTAAAAACAAATAAATTTAAAACTTTATAGACATTTATGTTTCAATAAATTTCATATAATATTTGCTTTTAACATATAAATTTTTTACAATATTTACTTTTAGGATAAAAAGGTAATCCTATATTGATCAGATTGCTTTTCGCTTTACTAAAATAATTATTTATTGAAACGTATATTTTTTCAATGACTCTTTTGATTATTTAAAATGTTGTTTTATAAAAAATTCAATTCCATTTAAAATATCAAATAACTAGATAGATTTTTTATTTAATTTCAAACAACATAACGAAAAAAGCATCAGAATAAAACTAGTCGTTCTATAAAAATAAAACAAGAATTCTAGCCATTATGAAAAGCATCGTTGAAAAGTTACGCTTAGTAAAAGGTATCCGGCAGGTAGAGACAGCTGCCAGGTATTTTATAACTATAAAACTAAAGTCATATGGCCTTAAGAAGGGGCCGAACTATCTGTCTTTGTCTAATAGTGTATTTCATCATTAATGTAAACACTATCCGGTATAACAAGAAAAAAATAGCAGCCCCCACTAGATATTAGTATAATAAGTAAATTTTGTAATAACAAACAAATTTTTTTACTGCGTAGTTTTTGAATAATTAGAGACCTACCAAAAAAAGATAGGTTATATTCTAGATGGCTAGTAGGTCTCTAATTAGTCAAAAACTATGCGGTAAAAAATTTGATTGTTATTACAAAATTTACTAATTATACTAATATCTAGCGGGGGCTGCTATTTTTTTCTTGTTATAAAGGATAGTGTTTATATAAATAATGAAAAACGCTATTAGACAGAGACAGATAGTTCGGCCCCTTCTTAACATAAAAAAAAACTAAAAGAAAAAGGAAGAAAAAAATGTAGGCATACGAGGTAAAAGTTATATATAAAAAAAAAGCCGCACACCTTGCAGTGAAGGTCGCAATGTTCGGGTGTGGCTTGTGAAGAAGAAGCACTATCGTTCGAGGATTGTCGACGTGCAACATAATGGTGGGATGTTGAAGGCCCAGCCTGTTGTAGTGGGCCCCGACTACTATTACTTTGTTGTGTGGGGATCCAATCAGAGCTACGTTGCTTAACGGGCCCCTGCTGCTGATGTCTGCTAGTAGTGGCGGCACGCGCCGCCTCTTGACCGCTCATGAAATCCTGATCTAAAGAGCACCAATTTGCTCTTCTTCTTCTCGACCACTCCTTTTCAACTTTCGGACAAACAACCCAAAAGTACACACAAATGTGCTAAGCTAATATAATATATATATGTATATATAGAATTTTTTTTTCTTTGGCCTTATGGTTAAAAAAAGAGTTTGTATATACGCTAAGGCCCCAGTACCACTACGAAGACTTTTCTTTATGTATATATGTACGTAAAAGAAATATACACGACAGATATCGGCGAACGCCAACAGACCAAGAAGAGGTCAGTCAACTTCAAACCAACGAGTTGTGTGCTGCTGAGGAAAAAGGATGCGAAGCGCGCTTTATATATATATATATATATATATATATATATATATATATATATATATATATTCGTATACATTAGCCGTTACAGGAGCGTAATAACGAAACACGGTACCTGCAATGTTGACGGATTCAAACTTATTTAACCTTTTTACATAATTAACATTACTTGATGTACGTTTTTTAACATTTTTATAACTTTATATTTTTTTTAAAAAATGATATTGCATTAAAATAATTATTTATATATATTAAATTTATTTATTTTATAAAAAAATTTTCAAGTGCCATTATCACTAAGATCACATTGTTTTGGCTTCAGCTTATAAATAGATAAGGCATTGAAGCTCATTTTTTTGGTCTTATCGGTTGCAATCTTACACAAAAATCTAATAAATTTTATACTTTATACATAATTTAATAATCAATATTCATAAAAATTAGTCAAAATATACACACTCATAATTTCAAACTCTACAAAAGCTATATTCAAAATTATATATAACATTTTAATTAAATCCCTTTATAAAGATACATGAAGAAAATGTTAATTAAGATCCTTGTTTGAATTTAAAAAATCTTAACTTTAATTAACTATTTCTTTTGCTTAAAAAAAAACCCTTTCAAGAGCTTTAATTTTTTAATTACGAAAATATCACAAACCTATTCTCACGGAATCGGAAAGAAATGCATATACAAAAGATTATTATTATACAAACATTTTCATCGATAAATAATGAATCTATCTTTTATAATTTACGACTTCAAACTCTCGTTTTTATAATACATAATATCGATACAAAATTTTTATCTCTCAGTACCATTAATCTTCCAATGAATAAGATAATGATAAAAATTTTTTTTAAAAAGATCGAGCATTCGATTATTATAAAGTATACGTATTGTGTGCAAAACTTATCAACAATGGATCAATATATTCAAGTGAAAGCAATAGATGAGAATCAATTTATATGAATCTCAACAATTGGATATGTTGGCTCTCTCGCCTTCATAATAATGTATACAAGAAACTTAACTTATTCACACACCCGAGATGCATTGTAGAAGTATGCGATTCTAACAATACTTTAGTAATATCTTCTAGTGTATTTAACAATATCAATGGCTGACCTTAAAACTATAGCATGGTAATCTATAATAATGAAGTTTGAAGTAACAAATAAGATAATCTGTTAGATAGAAATTCTATAATAGTCGCATGGTTAAATCTATTTATTATAATAGAAATATATAACTCGAATTTGCCGCCTAAAATTTTAATTTTTTCTTTAAAAAAAAATTATGTATTACATTGTTAGATAAAAATAATAAAAGAAAAAAATTTATTTTTTTATCTTTTATGAAAGTTCCCTCTGATACTACCGTCATAATTGCGGTGATTATGCTATTACCCAATTTCCTCCACATACAAATATATAATAAAACCAAAAGTAAAATGGTGCGACTTCTATGCCTTTATAAATTATTGAATTGATAAGCATCCAACATGGCTTCTTAAAAGACATCGATTTTCAATAATTTCAATTACTTTTTTTTAAATAAATTTTAGATTTTACATTTATAAATTTTCTAAATAAGTAAATGTTTATGAATTCCGTACACGTAAATTTTAATCAGCAAAGAGTTATACTTGTAATAATCTTAGAGATAACGTAAATACGCTTCTAAAAAAACATAGAGAATAAATGTTGATCTTTCATTATTGTTCTTTTAAAAAAGTATGTTCAAATTA
Organism: Anastatus disparis; assembly: GCA_017163975.1. Classification (NCBI taxonomy): domain Eukaryota; kingdom Metazoa; phylum Arthropoda; class Insecta; order Hymenoptera; family Eupelmidae; genus Anastatus; species Anastatus disparis. Next base: position 21,790,160 of record JAFFSR010000227.1, on the reverse strand, counting down.
AAGTCGACCTTTTGGGATCCAGACAAAATTCAAGCATTTATCATTAAAACTGAATAATGCAGTACTTAAAATTAATACATTTTTTTATTTATTTTATTTAACGTCACTGTATTTCTGCTATCTTTGCGATGCTAATTAACGACAGAGGTTTTCAGTGTGTTTATGAACAAAGCATATTTACCGCATATAAAAGTGGTGCTTGTGTCAAGAACTCGGGTTCTTGAGATTACAAATCCATTGCTCTACCGACTGAGCCACTGAAGCCTCATGTTTGAAAATGTTAAAAGATTAATTTTTATGATAATTGATAATTTTGTTATTAGTTGAAGTTAGCAAATAAATTAATATTTGTATATTATGACCGCAGGTCATATTACCTACTTTGCAACTCTCGAAAACTTTTATTATGATTGATTATCAAAAGCGTATGTATCATCAACTGAGACCTTTTAACATAATAAGTTTCATTAGTATAATTAATTAAGTTTGTAATTTAATTGCAAAACGTTTAAAATTTTTAATATTTTCGTGAGCATTTGAAAAAAAAACGCGAATTTAATTTGATTTGCTAAATTATTTTATGTTCAAATTATACATTGACGTAAAGTTTTCCAATTAACAATTTTGTTTAAATTCATTATTGAATTATCGTTTATGAGCAAGCTTTATATACAATATCAAATAATATTTAGTGAAACTTTCTAATTAAATCCATATTGACAATGCCTATTATAATTATGAAATACAAATTGAATCTTAATTGAACAATAAAAATACGATAAATTTAAAATATTATGAGCGCCAATTTTGTCAAACAAAATTTATATAATTGTGTATACAATATACAAATAATTTATTAACAAACAATACATTATTTATAGTATATTTATAAATTCGAATGTTAGAGTTATGTGATATTTCCATTCCGAATTCCGAATGTTTAAATCAGTAGAATTAATTTTATAAAATTGTCAATACGATTTTGTTTGATGTTTCAAAATCTTTTTTACAAAATGGCGAAATTTCTTGGTTTAACAAAGAGAGTGGATTACATTTGGTTTTCAAATTTTTTTTTCTAATTTTGAAATATTATTTCTTACATAAAAATATGAAATAAGCAATGTCTGCTTAATTGAATGCTCGATATTCCCAAAATTGTAAAAAATTTCTAGGTATTAGAAGTTTTTTTTAAATTTGCACCTGCTTTACAGTGTAGTTTTTTAAATAATTTTAAAGATTTTTACAAAAAAAATTTTATTGGAAGGTTGATCTCCACTTAAATAAATTTGTTATGGCTATTTTTTTATTTTTAAAGGCAATATTTATATTTTTAATTATTATTTTAAACGAATTTTTTTTTAATTGTATTTAACGTCGCTATATTTATGCTGTCGTTGCGATGCTAATTAGCGACGGAGGTCATCTCAGTGTGAATAAAGCACATGTAACGTATAGTGGTACTTGTATCAATCGGCCGAGAGTGGGATTCGAACTCGAGACCCCGAGATTACGAATCCATCACTCTATCGACTGAGCCACTGACGACCTCGTATATAACATTTGATTTATATATTATATTGAATTCTATAATATAATCCTAAAGCCATTCGATAATTTACAATCGTTAAAAAACAAATATAAAAAAACACAACTTTTTACGACCTCCCGCATTTGTATAATGAATAAAAAAAAAGGATGCCCAGAAGCAAAAGTCATTCAACGATCAGCTTCTCTTCTTTACAAAGCGTTACTTTTTTTTATCCTCTTTTTAAACTCAAGGGCCAACGCGACGAATACCCACACATAAAGAAGTTAATGATCATCTCTTCACATAGTGAAGAAGAAACATAAGGCAGAACGATAATGTTATATGCCTGCCCACTCTCTTCTCTCTCTTCCTTTCGTGTAAAGTGGCCCACCCACGTTTCGGCTACAGATTTACTAAAGAAGAAGAAAAAATAAAAAGAAGGAGAGATGTAGAATTGTCTTCTCCAAAAGTAAGTTTATAACATAGACCCGACTAGTGGCGCCATGAACGCTTACTACGGGGACCCATCGTAATATAAGCTCAAAGTCTTTGTATATACGTATATACACAGCTTTCCATTCTCTTTTTCTTTCTTTCTCTCTCTTTGTACTGGGGCACTGACACCATCTTGTCACGTGACTCACGACTGACTCTCCTTTTTTTTTTGCTGTTAGCCTTTTATATATGTGTAGGTTACCGAGCATGGATTTTTATTTGTAAGAGTATGATTATATATGAGATTGTGTATGTAACGTGGGTATAGAGTATCGTCGCGCGAGAAAACGAGAATGAGCCTTGATTCAGTTTCTCTTTCTATCTCTCTTTTGAGCATATATACTACTTTGAAAAATATAAACGTGGATTTATAAAGGCAGCTGCGAGCGAGAGAGAATTAGTATAGAGCTTCAAGCGAAATATTGTTACTTTTGTTCGTTTTACTTAACGTTTGGATCATACTTTTTTTTGTCTATGGATAAAAAGTTTGATAATCTTATTACTATGAAATATGATTTGAATGAAAATTATTGATTTAATTAAAAACTTACATTAGAATTACTGGAATAATGTAATTTATGAAGTAATTATAATAATTACTAAATATTAGATTGGAATTTAATAGCATAGAAGCATGCAATTAAAAAAAATTATTGTAGCAATTGTATTTTTTATTAACACGTTAAAAATTTTAGGAAGATCAAAAACAATAAATTAGATAAAATTTTAATTCACTTCATGTACAATTAATTATCAGATAAAAGATTTAAAAAATGTATTTTCAATTTTGCATCAGACAAAGTTCTTAATAGTTACTTCACAAACGAATAAATAGCCTATAATAAGAACAAATCGATTAAATATCCAATTTCTATGTTAAAATTCCACGCGCATATAAATTGAATTTCACTTTCAATTTATTTTAATGTCATCGTCGTTTTTAAAAACCCAAAAAAAAAAGATTTGCAATTATTCATCCTTCACACCATGTATTTTATGTCAAGCAACATTTAAAAACTAACAATAAGTCTTTTCAGGGTCGTGCTTAAGTTTCTTTCTGCATGAGCGAATCTCCACAGCACATGCTATAATATGCGCGCGGGAAGTCAAAGAGTCGATGGTTACGCAACTTCTTGTTTTATTTTTTCTTTCTTTTTCATTTTTTTTCCCCTTTTTTTCGCGTCATGGAAGCGAAAGGAAGAAACTTACGCGCGCGCCGAAATACACACTTCAACTTTATGTATATCTATATATACATATGCTTATGCACATATATACAAAACTCTCGTTAAAAGTTATATGACTTGGGAGAGCTTCTCGCGTAAGCGCGCATGGCTATATCAAGAGTTGAATGTCCTGGTTATATACGTTATATGCTTACTTGTCCGCGCGAGCACAGAGGTTTTTGTCCTCCTTACATAAAGACATCCGGTTATACGTGACTGCTTCGCCTAGACTTCTTTCACTACTTGACAACCGAAGAGGATAAAAAAAATAGAAATTAAAGAAAAATTTCGCTAAAGTGAGTTATATGAACGATTGGTTTGAAAAAAAGAAATAAAAAATGTAGAGAAAGAATTCTTATATGGAAAGAGTTTTTTTTTCTAATCGTGAAATAGGGAAGTCTATTAGTAGTATCGTATTGCTTTAATTGCTTTAGACGAAATGAAGTTAAAGAATGTTCGTTGGAGTGAGAAAGAGAGCAATTGAAATCGAGATGTGTTTCTAATCTGGAACACGTTTTTCGATAAACTTAATTACGCGCTTGCAATGAGGTTTATTTTTTATATTGGCCTTTTACGTAATTTAGCAAGATTTTCTTGTTGTTGTTGCTGGTTTAGGGAAGTTACTTGAAATACAGTATTTTTTATTACCTTTGACGGAAATACTCGAATCAAAGAGCGAATTAAGATTAATAGCGCACTTAAAAAAACATTTGGATTTTCAGGTGTAATATTTATTTCAAATAATTAAACTTAAGAAAAATCTCAACAGAAAATTAATTTTATTAATCATTATAAATTAATTTAAATTAAAAGCTATGCTAATGAATCTAATTTGCTAATTATTTATAAATTATGATGATGAAATTATTTCAATAAGCACTATCATAATATCAATCTTTTTTGCCTTAAATAAAATATATAACTTTTAATCAGCTTGTAATTGGAATATCAAACGCATTAGCGATCATTGAAAGTAATCATGTTCTAAGATTTTTACATATTGCTTGTCTGACAAAGAAATGATTAAGGTAATGAATTGATCGAAGTATTTCTACTGAAACATTCACTTTTTTTGTTTGACAAGGATATAATAAAAAAAAATCATGTTAGAAAAAGAATTTTCATTATATGTTAGTTGTTAGCACGTTTGCATATTTTTGCATTATTTACTGTAATATCTAGGCTGTTCATATTGGAATCGATAAGACTTTATAAATGAAGTTTTATAATAAAGAAATTATGACGTTATCTATTAATATGAATATACACGAAACAAAATTAAAATAGAATAAAAATTTTTTTCATAAATATTATTTAAGATTTTTATTAATCTTTGTTTTAAACATTTAAAATAGCATCGCATTTTCAGCCAAAAAACTGTACTTGAATTTACCACGTAATTACTTAACATATCCGTACTTCATAATTTACCAAGATTTATGACCGACAATCTTTAAAATTCTCGAGAAAACAAGGACTTTTAAAGAGAGAACCTCTTCTCTCACGGCATTTTAAACTTGACAATAATATTCCTTCATGGTAGAGAAGGCTTTTAGTCGTTTTAAAATTGTTCATTGCTCGTACTTAGTTTAACATTTGCTTGTAAAGCTAATGCGGTCGCATTATTGTACATAGTTTACAATGTGCACAAAGTAGATTTCCTGAAAATTGAGCACGTACTATTCGATATGGCACATATAATTAACATGCTAATTAATCCGTTAATTGTGACACGGAAACGCTTCTTGTGTTTATTGTAGTTAAGCGACGTATTTAGAAATAATTATTTTTTTTTTTATATTTTTAAAAGCTATTTATGTCTCATATTTGAAAATACGTAACGTACATATCTATGTAATTTGTTATTAATTTTTATTTATATATAATATTAACATTTAACTTGAATGTTGCATAACTTTGATGAATGATATTTTTAATAATTTTTTTTTTATAAAAATAAAATATAATTGGTTATGTTAATAGAATATATGACTTTTACGTAGTTACCGACATTGCAGTTTCCCGGATCTTTTATCTTTATTAAAAAATTTTTTTAAATATCTTTAAATCATGATTTTTATCATTTAAAGTAGAAGGGTACAGTGTAGCGATATTTATTAAAATTTTCGATTAAGAATAAAAAATTTAGAAAAAAATATCGGTTTTTTACATTCTTTTCAAGTACGACTCATATCTTTGTAATTTTGATATTTTAAATATAAATTTTAATCAACTTAACATAATTGATTAATTGTTTAATTAATACTTATGTTATTTACAAGCATTTGCATAAAATATAATAAATATTTTATAGATTTTATAATTATTTCGTTATCAAAATTTATGTTTCTGATATTTCCGAATTATTAACAAAATACGCGCCATTCTATAATTGCTACTGTCAACGATTGAAGCAAACTTATCATTTTTTAAAATAAATATTCTATTTTTAAAGCATCTATTTTTTAAATAACAAATATTACGAAATAAAATTTTTGAAAAATACATCATACTCAGAGTAACTATGACAGTTGCTTCTCATAGACTAGCACGGGAACGACAATCAGTACGATTGTCGTATCCCTTAAACACTAATCTCAGCAATTATTTTCATCATTGTATGAGTATAATATGAGTATAAACTAAGTAGCAGGCGAAAACCTCGAAAAAAAAGTCCTTTCGCACTTGGCCGTTTTTTTGGTAACAGGCCGGATTCGAACCTCCTTCCTTTGGAATACGAGGCTAACACGCTAGCTACTCAGCCAACTCGACGCTTAGCTCTGACGCCTGTTATGTATACTGTATACCATACAACGCCTATAAGATTGAAACGGAGTTCTATAAGTATCTTTTTCAGAAGTCGCTTTTATCAGCTGTTTGTTATTACATTTGTACTTTTTTATATAACACATTTAAACGTTTTATATTGTGTAATTGAAATGTGATTTTATAGACATATTTAACGCTATTGGCGCGCATTTAGTTAGGTTATGTTTGATGAACTTTCGCATATGTATAGTATTACAAAATATTTGAATGCAAATAATCAACTCTTATTTTTTACAAATAATTATTTATATTAATTTTAATTAACATTTTAATATTTTTTATAACAGCAACAAAATTAAAGTTTAAATAATTAAATTATGTGTTATCAATTTATGTTTTTAAATATTTTAATTTAAATTCTATATAAATAATGAATATCTGAAATATAGATCAAGTACATATTTAAAAGTTGAAAAATTATAATAAAACCCTTGTTAATTTACAATTTAAAATGTGCTAAATCTTAAAGTTTTAACAATTTAAATCTATATATAATTTAAAGCTGGATGCAATTGATTTAAATTACAACGTAATGTATTTTATGTTTGAACAATTTAACTTTTAATGAATTTCATTACACGAAGTCTATCAATTACAAATTAATTTGTAACAAATTTGTTGTAAATTTAATTAGTTAGCTTTCTAATTTTGATTTATTTAAAAGTTATTTCAACCAAAAAAATTGTTAAATCTTTTGAAAATGTAAAAACTACAATACTTTTTATTTTTAACTTTTTCACCTCATATATTTATTGATACAACTTTTATTAAAGTTTAACAACAAAATAATTAGAAAAAAAGTTTAATTCAAACTTTGCCGTAGTAACACGGTAACTTAATTGTAAAGCTGAATCAATTTTCTTTTTTTTTTTTATTTTTGTAGCAAAGTTTAGTGAAATATTTTCAAAGCTTTTACAAATTCGTTTAAGGGGATTGAAAAAAAATTGTTGTCTGCCTCAGGCTGCTTTTGTTTTTGCTTTAATTCACTTGTATAATAGTTCGCAAACGAATTTTTCTTGACGACACGTGTATAAAACCGAATAAAAAAGTGTGAAAAATCAGATAATGAAAAGTTATACTTTTGATTAAATTTTTACTACAAAATCTTCGTAATTTAATAGAGACATAATGTAGCTTTTTTTACCTGTTCAATATGACTTGATAAACTTAAATTAAAATTTCATTTTGTCTATTGAAAACTCTTTTATGGTAAAAAAAGAACAAATTCAACGCTAATAATGGTGTTGTCATTACACTCTGAATTACGTACTTTGTATCTTTTATTTAGTCACGGACTTGAGGCATAAAATAAGCCCTTCTCTTTTTAATTAAAATCCTGTTAAATAATTAGAATTAAGGACTTCTTTTTGTTGTTTACATTAAAGATAAGAATAATTTATTGTTATCGTATTTACCATTTGAAAGTCATGGTAAAAATGTTTACTTTAAAATAAAATTTAATTTTCATTTAAAATCTTTTATTGTGCATTTAAATTATGCACGTTAAATTTTTTAGAATCACATTTAACACTTTTAGAATTAAATTTAACTCTAATTTAAGTAAAATAACACTATTAAAGTAAGTTTTTCATTCTAATGTTTGATGTAGATTAATTAACTATGCTTGCAGTTAAATTTTGCACTGACATTGAGCGAGATATGTTGCCTTTGAAATTTTTGAATCGAATTATTTGATATAGCAAATATAAAAAAATTAATCTAGTTTATTAATCTAGTTTAATTTTATAACGAAGATTTAAAGATTGCTTAATTATTATTGATAATCATTATAGAATCTATGATTATATTTAAAGGTTAATGAATAATATTTTTTAATCTATTATTATATTTTTTAATGTTTCATTAGAAAAGACGAAAACGCAGCTCTAAAAATACTTATTATGTTAACATATTTGAGTTAAAACAGTTTTGAAAATTGTCGTTTCAATTATTGTTAAATATTTTTTTAATCATTTGGATTATAATTGTTGGATAAAAACATAAAAGTTGTTTTTATCAGAATAAATTTTTAACAATTTTAACTGTAAAAAACAAATTAGGTTACCCATACTTAAATAAAATTTAAGTAACTTATTACCTCCCCGCGTAAAAATTAAACCATTATATATTGCCAAGATAAGCAACTCTCTTGGCAATATATTGGCAATGGTTCAATTTTTAAGCGGGTCAACTAATATCCTTCGTAACATTTAATATCATATATACCTATAGACTTTAGGATTCACTTTACAAGTAATCTATCAATCTGTGTATATGTATATGTATATTTCATAGTCGCCTACATGTTGCGTGTATATATGATTTAACATTCTATATACAAACGACATTTTCGCGGAAATTTGCTATACATTATACGGCTTCTCTTCTCTATATACCATACGCATATATATATATATATATATATATATATATATATATATATATATATATATATATATATATATATATGTGTAGTATATTATAATATATATAAATATATATATATATATATATATATATATATATATATATATATACACAAGAAATCAACCGATCATGATAAAATCGCGATGCGCTGCTCTCTCGGCTTCGGAGAAACTGACGTTAGTTGGAAAAAGGTTCTCTTTGTAGTTCTAAAAGAGATGAGAACATTGAAGAAACTACATAATTCACCCGTGATGCAAAAATTACGATATTCACATATAAATTACGAGTTAGATGTATACGTATTTTAAAACACTGGATTACAAAATTTTCATTAATAATTATCAGTAATTATAAAAAAGATATTTCGTATTAAAGATTGGCATAAAAAATGTTCGATGATTTAAATAATTAACGAAAATTAAAAGTTATTAAAGATATTTAAAAACGGTGTTCTTAAACAGAAATTTATATATTTTATTAATTGATTCTGCAATACTATTTTTTATTTGATCAATAAAAGTAAATCAAAACACCATAAAATTGAATTACCTTTAAAAAAAGAATACATATTTTAATTAAAATCGAGAATCAAAAACAAAATAAAACTAAAAATTCAACAAAAATACATAAATATATTTTTAATAATTTAAGAATTAAAATTAATCAATTCATTAATGCTATTAATCAATTTACGGTCATAATGTTCTCATATAGAAAATAATACGAGCAATAAAATAAAACCTCAAAATAGAGGAATCCCTTAACAAGTGTTAATACCTTTCTCACGAACATCTTTCTTACTAGCAAGTCTTTATCTTGACCAAATGACTAGAATTACACACCTTATATGTATACAAGTCACGAGCATTGGGGTTAATCATTGTAGACGTTTATTTCCGGAACCAAGGATACGCTACATATTGTTACACTATCTCACCAGCAGTTGTCAGTACTGTTTATGATGCAGAAATTGCAGGGTCCAGTTGTTGTGACAAAACATCCGAGTAATAACCGTCTAAACTAACGCGCGCTGGGGTGACTATTAATCAAATTGTAATCTTAATATGACATTTTATTTGTTTTTGTTGAGTTTTAAGATATTTCAAGATGTTAAGAAATAAAGTGGTATTTTAAGAGATTTTAGAATAATTTACAAGTTTAAAATAATTATTTATTTATAAAACAAAAAGGAGCGCTGCAATGAATTGTTTTCTTTTTTTTTTTCATTTTACTTTTTAAAAAATATTATAGTTGATTCAAAATTTTATGAATACACTGACAATTTGTTTTCCTTACTAATTAATTACGACTGAAAGCATGGTAAATATTAACTTTATAAACTTAGTTTAGATATGCAACTACAATATTTACCGATGCGATTTTGAAATGTTGTAAATTATATTAAATGTAAATCTAACAATCGCGCAAAATACTTTTTTCAGAATATATTAAAAATTCAAAAAGAAATATCCTAGAAACAATACTTTACATGCAATAATAATAACAATAAATTTAAAACTATATACCCAATAATAGTAAAGTACTAATGTTTAAACCAAACATTCTAATCCTCAATCGATATAAAACGATCTAGCTAACAGTTTCGCACGCTTACAAAATACTTTAAGCAAAATGCTGAACGTGACTTACGGTAATTCCCACAAGAGAAGAGAATATATATCCTTCTTTCTCTCCCTCTCTCTCTCTTTCATAGTCATGAAAGAGCAAAGATATATATAAAGCCCTTAATTAGTCTTTGAGCTTTAGCTACCGTCATCTAAGAGATTATGTACTAAAAGAGGGGGAGGGTTGAATTCTCCTTTTCGATATCAACGAAGCGGCATCAGATACTATTTAGAGAATCCGCCAATTTACAATTCCCCTTCTACTCTAACCTTTGTACGTACGTTCTATAGATATAGACACGTATAGCTCAATTTGTGCGCGTATGTGTAAACAGAAGCCAAAGTATAGATTAAATGTATATGTAATGTAGAAAGGGATGTATTATTTTTAATGAAAGTGTCAACTACTTTTTTTCCTATTCAATTGTGCAATTATAAAACTTGTACAGTTTAAATGTAATTGCCGGCAATATTTCTTTATTATCTCGGTAATAAAAGAACATTTTTGACGAATGCATTGGAATTTGCAATCACTATTATTTTCTTTTATTATTCTTTTTTTTGTCCTCTCCATTCAAATTAAAAACAAGTTTAATAATTTTTAATGGTGTTTTTTTTCGGTAATTTTAACAATTTTCATCAGAACGGAAGAACCTGCAATACTTTAAATACTAAATTTTAATAGTACAAATTTTTTTCTAAAAAATTTATTCAAACAAAAAATTTTATGCTCAACTATACGTATAAGTTGTCTATTATGAAGCATAATATATTTTTATTTGCTACAGCATTTATTTTTTTTACGTTAGAATAAAAAAAGGTGGTCAAATTAAGAACTTATATATTCATGCGTATAACGCAATATAGTCTCGGTATAACAACTCTCGTACTCTATAATTTACTCATGAATTCCTTCGTACTCATTAACATCGTTAAAAAAAAACCTTACGCGTTCTGTTATATTCACAAAGTTGAAAAAAAAATAAAAAGAATAATAATTCTAACGTAAATTCATCTCTTGCACTCTTATTTCTCTGATATTCAAATCTCATTGTATACCTTTCTTTTCAATAATAAAACAGAATTTTCTGTTTCTTCTCTTTTTAAAAAAAGTAAGCTAACGAGAATGGGGAAGAAAATATTTGAAGAAAAACTTTAACGCTTAAAAGTCGACGAGCCCATTATAATGTGCAGTTATCATCGCTTGCCTCTTGGAGTTTGCAACATTTTAGAACGGCAGGCGCAATCGTAAAACTTTCTTATAACCCGATGCCTTAAGAAAGAGAAAGAAAGAAGCCGATCAACCTGGCAATTAACGTATTTGCTCGAAATAGCTATGGACTATATAACGTTATAAGCTATTGTTTAGCTCGTGTCCTATCCCACTTGTGAATAGGGAGAAAGTTTGCGCTTGATGTTACTTACTTACTGGCTTTTATGTAAACTCTTGGATTTTTGTTGGAATGTTATGGGATTTTTAAAAATTTTTTGAAAGAATCGATTAGTCGTGCTTTCTTTTTTCTTTTGTTTGCAATTATTTTTTCCTTAATTAAAGTTTACTTAATGATGAATGCCGGGAATAGTTGGACGAATTTTTCATATCTTTAACAATGAGTTCAGAATATAAATGCATCTGGGTAGTATATAACGGTAGGAATTATTCAAATTTTAATTTCCACGAAACTAAAATTGATGAAAAAAATAAACGATCCTATTCAACTATAGTCAGGTTTACTTTCTAATTACTAATTTTCTTCATGAAACTCTTTCGTAGTTGTTTATTCTAAAATATACAACAGACTGACAAAAAAGAATTCTTCGTAATTTAATGAAAATTAATAATTTATCATTCAATATTTGCTTTCTTGCTGAATTGATTAAGATATACGATATGAAAGAACAAATAAAGAGACCAAAAGTTTTATCAATTTAATTATAATTTCATATTTCTTGAAGTAAATTAAAATATACCAACTTGTAATATTGACTTGAACCTTGATATTTGAAATGAGAAATAATAAGATAACTTGATAATCTTCATCCACTAATATAATTTTTATTTTCTCACAGAAATTCCTCGCTAACACAAAACTTAATAAATCACTTTCCCAACTCGTTATAATGCCAAAGAAATTATGAGCTTTAATTCGTTTCATTATCGCATATAACAATAATCTTGAGAAAGTGTAATTCCATGTTTCTGGAAAACAAACGGCAGAAGAAGTCAATTTATTACCGAAACAAAGTTTTAAGAAGGGTCCTCTAGGCTATACTGATTATTCTAAAGAATCGTCTAAATTCAGTAAAAGTAAAAAAACAAAAGGTCTAAATGCCTTATGACATTTTGTATAGGAAATTTCAAGCAACAAGAAAAGATAAATCGATTTAAAATTGGCCCTACGTGCGAAAAAGAAATGACGATCAGTCAGAAAGTTTGTTAACAAGATGTAAAGGCAAGGCATAAGGAAAAAAAATATGTTCGTCGACTTACTTTATATAATCCGTACGCGACAAGAAAGTTATACTTCTCGACCCTTGGTCGTACGTTAAAACTGACAAAGGAAGTTTTAGCAATTTTGAAAAAAATGTATTTTAGAAGGGCTTAGAGTACCTTAGATAAAATGAATTTTAAACTAATTTTGTCGAAGTTGGTTATAGAATTTTTATCAATTTTTGATGGATGGAAAAAACAAAAACTTTAAAAAAAAAGTTGAAAAATCCATTTTGCAAAATTTTTAAATTTATTAAAAATTAAATACATTCGCATCTTGAATAATAAAATTATTAGGATTTACTTCATAAATTCAGATTTAAATACTTCTTTTCATAAATTGCTTTTTTTCAAACCTTGCAAATCTAATTTTCACTCTATAAATCTTTGCTGTACCTTCGTAACGTAAACTATATTACAATTTTCGTACTCCTGACTTCATTTTACATTTACCTTTAAAGTGAAGCAATTTTTCACCGATATCTTCTAGTATATCTTATAAAAGACCTTTTTTTCTTATTTTCTAACCAACGAAATGAAATTTCTGCTAAATCATTTTTACCACTTTTCACTCAAAGCTTGAACTATTTTACTTCAATTTGTATTTATTCGTAAAATAATATTTTAAAGTTACCAGATTTTTTCCACGGCAATCAAAGGAATGTGAAATACCGACATTACAGTTTTTCAAATTTTTTATTCGCAGTCCAAAAGTTATAAAAATACCTCTATATTATAGCTTTCCATTTTTACTAATAAAAAGCCTAATATAGAGATATTTCGGAAAATTTTTTAATAAAGATTAAAAATTCAGAAAACTGCAATGTCGGTAACTATATGTTTAAATCATATGCTCTATATATGATGTGTTCATTCGACATTCAACATTGAATCATATTAAGGTCGAATTATTTCTTTAAAACTTCTGGCTTTAAAATAAATGTGCTCTAAGCGACCATTAGTATGCATTTTCATGGTTGTAGATCGATAATATTACAGGTTTAAACAAGTGTGTCGATGTTTCCATTTTTCTTTTACCGCCTGTATATTTATTCAACATTGCTAAGTTTTAAAAATTACAATACTTGGAGTTTAAAAAATAAAGAAAGAAAATTTCTCGAACAAAATGATGAACGCTATTGACCTATAAAATGAATAAAGAATAAAAAGGGGGATAGATATGCAAGTGAATGTAGAGAATAAAGAAATAAGCCAATCGTACATATCTATTTAGACTTTCTTATTGTATTGTTATTATCATTGAAAAATGAAGTTTTTCGTATACTCCTTGAAAATTTTTATGCATCGAAAGTCGAGAATCGTTATCTTTTCCATATTTCCTCTTAAAAAAAACCTAACTGGTATTTTTTTTATATTCTTTTAGATCGAAGAAGTAGAAAACTCTCTTGAAAGAGAGTGAAAAGTTTTTCGAGTGCCGATACGATACTGTGAATTATAAAGAAAGTACTTTTGGCAAACTGCTTCATCAGATATTGTGTGAATTTATCGAGGATTACTTAAGTCTTTCAGTACTATGGTTTTTATGTTTTCTTTTTCTCTATGTTAACAATTATAGTTATAACAAAATTTATTTGAATTACATTTATTTTTATTCACATTTTTAATGAGATTTTTTTAAATTTGTTCATTGAATAAGAAACATGAAGTTGATTGAAAAATAATTAGAAGCATATGCTTTATTTATTAATATTGCAATACTATTTTTTCATTATTTTTAATCTGATTTTATTTATTATCTGGTTTATTGATTTAAAAGTTTTTTTTTCAATAAAAGTAAATCAAAACATCATAAAAGTATAATCAAACCAACTTTCAACAAGTAAACTCATATTTTCATTCAACTTGACGTCAATATTAGAAATTTAAAACAAAATAAAAGTTGAAAATTTAATAAAAACATATAAATTTATTTTAATATTTATAGCCTAAGTGTGTAAGAAAATTAAATTACTCAAAGAATAATTATTTTTATTCTTTAACGTCGCTATATTTATATTATTTCGTAATGCTAATCAGCGACGGAGCTCGTAAGTGTGTTTGTGAACAAAGTACATGTAAAGTACAGTGGTGCTTGTATCAATCGGTTGCCGAGAGCGGGATTTGAACTCAGAACCCCGAGATTACGAATCCAACACTCTACTGACTGAGCCACTCATCGGCTCTCTTGAAAAATAATTAAAAGTAACGTTTTGGAATATCATGGTAGTTAAACTAAAGGATCAAGTAAACTTTTTCTAAAACATACCAATAAAACTGTCAACTCCGTATCAATCATTCCGGAACATCTCAAACATAGAAAAAAAGGCATACACGCTCAATAATGCGTTGTTGAATTCTCTTTGACTAACAATTCACAACCGACGTAACTTTTATTTTCTTTTCCATTGTTTTTTTCTTTTTTTTTCTTTTTTTTTTTATAAATACACACGTAGAGAGAAGGGATATATACGCGAAAAACGGCGCGTCGTTGATGGATTGCCTAGCTATTCACTCTGACATTAATCACACATGCCGTGAGGCATTTTATGAAAGACACGTTGAGTGTGTGTACAACAAGAAAAAAAAGGATGAAATAAAAAGAATTGTATGTAAGCAAGTATGAACAACAAAATGATAGCACTACAGTACAACATCATTGACTACACGGAAGAAAAAGAAGAGCCAAGTAGATACATTATGAACACGCAAACATCATTTCCGGTCTTAACATTATAACAACCATTTTAGACGATCCTTTACCTTCTCAAGCATGGATGAAATCTATGTAAGATAAGTTCTTGCGAATATTGAAGATGTTGGCTATATATAAACGTTGAATTTGATGTCAAGATCAGAAACATCGGCTTTTGTCGCTCGCAAAATTTGACGTAAATTCAAAATTTATGATGTTCAATATACATAAGTTATTTGAAAAATGTAATACTTTGTATAGAGTGAAAAATTAATCTAAAATATTTTAGTTCCTTTAAACGTAAAATCATGTTTATTCCTGCATATGACAAATGATGCTTTTAGTTTATTTATTATTGATTAAATGGTACCTAATAAAAGTCTCATAAATTTAAAGTCTATAAAACAATGTTTTATTCTAAGTGCAAAATGCTGTCGATTATTATATGACCTATTTTTACACTATGCATATCACAATTTTTCATGTAAAAATTTCAATAACTATTAAACTAAAAATTTTAGAAATATTGGAATCTAATATTAACTGAATTTCCAGAAACAAATGTTTCATTTAAAAATTTTAAACTATAGTAAAGCTTTTAAAAAAAGCACGTTATTTTAAGAAACAAATTTCCATAATTGTTACACAACGATCTATGAATAATCTAAATACATTAATTTTTATGCACTGTAATAGTGATAATTAGATGCAGTTTCTGCAAAAAAAGAAAAAGAAAAATACACATAACCTTGTGTTTAATTAATTACTGACAAACATATTGACTATATAACGTATTAATATATCAAATGCGTGAGTTTGTTATGCACGCTCTTGAAATTTCTGTCTAGTATTTTAATTGGATCTTATCGCAGCCTTGAAAGATTAAAACAAAACTATAATTATATAGCATATTTTTAAGTATACTATTATACGTTCCCATTTAAAACTATGTGATTTTGTATCTACAAATTTAATGAAATCAAATTCTATTGACTTCTTTTTTACTGTTAAAGTTATAATATTAATGCTTTTGAGTTAAAAAAGTTAACGTGACTTATATACGTGCAATGTTTTTATGTCTTTATCTCAAATATTACGTATTGATAAATTATGTTAATTGTTTTCATTTTAAACCGTTAGACCTGTTTATCAATCTTTGTGTAATTTGACTTTCATTAAATTATGTTCGAAGGGTAAATATAAATATTATAAAATACAAAAGTAATAATTATTATTTATACAATTAAAAACAATAATTATTGAAAATTATATTAATATTATAATTTTATATTTTTTATAACGATGATAAAATTAAAATTTTAGCGACTCCCTTATGCACGATCAATCTTTATTATATTTTATTTCATTTATTTTATTCTTATAAAGGAAATAAAACGATAAGAGGTACATGTAAATATTCAATAATATATTTAGCGTTATCTAATTTAAATCCATTTTCAAAAATTGAGCTTAATAAAATTAATTTATTTCCCTCAAATCAAATCTAATGAAAAATAGGCAGTGTAAAATAATTATTTTATATATAATTTCAAAAAATAATCTTTTTTTCAATGTATAAAAATTATGTGTATAATATCACTTTGATAAAATCAGAAAATACAATATAAGTACTTTGAATGAAAAATTTCTTAAATTCTATCTTCATAATCTCAATGTAATATTTTAAATACTTAATATTATTTATGGTAACTTCCATAGGAAAAGCTATATTAATCGCGCCCATATATCACCTAACCTCTACTTTATAAAAAGGTTGCACAAGCTATAAAGGAATATCCATTTATAACTCTAAGAATATTAATGTCAAATAATTAGATAAAATCTTCAATAATTAAATTACAAAATCCTGAAAAGAAAGCTGAAAAATTTATAGAAAACATCAGTCGATGATTTTGCCACGTGTTCTTCGAAGTATATACACCGAGAGAAGCGATGAATCTACATGTATATAAATATACAGTTAGCTTAGAAGTACGTATGGATGCACGAAGATAAAAGGGCTCTCTGAGCTTATGCATAGGGTCGATCGAAGATTTACAACGTGGTAAAAGGAAAAGAGAGAAGAAGCGAGGCTTGGTTTCAGTCACCCGGAAAATACGTTGATCGCGCGAGTTAAAGAGAGCGAAAACAATATGCAGTCACACAGTGTCTGCTCTTTTTCTCGCCTTTTATTTTCATGCTTGTCATACATTGATTTAATCGTAAAGAGAAAAGAACAGTCCCTTTTTTTTTAAATTCACACTAAAGAAAAATTCATTTATACTTGATTTTTCAGTACAAGCAGATACGTTAATTAAATATCGCTTTAATAAAAAAAAAATTGAATTTTTTTTCATAATGTCATCTTTAATCAAAGTTCACACAGACAGTAATAAAAAAATATCCACTTATGAAAAAAAGGACTAATAGAAAAGATAATAGCTTCTTTAGTCAAGTTTTATAATAACTCTTGTCACATATACGTTATTCAAAAGCTTAAATTTTAATTATCCTCTTGGATTACTTTGAGCATTATGTAGTATCGCATATAAAAAATTTTATTATATAAAAGAAATTTAAATAATAGAATTTTTAATACTTTTACGTGCTTCAGTTGGTAGATGAGTTGATTTTTAATATTTGACAGAATTTATTTTAGTCTAATTAACAATTTTCTTCATTTACCTTCATTCTCTTTAATAGTACAATATCAAATTGTTTAACGAAATTAATTAACCATTCGTACTTTTAGAATGACCGTACGGAATATTTGCTTTATCATGATATTGGCTTGCATTTTAATGTTTAAATATCTCTTTATTTTACTTAGCGAGAATTTTAAAGCGCTGTGAATGTTTGAATTTCCGTCATAATTTTTAAATTTATTGAAATTCGTGTAGATAAAATTAAATTGTAAATTTAACGTTCGAAACATATGCTATCGCTATTATATGTGTGATCGAAATGTTGAATTTAATCGAAAAAAATTTTATAAAATTATTAAATAAGTAATATTATAAAACCATCTGTTAGTTAGCTATTCCAAAAATTCAATACAAGCAACATTATTTCTTTAAAAAAAAATCAAACTATCTTTTTAATCAGACCTTACTATTTCACTTTTCATCACAATCACATGTTTAAAAAACTAGACACAACTACATTTACAAACAAAAAAAAAGCACCAATCGCAAAAGCACACGCGTTCGGTTTTATACGAAGTGCGCGAAGCTTTCATAAAAAAGCCGGTAACTAAAGAACTAAACGTTTAAAAATAAAAAAGACGACTGGCGGCTTCTCTTGCAACGTGTGACGATAAGAATTGCTGACCGGAAGTGGGAGAAGCAAAGCGCGAATAAACGATATATACGTATGAAGACTTCCGCTGATCGTTTTAAAACTTATTAAAAAGAATTTTGAGGATGTATGTTAATTAACAAAGGGCTTATCTCTTATCGTTTTTATTGTCTATTGTTGAGCACGCGTGTGTGGCATAAAGCAAAATATATTACATTTGCTCGGGAATGAACTTATAACAAGAAAATATAGGTTTTTCATTGCGTACTCTATCCTTTGAAATATCAAAATTGTAAATTTGTCAAAATTGGAAAATAAATAAATATTGATTTTTGTTTAAAACTTAACGTAAGTGCATATATCTTGCATGCATGCATATATATATAGAAATTTGATAAATGAATATCAAACAACAATTTTGGGTTGATATGATAAAACAAAATAGTTGGAAAGACTAATTATACTTTCTTATAAAAACAAATAAGTATTTAATAATCTTATCAGTTTTTTTTTACTTTAACTGAAAAATGGTTTACATAAACTATGGTTTTTATAATCCGTATAGTTTATATATTTTAATATATAACATATGTTTTTACATGTATTTATATATAATAAACTTTTGGTTAGGAAGCGAAATATTTGCATATGCATAGAATATTTTTTGATATTACAAGCAAAATCAGGGTAATAACAACTTTGGACTTGTAAAATATTTTGTTATAGCAAACATTTTGTTACAGCTGGATGCATTTTTTGTAAACAATATAAAATTTCGAAATTGAATTAAAAGCAAATCTTTTCATATTTTGGTTAAAAAAATCAATGTTTTTATTTTAACAATGCGTTTAAACGTTTTGTTAAAAAAAATTTTTCATTAGTTCTACCAATCAAATTAGTCTATTAACTTTAACAATACTTTAAATTCCAGTTGAACATAAATCCCAATTAAATTTTTTACATATACGGATTCAATAAGCGTTTATTTAAACTTTTAACAACAATTGTTAAAATTTTATTAAAAACTATAAACAAAAGCTTGTAAATACTAAGAAAAGCTCTATATTTTTTTAATTAAAAAAAGTAATGAAACTGAATTTATCAAGTTTTTAATTTTTTCAAGGTAAACTTAATTCATGTTTTTTTGAGCTACCAGTTTTCTTCGGAGTTTTGCGTTCGTGACAAGAACAATGGAGAACTGAATATCATAGTCTCATTGTTGCTACCTTCGTGGCAATTCTATGCAATCTAGTCTGTGCTAAAACCACTTCATGTGTACAAATTCATGCGGGTTCTTAAGCGAATTTAATGATAATAGTCCAAAAATCCCGTTATTAATTTCATTCAGATGATACTTTCATTTAATTTTTCAAATAATAAACTTTTCTTTGAAAAAATATTTATTTACTATTCTTACAAATTACTATTCTTATAAATTATACTATTCTTATAAATTAAGAAAAAAGTTTTTGTAAATAACTATGTTGAAAAACAAAATGAAAATTTTTTTTTTTTATATTTCATAAATTAATTTTATAAACTTTTTAAAGTTTTAATATTTATTTATGTAGGCAGAGAGCCTATATAAAATAGAAAAAAAATAGATGTGGATTTATTGCAAGCCGCAAACAAACATCATCAAATATTTTTTTTTAATTTTATTTAACGTCGCTAATTAGCGACGGAGGTTTTCAGTGTGTTTGTGAACAAAGCACATGTAACTTACAGTGGTGCTTATACAAATCGGCTAAGAGCGGGATTTGAACTCGGGCCCTCAGGTTGCGAATCCATCGCTCTACCGAGTGAGCCACTGAAGATTTCACTATAAGAATCTTTTGAATATCCTGTAATAAGCGCCCTATGCATATCTATCCTCTAATAAATTTTTTATAATCGTATAAAGATAACTTCCCCTTTTTTCGAATGACGGATAATAGGGAGAAAGTTAATATCTTGCATATATTTGTATCGTAACGTAATATTTCATAAAGCTTATGATGCTGTTGTGCACAATACTGATAGGTTTTAATTTATTGCAATTTTTAATATTTATTCAACTAGATATCTTTCAAAAATCGTGAAATAAATTTTTCAATTACTTGATTGTAAATGAAAAATATTAAAGGACTTGTATAGATAAATTCTAAAGTAATGATTTATTAAATTTTGTTCACAAAAAGTATTTGAATTTCATTCGATTTTATTCAACTCACTTATAAATGCAAAAATTTTTGTTTTCAATTCAGAAAAGCTCACATATTTACGTTTGCGTCCATAAATAAATATTAAATTTTTGGATTTAATGAAAAAAAAATATTAAAAATCTCTAAATTTTTGTAAAAGATGGATCTTACACGTGTTACATTATGCCACGTCATAAAATTCAATCTCATGTTTGCGCTTGGACAACAAGCAAACTTGCAGAACTAACAACTTTTAACTTGTAGAATATTTTGGTACAGCAACAAATGCTAATGAATTTTTTAAAAACAGCATAAGATAACCAAAATATGTCCATTTATTAATATTAAATATTTAATTTTATAAAAAAAACTATGTCTCCGAATTTCTGTAAGCAACAGACCTTATGCACGTGTTACACTATGGCATATCATCAAAATGAAATCACTAGCCTGTCTAAATTTTATTTCATATCAGATTATATTGTTTATAACATAAATACCCATAAAAGTTTCTCGTTAAAATTTCAAAATAATTAATTTACATCCAGTATTATTAAATCAAAAATAAACGATAACTCGTATATCTTTAATGCTATTATCACGAAAGTAGGAAGTATCTCTGATTTAATGATATTACATATCGTTATAAAAAAAAAGTAGTGAAAAAGAGTGCTTCGTTACACTAAGTAGTAAGTTTCCATAAACGTCACTTTAAAAGATGAATGTTTTGGATACTTGACGCAAAACTTCCAATGTTTTACGATGTCATACTTGAAAAATATACGATGTTAACATAATGAAAATTGACAAAAGCAAAAGCTACAATTTTTCAAAGTTATTTATAATGAATATATTATTTGATGAGATTAATTTGCATCATTATAATAATATTGCATATTTAATCTTATTAAAATTAAAATTTTTAATTTATGCAAATATCTGTATTTCATTTTTATACTTTGATGTTCCTATATAATTTTAGTATGGTTGTATTATGAATTATTGAAATAAAAATTTAAACTTAATAATATTATAATTATTGAAATACATATTTTATATTTATGAATTTATAATAAAATTAATCAAAATAAGACTTTTACGTTATTGAAATTCTCATATGAATGCATTATATTGTATTAAGCTTCTAGAAATGAAATAAAATAGAATTGAATAGAACTAAAATATTTCATTTATGTATTTTAATAGATCTCTATTTTTATCAATGAAGAAATTCCTTTTATTTATTCTTTGACATTAAACGAAATGAATTTATATCATATTTTTTTGTTTTGAAATCTATTTATTTCACAAAGTCATAAATGTTAAAAATTTATATGAACAAAAAATTTTTATACTCTTTTTAATTTATTGCCTCCAATTCATATAAAAAATTTTAAACTTTTAATTTTTTCTCTTTAATTCTATTCTCGAAATTCCATGCTTATACATATAAGCAATTTACACCGAAGATTGAATTTTTCTATAGAACAATTTCCATAATAACGAAGAAGAAAAAATATAAATAACTATAAATGTATTTACATCGGTGTCTGAAATAGTTTTCTCATTTATTTTTACGGATTGCCAATCTCACATTTCAATTTCGAAGCTTTCTAGAATATATGTAGTGCCAGTTTCCTTTCTCTTTTTCTCTCTCTCGCTTTTATTTAACGCACCCTTCGGCATCTGACATATATACACTAACTAAGCCTGTTATTACTTTGGGAAAGGGAGACTTGGAATAGTAGGCGAGTGCGAGATGTACGCGTATATCTATACAAACGCATTGCTTTTGTGTCTGAGTATATATATTTTGTTATATGCGTGTAAAGGCCATATGATAAACTTAGCTTCTTTACTGGTTTTTTGGATCGTAAAAGCCAAATTTATACCGTAGGAAGAAATTTTTTCTTTTTACACGAGTGAATGACGTAAATTCAATTATTGTCGGCTGAAGATTTTTTTTTTCTTCTTTTTTTACTTTGAGGGATTTTTTCACGTAAAGGAAACTTGATTGCCAGACAAGCTGTGACTTCTTTATATTCATATTGACGATGTAGACAAAAAAAATGGTAAATTCTTTTTTTGCTACTAAAAATTTTTTTAAAGTTGCTTTCGGAAATATATGATAAGATATTTTCCTTGATTATAATTTCTGTTTTTTACTACTTTTGAAATTTTTAATTATTTTACTAGAATTTATCGTAAAACTCTGTTCTATTTATTTATTAAAATGCAAAATAAAAAATATATTTTTAATTTCACAATATTTCTCCGAGCTTGATTATTATTTCAGCGAACGGTATGCAAGGCTGTTGTAATTAAATTTTATTCTCTAACGAAGTTATTCTACCTTCAATGAAATTAAATGCTTCTTTTAAAAAATAATTTAATAAATAAATTAAATTTTTCGAAGTTACGAAGTTAAGAAGAAATATTAAAGAAACGCAACGTGAAAAATTTAATTGAAAAAAAGAATTGTAAATTTTTCTTTGTAAATAACTGATATCAATTAGATCCTTAACAAACGTATACATTTCGATGTAATACCAGTACATGAATTTTGATATTTTAATTTTTATAGAATTTCCTTGAATGCCATAGTAATTGGTACTGAATTTAAAGGGCGCGCGAGATATATTTAATGAATGTAATATGTAAAATGATATTTGATATTGGCACAAAATTCCATTTCTCTAAAGGTTAATTGAATAAAAATTGAAAATAAAACGAAAAATGTAATTAAAAATAATTTTCATTCTGAAAATTCTATCAACGTCCAATTCTAATTGTTCAATTTTTCATTTCGAGAAAAAAAGCTAATTCAAAATTTACGAGGATTTTTAATTATTGTATAATTATTTTTGCTTGAATGTGAAATAAGTGAAATGTGATTATTGAATAATTAAGATATATCAATGCAGTAGTTGACATTATTTAATATACTTGAAATTTTATGGATACATTTTTTAACAATCGCAAATAAGATCTTCAGTGGCTCACTCGGTAGATGGATTCATAATCTCGAGGACTCGAGTTCGAATCCCGCTCTTGGCCAATTGATACAAGCATCACTGTATACCATATATATATGCTTTGTTCACAAACACACTGAAAACCTCCGTCGCTAATTAGCATCGTAATGATGAGCATAAATACAGCGACTTTAAAAAAAATTAAAAAAAAAAAATTCAGCGGTTAACAGTATAGTGAAAGTGTTTGATACTTTATAAACAAATGTCAAACAAAAAATCCTTTTGATTGAAATCCATACAATATAGCTATAATAAAGAACAAAAGATATATCAACAAAAAAACTAAAAAAAATCCCTGTTTACTAAACCATCTTAATCTTAAAAGCAGTGTAAGGGATTAGATATAGCCCGTCTTTGACTTTTTTTCGAAGCGTAAAAGCTGACAAGAAATTGAAAGTCGCAAGAGCTTCTTTTGTACGACAGAAGGACATGTACATTAACCTTATATAACTTTTAGCCGTCTTCTTTTCACTTTTCTTTTAATACCTTTTTTCTTTTCTTGTATCACGTGTTTTTGATGTTTTTATTATGTTTCGATTTCTCGCTCATGGTTTTCTAGTAAAGTTTCTTAAAATGCTTTCTCAAGTGTCTTTATCTTTTTCAGTTAATAAAGTTGACTCTATTTGCGGAGAGTTTAATTGTATTATTCAATTTTTACTCATAACTTTTATTTGCGCGCTTTTATTTTTATATGATGTTTGGAATGGCTATGTTTATTCTCAGAAATTTCGACATCTATGAAAATTTTAATTTTTATATTAATAATTTTATTCAAATTAAAAATTTGTATAGTAAAAAATTGCAAAATACGGATACAATAGAAAAATAAATTTTTACAAAAATATTTATTTAATTCAAATATTATTTTGTAAGGAACTCTACTCAATATTATTAAATTATTATCATATCAAAACTGTTATATAACCGAGAAGGTAAATTTATAATAAACTAACAAATAAAGGTATTCAAATGAAACTCTGTTGTTACAAATTATTTTAAAAAAACGTAAATTTATAATTACACGCATTCTTCAAAGTAAAAGAAAAATAATTAATCAAAGAAAGAAATATTTCAAGTTACTTTCAACTTGTTTATTTGTACTATCTGATCACCTTTTCTCTCGACTGCATTGGTAACAAGATTCTTCTCTGTAAAATGCTACCAAGTTCAGTGTAATTATAGACTACTCGCATGGATCCGATTAGAATCCAATTACCGAAGAGAATGTTAACTTTTGCAAAGAGACGACGAATCGCGCGTGCTACGCCTTTAATCCAATAAAGGTTCCCCGAGGTTTTTCCTTTTTTCTTCTCGTTCATCCTTGAAAAGTCGAAAATAAAAACACACGAAGAGAGCAATATGTCAAGGATGCAGATTTCTAATTTCTAGTTTATTATTATTGTAACAACATTACTATTTTATCAGAACCAATTTACATTTTCTTTAATGAATACGTATATAAATTATTTTATAAATTTTGTATTTTGATAAAATGTTATAATATGTTTAACAAAAATGACTATATTAATTTATATTTTTTTTCATGTTATTACAGTAAATATACGTTAGTAGTAAAAATTAATATAGCTTTAACAAGTATTTAACTTATAAAGGGTCCCTATATCTCAGTTCACGAGTCATAAATTTTGTAAAGCTTACTTTTGTCATTTAAAAATGAAGATAATGGTTGATATTTTTCTTGAAAAAGCCCCATATCACAAGATTTTCGTTCTTATGAAAAGTGAATATAAATATAAAATTTATCTTACAACACTTATTTATCATTTACTCAATTTTTATAAGACGGAAGTGAACATAAATTTAATCAAAATTCAAGATTTGAAGATATGTTAGTCTTTATCAGTAAACCCACGAAAAGAGGGAAAAAATGAACAAATATGTATTCCCAATTTTTCAACCAATTACAGATAAATTAAAAAATATATTAATTGGTAATAATTATAAGACCATTGACGTTTTTTTTATAAATTAATTATACGTTCGTTAAAATTAATTGATGACATAAATAATAATCAATAAATAAAGAATAAATACATTAAAAAAATTTTTTTCATTTTTCGATTGAAATAAAGTTTACAGTTTATTTCTATAAAAAAAAACTTTTAAAGTTTGTACTTAATTACGTGCTAAATGACTCTTAAGTTTTTATTCCCTTAAGACTCAAGCAGTAAAATGTATCGTTTACTTTACAACGACGAAATTTATACATATTCTAACATCAGCTTGTTTTAAGGGTTGCTTTTATAAAATGAAGATATGGAGGGCTTCAGTTTCATGAAGCTGAGGTTTATGCTAAAACTTTGTTTAATCTTTTGTTAAGTATTCTATTGTACAAAATCATGTTATAATTTTCAACCTTTGACGTTTTAAGTTTTTAACAATAAATTAGTAATTATGAATTTACAATAAAATTTTATTATATTTTAATAGTCTTATTCTTATTTTTACATATTATTTACGTACACCTACCGTTAATGAATTCTTTCCGAATCTTTTGAAATCCTGAACTTTCATTGGACCATTCCGTTGTTTTCCATGTTTCTATTGGAATATTTTAAAAAATTCGGAAAGAATCAATTAACGTTGGGTGTACAATGGAAATTAATTAGATGATGTACAAAACAAATAAGTTATTATGCGTTAAAATATGCTTCAATAATCACAAAGGTTTACTTTTCAATAATAAAATAGCAAGAGATATTAATTGTTTGAATGTTGTAGGAAATAAATGTTAATGTATGAAAATATGTATAAAAGTGTACAATAAAAGGAGAGTGATCATGAATATACAAATCAATTATAGAAATATATAAAATTATTTTTTGTCGGAATCGAGATTACCTTAACGGTCTAATATGATAAGAAGAATGTAATTTTTTTTAATTACAATTATTTATTAAGTTAAACCAATAAACTAAAATGAAATTTATACAATCCAAATATTTAAAGTTTTATTTAATTTGTACATCTCGTCAGAATATAAATTGTTGCTAAAATAAATTTATCTTTCTAAAATTGAAATTCCAAATTATTCACAAAGTACAGTTTTCAATATAGAATATCTAACGACTTAACTACCATCAAAACTAAAATTCTTTTCATTTTATGTTCGTTCGACTAAGCTTATTTTATACCTATAACGAAAAAAAAGATTAAAACACAGTCGTACATACTTCAAATAAAAGAGTTTTTTACACTTAAATGTAGAACGACGATATCTCTAACAAAACGAGCCACGAGTATAAGAAGATTGCAAGCTGTTAAAGAGAGCTACTTTGAGTTCTTATTTCCCAACGACATTCTCTCGTAAAAAGGGGTTCTATCGAGCCTGAAAACAAGTGAAGAAAAGAAAAAAAGAAAAGGAGAGAAGCTTTAACTCGACATAATCCATGTTATACGTGATGCACTTTATATAACCGTCAGCTGAAGTTAGATTTTTACATAGAAAAAAAAAGTTGCGAACATTAATCTAAGAAGGATTTCATCTATGATGTTATAAGATGATTCTTTAAATTCCTTTTTTTTTTCTTTAGAAAATGCGTAAAGTTTTCTCAAGTGACTTGGGACGGTTTTTTTAAACTTGTGAAAAAAGTTAACTTTTTTCATTAGTGAAACGTCTTGTTTAATTGAAACTGCAGAAAAAAAGATTAAACTAAATTTTATTTTATAACAACTTGCTCGGAAGTTTTGTTGTTTTTATTTGAAATTTTGTTAGGATTACTGAAATTTTTTGGATTTTTTGTTTAATTTTTAGAATCCTGTACAATATTGCCTTTGAGAAAATTTATCGATTGATTTTTTCGAAACTGTTTTGTTAAAAAAGTTACAAAGTCCATGAGATACAGACTTTCCTTAAAGTTTGTAATTTACAATACTAAAACGACTAAAGTTTTGTAATATAAGTTACAAGTTACTATCTTAATCTGAAGTTAGAAAAGAAAAAAAATTATTGTTTTGCACACAACAGAATCTTTGAAAATATTTCATAAAAGTAGAAATTTTTGTTTTTTTCATTTATACAATTCAAAAGCATATTTTTTAGTAAAAGAATTCTTCCATTGTAAATGAATGTAAATTTTTTTTCTATAGTTAAAAGACATACCCAGCCAAGAGTAAACTAAACGAATTCCTCGTCTCTCAGATGTCTCCATTTTCCATTTTGTACTCACATTTCTGCATATCACTGCTTTCAAGATTCTTTAGTTGTTTTTTGTAAGAAACAAAAAAATAAAGTATTCAGGAGTATTTGAGAAGACAACCAAGAGTATATAAGAAAATTTACATTATCTAGTAGTAGAAGTAGCACAAAACTTTGGCATTTGTAATAAACTGCATTAGTTTATGAGAAAAGTTAAAGCAATTTGTATGTGAATGTTATAAGTTTTCTTTGGAACAATCTTTACAATTACAAACTTTTTTTGTAACTTTATCATTTAAATATCAATTTTGTTAAGTTTGATCTCGTACTAAACATTAAATAGTAAAAGAAAATTTTTTTTAAATTGGTTTACATATTTACAAGTTCAAAATTTATTAAAAAATAAAAGAATATTAAAACTAAAATAATATTTTTCCATTTTATTCCTGGAAGGCTATTGAGTTACATTTTTGAATTGAAGATTATAAAGAACATTTAATATGAAAATCATGTTTAGAATAAGCTATTTCAAATTTCTATCTTATAATGGACAGTTCCAATTCAATATTTAACGGCTTCTAAACGTATACAAGTTATCAATCATTCAATTTATAACAAATTTATTTTTAAAATCTTGAAAATAATAAGTTTAATAAAATCAAATTCATAATAATGCATCATTGTCATAACTTTACAACATTAATAATGACCCAAACTTTCATTTCCCAAACTTTAAAAAAAAATCTTCAAAGAGTTAACTACGTCGCATTAAATTATAAATGAAGATGAAAATGAAGGCTCATTAAAATTAAATTCATTAATTGTATACACATAATAATTGACACATTTAGCATGTTACTTTTATCATAAATTAGAGATTTTAATTATAAAGGCATTCTGGAAATTGTATAATTCATTATTGCTAATGCACATGCAATCTAAATATTTCATCCAGCGCTGTATATGAATTTTGATATAAATACAAAAAGTATGCAAATTCTTCTTTTTGTAACTTAAAATCAGGAATTGTTTAATTTTATTTTTAATTAATTTTAGTTAAAAATTTATATTGATATACATATTTCTATATACATTTCGACGTGATTAAATTACATGATAATGAAATTTCTTTTGCATAGAGGTTTCAGTGGCTCACTCGGTAGAGCGTTGGATTCGCAACCCCAGGTCCCGAGTTCGATTCCCGCTTTCGGTTAAATGATACAAACACCACTGTACTTGATACATGTGCTTTGTTCACAAACACGCTGGAGATCTCCGTTGTTAATTAGTACCATAATGATAGCATAAATACAACGATGTTAAATAAAAAAGAATTGCTTGATTATGCTGCAAGTTTGATGCGCTTCGTAAATAAAAAATCGGTCAATATGCAATGAGTTCGCAAATATTTATTTTTATTTTTAACTTGACTGTTCTTTTCATTTTTGCATTAGTTACACAATGATTATTTTACGTAAGTCGTACAGCGCGTACGTTTTTTTTTCAGAAATAGAATTGCAATTATTATTCTTCGTATTTTTAAAATATATAACCTTGAGATAAATATTATCATAAGGAAAAATTTATTACCAAGCTGTAGTAGGCAACGTAAACGTTTTTTTTTCTTTTCTTTAAAAATAGATTGGAATCGAATAATCGATAGTAATAAGATTTTTCAATTTATTAATATTTTATAAATTATTTTAATATTCAGCGTAAATAACAATTTGTATTATTCACTTTGTTAAATATTTACTAAACTCTAACGTATATATTTCTTATGGAAATATTTATTCAACGCGATGCCAAAACAAAGCAATCGACGATAATGACACTTTATTTTCGTTCACTTACAAACAATTAAAAAAAAAACTAAACCTACCTTCACTTAGAAAATTTTCGAACGGCTGTTAAATTAAGAAAAAAAAACACTTTGAATGATAAAAATAAAATTTAAAATACATACAAAAAGCACTGATCAACTGCAGAGGCGCGCAAAATATTCGAATCGTCCCGCGTTTACTTCATAAAATAGGAGAGATAAAGGAAAGTAAAGGAGAATACCCGCTCTCTTATTTTTTATATGTGCATATATATAGTTTGTTATTTTTTCAAGCGCGTTTATCTAAAGGACTGAAAGCTAACTGCCGAGGGTTGATATTTCTACCCTGGGACTTGCTTTTGCTACTTACCACCTGAGGCAAACCAATATATATATAGTATTAAAAAGAGAGCAAGGGATAGATTATATGATGCTTGCTGTGTAGAAAGAGATAAAATAGAAAAGGAAGAGAGAGAAAGAGATGTATAAGCTCTCCCCGTTGTCATGGAGACACGCGCGTGTTTTCACGCCGGCGTACTAACAACTCGGCACGCGCTTCTTCTTTTCATTGCTTTTTACTATGAATTTTTGTTTTATAAGTTAATGTTTTAATTTTTCTTTTCATTTTTTTTTGTTTTAATAGGTTTTTCCTGCTTTTCCTGATTAAGTGACAAATTCAATGTGTAAGAAGTTAAATTGGTTTAATGTGTTTGAGAAAAAAAATTGTTTTTTTTTTGCTAATAAAATTAGATAATTGATTATATATCTAATTTGTTTCGAAAATTCTAAGAGCGAAGTTGGGTGGATTAGGGAATTCGTGACAATGATTGATGAATGAGGTTTCTTAAAAAGACTGTGAGGATTATATCAGTAGTCAATATTTAATTTTTTCGGGGAATGATATTGTGAAATTGAGGGTGCTATTGACTACTTTAGAAATGAGCTTTCTTTTCATAATTTAAAAAAAAAATTTTAAATAAGACATTTATAAGAATTTTTATGCTAAAATGTTTATCTTTCTATTTGGTTATATTTGTTCAAAATTATTTTTTAATTAAGCATACATATTGAAGTTATCCTTTGCCTTTATGTAAACAAGAAATATCTTTTATTAAAAAAAGAAATTGACTTTGAAGATATGAAAGAAAATATTATTCTTACTGAACGTGAAAACAGAGTAAACATTGAAGAGTTAAAATATTTAAAAAAAGAAAGAACCTGTCCTTTTTCATGTTTTTTGAATTACTTTGACGCGTGAAAGGGCACTATTTTTTACCTTTTATGAAGGTAATTTTACCTTTTATTACAAGCATTCACAGTGGTTAAGAGTTTAAAGCTTCTGTTTCTTTAAATTTAGAACACTACTTTCTTCATGTTCTTAAATGCGTGCCCATTAACATTAAATTGCTTTTTATTTTATTCTACTGTGATTCTTTTTTTATTTCTCTTTCTTTAATTTTTATTTATTTTCAATATGATTTCAATTTTGGCTCATCAATAATTTAATAAACATAAAATTTTTAGTAGTATTTGAAAACTTGACCTCGTTACTTTGATAATAATTATTGATAAAATTTAGAGATTTTATTTAAAAGTGTAAAAATAATATTTGAAAAATAGAATATTATAAATTTGTTTTTATAGTCGCAATATTTGTTTGGCAAACTATTTGAATGAATAAACTTGAATAACAGAAAAATTTTGAGTGATTCTATATATTTTCACTGAAAACAGCATAAGAATATGCGAAAATTGTCAAACTAGCAGATTTGAATAGCGTGCGAAAAAGTGGAATAATGTAAATGTATACGGTGGAATGAAAATTTTGTAATTTCGTTGAATATGAAAATATTTTATTTGCGAATAATATATCTTCGTTGCTACAGTTATGTGTTGATAGTGCATTTATTTTATTGTAGAAAACAGATATATATTCTTGTAGAAAATGAAAAAATTTTTGGAAATT
The DNA here is from genome assembly GCA_017163975.1 of Anastatus disparis. Taxonomy (NCBI): domain Eukaryota; kingdom Metazoa; phylum Arthropoda; class Insecta; order Hymenoptera; family Eupelmidae; genus Anastatus; species Anastatus disparis. Next base: position 21,758,385 of record JAFFSR010000227.1, on the reverse strand, counting down.
TGTCATGCAAAATGAATCTTTTATAAAAGTAATATTTAGTTAAGTACGTATGCATGAAATTTCGCCGCCTGATATGTTTTAGATAGGAAATATCGACAAAGTACATCAAAGCCGCTTATTGATTATTTTTACTATTTGATAATACACTTTAAATGTTTGAATTTATTAAGCAACAGTTATTTTATTATTTTATGCTATTTAATCTTTTTTGATTACGCTTCCAAATAATCTTGTATTGTTAAGTGCATTAAGTATTGTAGATTCGAACCATTTCTGAATGACCCGTAAGCTTATTAATCTGATATTAAAAATTATGGGTTATCTTTACGTAATTATTGCAAAGAAATTTTTATGAAATTTTTTTATAACATGTTATACAAAATTCATCTTTTATTCTAAAAGATTTATTATCAATCCGTTTTATAATTATATATTTTCTCTTTGATATTAAAAAATCTTTTTAGAGCATATTCATCATTGAAAAAAAAAATTCAACATTTTCTTATCTTAATACAGAGAAACACATCAATCTTTGTTCAATAGAGATGTTCCACTTTCGAATGGTTTCGTGCGCCACACAATGGTATAAAATGCAAGCCGGAAATTTTTCGAAATGTCGGAACCATTGATGCGAGAGTGCAACTTTGTAGAGTGAATCTTCCTTTTGACGAGCAATACACATATACAAAAAAAAGTCAAAAAAAGAAAACACAAAGAGACTAACACTTTTCAAAGGCTTTTCACTGATATTGTGGAAATTAATCACTGTACAATCGATTACAATAAAAGATTTTATTCATTTGTGAATTATACTTCAAAATGGAAATAAAATTTTTTTAAATTTTACCTCTTTTGTTTAAATTGTTTCATAAGAATTTTTTTCATAAAATTCTTTTTTTGTAAAAAATGGTACAAAAAAAATTTTTTTATGCAACAATAGTTTTCAAAGCAAAAAATTGCTTACAAAATATTTAGTGTTAGCTCGAGGTTCTATTTTCGAATTTGAACAATAAATCAATAACAAAATATGCCACAGAGGATTTGGGTATCTCCACTGTGTCAATAGATATAAGTTGTGGATACACTATTAAACTAAAATTTGCACAGTTTCTTGGAAACGCCTAAAATGGAACAAAAAGTATAATTTTACAGCATCCAATCATGAAATAGTTTTGATGATAATCTTATAAAATGGTTGCACCAGTTTAATAAAAATAAATATTTTTATTAAACTGGCGCAACCATTTTATATCGTTTTATCATTAACAAAAAGCTTTTTATTTTGCATTAAATCTTTATTTTTGTAAATATTTGTATAATTTTATATTTATCATGTATATTCCTTTTATCTCTAAACTTATTTTCTACAAATTTACAATCTTATTTTTATTCTAAACCAGTGCCACATTATAGTATAGATTTTTTTTTCTAAAATTTAAAAATTTGAAATTCTAGTCAAGGTACTTCCTTGTGATGGGAAAAGCTTCGCATGCACCTTCAGCCAATATAAGAAGGCGAAGGTGAAAAGTGACGAAACGAAATCCAGACTTTTCATCAAGTCTAACAAATCAGGGTTTGAATAAAACTACCATTTTCGTCGATTTTCCACTTCCAAATGTCGAGTCGTAAACTTTCAAGTACCAAAGGGAAAAAGAAGCAAATGTTTTGGTTTCCCATTGTTAGACGACAATTTTCTTTTCTATTGTAAAATTTTTCACACTTACAACGTTTGTGAACGTAGTCTCTATATGCAAAATAAAAGTTCTATCACAGAATCAAGTGTTTTATTGATGTTAGAATGATTCATGAAGTTATTTAGATCAAAATGCACATATATATCAATCGTTTTTTCATTAATTAATCACCTATTCTCAAGAGGAATATATAAAAAAACGTTAAAAAAAGAGAAAGTAATGACAAAGGAAACGAACAGACGAGATAAAGAGTAAACGATCACTTGATAAATGCGCTTTTTTATGGATAGTCTGTGAAACTGATCTTTTAATGCATCCTGACTACTCGGTCTTTTGTGATACAAGGATCGTATACATTTCATTTTGCTTGTTTATCCTTTTTTTATTTGTACCATTAAGTTATTTTGTATTACAAACATTTATTTTGTTTATTTAAAAAATTAATTATTTAACAACAAAAATCAATATAATACTCAATATTCGAACTTTTACATATTAGCAAATTTTTTTTTAATTTTAAATTTGTAATTTATTTTTCTAATCTCTCTGTGTTTCTCGATGTATATTTAAAAAAGTTTTTATTTAATTTCAATATTTTGTATTTTATTAAAATTGCATTACTTTTTAAAAATCATTCTCTTAATTGAAAGGTTTTAAATATTAAAATGCAAAATAATCCAATAGCTATAAGTGAATATATCAAATATTTTTTGTTTCACATGTAAATAAATGGAAGAGCACGTGCGGATTTTATACAAAAATTTATTCATATTTTATTGATTAAAATTCGTCCGTATACAAAATATTTGTTTATATGTGTCATTGTAATATAAACATATTTCGCAACTTTACAATTGTGTGTTTTGATTTAATTAAACAATCTGTTAATATTGTTAATTTGAATTATCAATGGTAAATAATAGTATGTAATTGTCAGTTGATGATAAACTTTTGACTTATGAAAGCAATACATCCCTTTGTGTATGCTCATGAAATGATAATAATGATCAAAATCTCGATAATTTAGTGATTTAGAGAACGACGTGAATTCCAGTACAATAATTTTAATCTATAGATATATATATATATATATATATATATATATATATACAGTTGTAAGTTTATCTTTATGCTGTTGATTGATTGCAATTTTAGTAAATTACAACGAATTCCGGTATCTGTGATTGTAAATCTTTTAAAATTAATAATTTTTAACTGTGTGTTTAATAAATATATTGTTTACTCGAAATTTTATTGTTTATAATAATAGTAACGTTTGTAACTCAAACAACCTTTACAACATTTAAATAAAAGATATATGAATAATATTATTTTAAATTTCACAATAATTTTTATTTGTTTTTGTTAATATGGTCCGCTAAATTTTTTTAAACATTAAAATGATTATAAATTAATTCTAAAATTTAATAGAATTTTTTAATTTAATAATAAAAAATAATGGAATGATTTCATAATTTTTACTAATTTTGTAAAAACTATTAACATTAAAGAGGTTTATGGGTTGTATAGCTATTCACGTAATCGTAAACAATTCCCCCGTGGTACATTAAAATATATACGTGTGAAAGAAAAAGGAGCACAAAAGAGGAGGAGCCATCTAAATAGCAAGGAAGGTCGAGTAAAGGATCTCATTCACAGTTGGCAAGTTAATTCCATATCGTTCAGCCTATTCCTCCCTAATTCTCTTTCTCTTTTCTCTAGTTCCGCCATGCAACCAAATATCATTTCGAAATAGACCACTACAACAAAGCACATTTTCTGCGTGTGCATATATATTTATCATGAGATATATTAATTAGTCACGTATTTTCAAGTAGGCCATTAACAGTTTGTAAGTTATTGATACATATATATCTATCTCTTTCTATATGAGTGTTAGTGGTGATAGTTGATATAAACTTTCTCTATCTCTTTATTCGTGTATCTGATTTTCGATGACCACAATATAGTCTATGTGGTTTTGTGGTTAATCCAGGTTTCTCATTAATTTATTTTGCGTTTTACGTATACCATATCAAATTGCTATGTTACCTTGATAACGTATACGTAGAATTTCGAAGACTAACTTAAATAGTGAAATAGTTAATTTCTTCTTCTTGCAAAAGAGAATGTAAGTTTACTTTCACGTATTGGTTTAGTGGTGACATTAATGATTAAATCCCTTTGATGATAACGTTTAATTACAAACTTATTTATTTAGTTTAACTGTTTGTTTTTTTATTTTTTTATATTATTTTATTTATTTTAGTGTCAATAATAGTATAATAAACCAACTTCTATTTCGAGAACCATTATCGTGAATAATTTCTTTTCTGAAATATATTAAATTATAATTATTTCCATTTGAATTTTTATGCTCATTAAAATTTCTTACAGTGATATAATGAGGCAAACTAGAATTATTCGTCTACATAGGGGTCAGAATAATGAATGATTGGTTCATATACTCGTTTTTGGCAAATTTCAAAATGGACTATTTATGAAATATTAAACGTAATATTTGTTATAGTATAAGAAATGTAATAAAAATTAATTATATTAGACTAATAAAAGGTCCTTAAACTGATTTGAGTAATGCTTGTTCTGTTCAAAGATAGTACGCAACTATTCAAGTAAACTTTCTTGAATAAAGTATGTACCAAACTATAATATATTCTGATCGAAAATGCTTAGCTTTCATACAATTACGAATATTCTGTGCATGCATAATTTATTGAATATTAATTTTGTAAAAACTGAAGAATTCATTTGAATATATTTACTTTTATAAAAAAAAATAATAATAAAACAAAGCGTGCAGATCATATTAGTTTGGGCAAGATGCCACAAAGCCATATATTCGTTGTATATAAATAAATTATAAATTGTAAGTACGTTTACAATTTTTATTATAATTAGTTGATTGCGTTTATATTCTACAGATTTTTCACAATCAAAACTAATTCATTTATTTTAATTGTAGTTAAAAGTATTCATCTTTTTTAATTTTGATTTAATCATCAAAAATTTCTAGAATTGTTAGATTTTACATCTTATTTATCCTAAATTGAGGGTCCGAATGCAATAAGGATACTTTCTGCATTTACTTTACCTATTAAAAGTGCCCATATTGCATCCGGACCTTCAATTATTGTTTCTCTGTTAGCGTGAAAATCTAGCTCAAAAATTCCATTCTTCGATTAAATAATCAACAATTTTTCCAGTTAAATTTTATTTCGTAATTGACAACTATTTTTATGATTTCTTTTGAGATTACTTTTGTATCTTTCTCATTGTTAGTTATAATAACAAAATTGTCAGAGTAAATGAGACAATCAAAGATAGTTCACTGTAGGTTTAAGTATTTGAAAAATAATGAACGATGTTTTCATAAGAACTTCATACAGCTTAAAAATACTTAAAAACTAAAATGTTTGACTAATAGAAACTGTTTGACTAGTACCACTTAAAATTTCTTCGATTGCATTCACCATTCATTGTATGTTCCCTGCAATTGGAAAATTTAAAGTGCTTCTATTCCAATTGTAAAAATCTTTAAACCATATTGAAGCTTGTTAATTTTAAGGTTTTGATGAACTGAGTATGGTCTAAAGCAAAAGTTGACAAACAATTTTTTGAAATAATACTACAATATTTCTTCTCAGTTATTGTAATGAAACCTCACAAAATTTACAAAATTCTGTAAAAATTAGCACCTTTACAGTAAAAATTATTGAAGTAACTTTAAATTTTATCCATGTGCTCGACAATGGTCCAAAAATTTAGCTTCAGAATAACCTAAAAGTATATAATGTCCTCTAATTATAGTTACGGTGAAGGTATATTTTTGTAGAAAAATTCTCTCTTTGTAATAACAGTGAAAGAAAATTTTAGAAGAAGTTCTCTAGCTTTTAATTTGTACCATAAACTTTGTTCAATTTTATTTGAAAATAGACTTCTTCAACTGAAATCTTCTATATGTTTGTACTAATAGAGATAAAAATAATTGAAAAAAGCCAATAAAATCTATAAATTCGAATATACCTGACACTAATAAATATTACAGTTCTGTAACTTCTTCTTTGCTTTCTCTTTTAACTCTTTTTCTTTTCTATTTACACACTTGACTTTCTCAATAAAAGTCAGAGTGATATATCCCGCAAAACATTTCGAGTCGACAAGGAAACAACAATACATACGGATAAACGAACGTTCATTCTCGTTATATTGTTCGAAATTATTGACTAGATTTTTTAAAATGTTTTTTACGAAAAAGAGAATAATGTTTTTAAAGTATTGCTTTGAATTTTAAAGATTCAGACTATATTTTATTATATAGATTTGACAGTGGAAATCGAATTTATTGTTGAAACGATATAAATTGACATTCCAAACTTTCGATTCTTAGTTTTAGAATAAATGGAAACGACAGAATGCATTGAACATAAAGCTTTAAAATTATTTTTAAAATAATCACATAAATTTGAATTAAAATTCTTCAAAACTAAATCAAATTTTATAAAATATCTAAATTTTCAATATTTTTTATAAAAGCCTCATAAAAATGAATTTTTTTTCACCTGTCCTCAAAATAACATCCATTCAATATATTAAATTGTTAAATGAGCGTAGATGAATATTGATAAAGAATCTCCAACAAGTTCTCCAGCAACGTAAAGCAATTATAAATTGTTCTCGTAAACGTTACACGTGTCAGTATATTTTTTGCGATGCATTGACAGGCGCTTTGCAAATACCCATATACCCACACACTCACTCAATAATCGCAAAGCGTGTATGTATATACGTGGAAGCAGGAGAGACCGCAAATAGCACTTCACAATAACAATGAACCACAGGACGGCCTTGCCAAGAGTAAAGCGTCTCGTGTATGTATATACGTTCGAATACATATATATATATATATATATATATATATATATGCATATATATGCATATATACGCTGTAGATTTTGTACTGAAAGCAAAGTATAAGCTATATGAGTGCAACGAAAATTATATTGCTACCGGGGAATATATGCGTTTAACTCTATAAGTTAAGCTTATGCTCGAAGGTGATGCGTGGGTATATTAAAATTGAACGAGGATAAAGATTATTATGTATGTATGAATGGATTTATTGTTAAAAAATAATATTATGCTTGTGGTTATTTGATAAAATGCAATATTTATGTGCCGTATGGTTATTTTATGATGCGTAAGTACTTGAGATTTAAAAAAAAAAAGAAAACCGATAAAAGGATTTCTTTAAATATATTTCAACGACGGCATTGGATTTATTGTGGAATAAGAATTATATTTCATAAATATGATTATTATTTGTTTATAGCATTTCCATTGAAGTTTTATATAATTTATGAATATTAAGTAATTATGTTGATTTAAAATAATTATATAATTTCAAATCTTATCAAAATGAAAGAAATGAGATTTTGTTGAGAAAAAAAGACTTTTTACTGAGATTAACAATGTTACTTAAGTCACTTAAATTACGCTGGACATTTTGTAAGATCGAAATAAAACTCGTATTTTGTTACTTAAAGGAATTAACTTTTACTCTCTTAGAAAAAAGAAAACAAATAAAGTTTTATTTCTTGGCTAAATAGATTGTTTAATTATAAGATATAAAAATTTTAAATTTCAGTTCGATAGTTACCTAACTAACCAAAATTTTTTAATTTTTATGTAGATTTCTTATAAGTGGTAAATAATTTATTCTCGATATTTATCTATAAGTAATAAAATGATTACAAATGAATCTAAGAGGAAGAAATAAGGTCACTCTTTTTCTATTGATTTTTTCTAATTAAATGAAGAAGTACGAATCTATAGATAAAATTGAAAATCTCCAAGAAAATAGTTCTAAAAACCACATTGTTAAAAATTTAAAAAGAAATTTTCTCGATTCCAATTTGAAATTTAATACTCTCTAGTTCGAATATCTTGATCCAAAATTTCAATAGTATAATATTAAAAGCATCACCCTTTGAAAGATGTAAGGGTTTTGTAGTCGTGCATATTGAAATGGTCCGATAATGGTCCATTCATCAAATACTTATTGAACCATCCTAAATAATCCTACCAATTTAAAATTTGCTTTCTGTGGAGATGCATATGTTCAAATTTTACGTGTCTAAAAATCATGGAAAACATGTGTAGATGTAGATAAATCAAAATTATTTACTAATTTCTCAAAATAAATATTAAAAAAAATAAAATTTATATCCTTTACTCCCTTAGAAAGAACTAAGCTTTTAAACCAATAATCAGTGTTTCCCTTTTAATAAATCTCGAAATAATATTTTTTAAAATCACATATATTATTATCGTCAGCATAATTTATTATCGTCAAACCTGAAGAAGATCAACACTAAAAAAACAAGAAGAGTCTAGTTAATTACCAAAAAAAGAGAACACGAAAAAATATGATAGAAACTTAATTTTGTATCTCTTTCGAAAGACTAAACGTGCGTATATACATACACACGCGATGGAAAACAAAGATAGAATGGCTTAAAGTCAGCAATCAGGCGTCCTTGCTCCTACAAAAAAAAAGAGAAGAGAAAGAAGCGAGAGACAGAAAAAGCCCGGAGGCTGGAGTTTATTAGCTCAACCCCCTACCTAGCAAAGGGATAGGAGTCTCGTTAGTTTTTAAACGAGATGTATCTATACGTGAACTACCGCTTTTTTTGGTAGTTCTTTTTTTAACTCGAAGACTTGCAAAGCGAGATTTAGTGTTTGGTTTGTAATATATTTGTAGTTTTATCAGTTTTATAATCAAATCTTTTTATTTATAATTTTTTTTCTTTCTAATTAAGATTTTACAGATTTTAAATTATTTAATAACTTTTAACAAAAAAAAAATTAAATTATATCACTTCCATTTTTAATTAAAAAAAATAGCTTTTAACAACTGAAATATTCATAAAAAAGAAATTTAAGACTATTTTATTTACGTCAGTTCTAAAACATTTTAAGAATTTATTATATCTATATTTCTGTCTTGTCCCGCATCTTTTCATACATCCCCCATGTATATTCGATATTAGAAAATACATAACGCATAGGGGCACCCTTGCATTTATTAGTACTTTCGTTATAATACATATCCCTTAAAAAAATATACTCTAAATGCTTCTTGCATGTTTTATGCTTGATCAGTTTTTATTATGACGAAAGAATTACATTTGTTTATGCATATTTGTAAGTAGAAGTTTATAAATAAGTCATCAGAAAAATTATGAGAAATTTTATTTATTTATATCATTTATATGAGTCGAACATTATTTTTATAATAAAGCGTCATGCTAAGAATATAAATTATTGTAATGTATGTTCATATTATTGTTACAAATAAATTATAGAAATAATTTATTTGTAACAAAATATATTTTTTACAGAAGACGAGTGAGTCAAAGGATGTTTTATATCATTACAGAATAAATTTACGTGAAAATGAAATACTGTTGAAATTTGCTCAAAAAATTAAGTTTATCTGAGATTCGCATGAAAAAGGCTGCTTTAGAAATTTATATTCGAAACCTTATTTTACTTCCTTACGACCTTACAAACTTCCTACTTCTTTATAAACGTTCAGTATATTATCATTATCTCAGTACCTTAACTTTTTATAGTACACAAAAGATAAATCAAAGCTTTGTTCAACTTTCTACTAACATTATAATAGACACAACATCAATAAAATCAGAAAATATTTAAAAATTTTTGCGAATTTATTTGAACGATATATTTTTCTTTAATTTTTAAACAAAACAATTTTGTTTTATTCAAAATAGAAAAGGGACGAGATCATGTGTAAAATAGAGGATAAAAGAACAGAACTTTTTCATATTAATTTTACTGAACAATTTAAAAATAATTTTCACAGTTTTCTTTTTTTTTTAATTTTGTATTCAATTTTGAAAATCTAAATAATTTGTTGCAGACATCTACTTTTTCATGCGTTAAAATTTTGATGTAAAAAAGTAATTTCATCGTTTATTTAATAAAAAATTAATTCGAAAACCTCTTAACATTAAATTATTTTTAATTTTATAATTTAAATCGTTATCGCGCATTTAAAAAAGTATATAGTAAGAAATCGTTGTAAAATATATGATGAAATTTGTTTTTTAAAAAACGTATAGAAATTCAAACATTTATTTCAGATTTTAACTGTCGCAGCATTCCTTTTTTAATAAAAGTTTTCAATTTTTGTAATATTGTTTTAAACGTTTTTCTATGAATTTTCAACAAATATTTTTATTTCGTTTGAGATTCCTTTTTCTATATGAATTTCCTTTGTTTTCATTTTTCTATTCTTTGAAGCTGCCCAGATAAGACGAGCACATATTCAAAGTGTTAATTGAAATTGTGTATCAAAGTTTTCATTGAATAATATTGCTAAAACTAAATGAAAATCAATTAACCCAATTAATAATCATAGTAGGTAATCAATTTTTTTTCACTCATTTGCATTGTGTTTGCGCGAGCTCTTATTATATCACTTCGCCATCGAAATAATAAAATGTGTATTAATTTTTTAAATTTGATGAAGTCTTTTTCTAACGAATATATAGATTTTAATTGTTCCAATAAATTATTTTTAGTAAATATTTTTGCATCGAACTTATTATTTGCTAGATTAAAAATTTTTTCATTTTGATAAAAAAAAAAGAATATGAAGTGGATATTTAACTTTATTGTAATTTGTTATGACAATACTTTTTATATGTTTTATAATACACTTTGAACAATTATTCATTATTTCTTAAACTTTCAAAGTATAATTACTTTGAATTTCATGGTTTAACAAATTTTGTTTAGTATAATTATTATATTTTTCACCATTTGATATTAAAACTATTAAACATTCCATTAATATCCAACGAGGAATTGCATCTGTTTTCCCTTGATATTTTTAAATGAAAAACGAAGATTTTTTCAGTGATATTGCAATTTAAGCTTTATAAAGCTCGGCAAAATTTTTTATTAATATTAAGAAACAGCAACTAGTCTGTTGAGTGCCAGCTAAGAGGTTATATAAATGAGTTATGGTACTATATCTGGCACAGATAAAAAATGAAGACGGAAAATAATTTATTCACCTACCTAAAAAAGTACCTTCTAAAATATATTTATCTTTTTTATGTGCGAATTATATTCATATTCAAATGTATCATTAAAGAGGTCAATTTTCAAAATTTCAATTATTACTTATTTGTAATAAAAAAAATGTAATTGTTGATCAAGCGCAAAAATTAAGTAGTCCTATATATGGAAAATTCTGAGTTATTTACCAATATTTCTTTTTATTTAACATCGCTGTATTTATGCTATCATTGCGATGCCAATTAGTGACGAAGGTTTGTCAATGTGCCTGCGAACAAAGCACATATAACGTACAGCGGTGCTTGTATAAATCAGCCGAGGGCGGGATTCGAACTCGGGACCTCGAGATAACGAATCCATTGCTCTACTGAGTGAGCCACTGATGACCTCTACCGCATCAATCACGTATAATGAAATAAAAATTTTCATATGTATTCTACCCCATATTACTATGTGCGCAACAACCTTAACTAAATTACAGTATTCTATATTTTCCAATGTAATTTAATCTAAAGATTTTTTCTTCATTTAATATAATCAATAAAATTATAAATAAAATCTCTAAGAAGCATTTATAATAAAACTTTACGCATCTTACATAATGCGCTCCAATAACTCTGAACGCATTCCACCAAAGCTCTTTTTATAAGCAGGGAATTTTGTACCGTAGCAAGACAAAAAAATAAGAAACTGAATATGAAAAGTAATTTGATAAAGTTGGCGAAAGTAATATAGACGGAAAATACATTGCACTTATTATTAGTATTAATAAATTCAGTAAACTGTATACTTTACGGAAAAAGAAAAGTATGAGTTACAAAAGGGAAGAGAAATAAAGTCAAATGTGGTGAAATCAGACAAAAGATTTACTGTTTTACTAGTGCAATTACCACTGGCGCAAGAAAGATTCATGGGACAAAGTTTTACGGACGAAAGTTTTTCTTCTAAGTAAATAAATGTTCAAACCCTATGATGACAAATTTTTTGTAAGGGGAAAAAAAGTTAATTTACGCTGTAATTTAAAACTGGCTGTTTTAATAATGTCATTGAGAAATTTAGAGACCTTTTGCTTTTCTTCTTTAAAATAAAATAAAATTTTGCAATCGTTTTGTCAAAAAATTGAATGAAAATTAATAAAAAGTTTATTGTTAGTAGCATACTAACGTTTAGTTTTGCGAATAAAATTTTATCTTTAATTCAAATTTCTAATTGGGAATTCAAATAAATGATGTCATAATCATCTATTAAAATATTATCAATTATATTAGAACAAGTTTTGTAATGAAACTTTGTGTCAGAAGAGAATGAAAACTATAATTGTGAAGTTTAAGGTTTTCATTTGCGAGAAAGAATTAAGCAATGATGTTTTAGATTCTAGTACGATATTTGAAAATCTAATGAACATTTTTTATTTATATAAATTTAATCTCATTGCAAGGCTTCTAAAAAGAAAATTTAAACAATTTACCTCAAAATCGTTGAAATAAGAGTTACAAAGTTAATTGAAATACGATCCTACATCAAAGTTCATTTACAGTTCTAAATACCTCTCTGCGGAAATTGTAATCCCGTCCTTCATGCGCGTGTTACTTGCAAATTTTAACAAGTTAAATTACAGTGTATACCTTTTAGAAAATCTGAAAAAAATTTTACCTCCACTAATATGCTTTTTCTTTTATGCACTGGGTGTATATAAAATGCAGTATAGTTTTCCGATAATATCGAATTTCTATCCTATTTAGAAATCACGTTCCCATGTTATATATCGATGATACGAGTAATTCGTTTATAGAATAAATCGTATTAATTTCTCCGTAAAACGATGAAATGTACTCGATAAGTTCTTTATAGTTGAAAAAAAAGAAAAAAGTATATATATTACGTTAGCATAGCTATTTGAATGTGAAAATGCTTAGCTTTATATACTAAGCGCCATTTTTACGCTCAAATCTCCTATATACGGTGGATTGAGGGTCGTTTTTAGAGTCGTTTTATATACGTTCGAATGACATCTGTCGTACATTTGAATATGTAACGTATAGACCATGTATAATTTAAATTTCCATTAACGTACATTTCTAGTTATTACGTATTCTCACTCATTCTTTTTTAACAAATGTTTTTTGAATATTTTTTTCTTTATGGGATTGGAAAAGTTGAGGGTATATTTTTAAAATGGATAGAAAGAAGTTTTAATATTATTAAACTACAATTTTTATTCATTTATAAATGTATCAGAATAATAATGTTTTTTATAAATTTTAACTTTATAATTTTACAAAATAAATTTTAAAAAAAACTATTTTTTTTTTATTTTTTTAATAAAACTTTAAAAAAATAGAAAATTTAGATTTTATTTGAATATAGGAAAAAATATTTTAAAAAACACGCAATATATTTGTTTATTTTTCATTCCAATTTATTTTCATATATACACAGATGATGTTACACTAAATATTTGAATAAAATTTTCGATTTCGCGCAAAGCGAAAATTGCAATTTTATTTACTGCTTCACAAAAAACGCTGCGTTTAAATTAACCAAATAGTTTATAAAAAAGAAACCTTAAAAAAATCCTCAATATGATTTATTGACTGCAAAAAGAATGTTCATGCAAATGTAAATTTCAGTATAAAACTGAAGAGAAAAAAGAAGGAGGAAAAAAAAGATCATCGGCGTGCACGGTCGTCACGCCAAGGGAATCATTATAATACTTTTAACGAGAATGAGGCCTTTCTATATATACATGCAATATATAGCCTCGGTACACACAAGCTTTTGCTGCGGCAATTAAAGTTCCACGAACGAGTTCGAGGTTATCATTCCTCAACATTCCCGGATACTCCTCTTTTCTCTTTCTCTCTTTAGTTTAAAGAAACACCAAACAAAATAAGTCCCAACCAAACAAGACAGATAAAGACGAGGGAGTGTAAAAATAAAAAAGAGGCGGGAAGAGAGAGAGATAGAGAGAAGTTCATAAAAAAAGCAACAACGATGAAGAAGAAGGAAAAAGAGTAGAAAAAGATAAAGAAGAAGAGAAACTGTAGATGAAGGACACAAGGCAATGCTAACTGTCTCTTTTATTTCTCTCTCTTTCTCTTCTTTTTTTCTCTCGATGAAAGATCAGCAGAAATGTGCGCCTGTGTGTCTCGCATACTACATCTCAAATAAGAGAAGAAGAAGAAGAAGCCGGAGATAAATAAAGGCGGAGAGGCACAGCGTACAAAGAAAATAAAAAGTGCTTTACGAAAAAAAAAACGTACAAAAAATAAAATTACCTGATTTAAGCGCCATGAAACTCTCTTTCTCCTTTCGTTTTCTTACACTTTGTTTTATACGCTGCTTCTTTTGTAATCGTTTACTTTTAGCAAAGTACTGTCTTTAAATTAATTTTGCACGGTTTTAGAAGCTGTTAAAACATGAACTCGTGCAGATTTAAATATTTAAATATTATATCAAAAGTTTGAAATAATGAGAAGAAGTAGTTCATTTTTATGTAATTAATAAAAAACATAAACAGCTTATTTATTTTATTTTTTTGCAGATTTTTATTGGCTTATATTTTTAATAACTTTATTATGATTGAACAAATTGCGAAAAATTAAATTATATCAAATTTAACAATTAATTAATGATGTACCATTAATCAGTAGCTATCAGAAAATAATTTTTTACGTAAACATTTCTAAAAAAGAAATAAATCAATATAAAACTAATATAAAAACTTTTTATTTTTACACATAGTTTGAAAATTTTGATTAATGTTTACCTTCAGTGGCATTGAGAATTTACAGCATCGAATGATTGATGATACACGCAAGAAAATTTTCTAGTAAAAATTATCTATGCTGTAATGATAATCCTGGAATTTAGTACCATCATTGAAAATATTATAAAGACTTTTGATAATATTTATCTGAAAAGCTGATAATTTTTATCGAGGCAGCTTGTAATCTATTACTACGTTTTTCTCACGATTTCGAACATTTTTCAAACCGAAAAAATTATTCACTTGAAAAAAAATTTGTATTCATTCAAATTTGTGTTTAAATATTTAAATCAATTAACAGTTTCATTATATATTATTCATTGATTACCTTAAAAAAAAATAATTAACACTAACTTAAAATGACAATACATCATTGAATTCTCCTTAGACCTTGTTCTTATTCCTCTAGAGAGTTGAGTGTGACCAAAATCTGGTTACACTGGATCAGCATAAAATGTATAAAAGAGAAGAAGCAAATAAGCGCTCAAAGGAATACCATAAGCTTTTTCGATTCTCTTTCTCTCTTCCTCTCTCTCCGTTCGTAGTTCGTGACCAGAATATAAGGTTCTCCAATGTGTATATATATATATATATATACATACCGCGAATCTTACAGCAAGAGAGTGCAAAACGATCTGCAAAGACGATTCCAGGAGCTACCACTGTTACTGCTATGTGTATACATATATATGTATACATAAGAGACAGTAAAAAAAAGAATTTAAAAAAAAAAAGATGAAAAAGAATGCAACGGCTTTGCGCGAATCGTAAAACACTTGGGCGACTGTGTTTCTGTGGGAGCATCGTAAAAAATCATCACGATTGAAAATTTACGCGTTTAAAATTCAAGCTTATTATTTTATTTAATTATGTGTATAATCGATTCTTTTTCCGATAGATTAATGATAGGGATGATTTTAACCAATAGAAAACATGTAAAAATGTAACTTTATAAAGAATATAAATACACTGTAAACTCCTGACTCTTGAAAATAAAATTTAAGCTATGAATTCTGAATAAATTATGCAAAACAAAAAAAGAATGAATTAGCTATCTAGTCTTCAAATTATAGCTTAAAAATTTTCATAATTCAAGGCTTATAGTTTTTGCAAGGACAAGAAAGAAAAAAAACATTTATCAGAGCCGGTTTAAAGCAGGTTTACAATAAATACAAAATCGAATAACACTTTCGATCGAATACTTATAACTATAAAATTAAAATGAACTTTTTAGTATAATACTTGTATTGAATGAAGGTTGGAATAAAGCAAAGAAAAATATTAATTAATTAATGTACATATTTTGTTTTTTGAAAATTTTTATTTAACTTAATATTATAAAAAGTACTTCAAAAATTTATTAATAACTTAATTTTAAAATGAATACATTTAAAAATCTCTTTATTTAAAAAACCATAATTTATATTTTAAAAATCAGACTTCAACTTCATTCCATTAGCTTTATTAATTAACAATAATGCATTAAAAATATGTTGTGACTTCAATAACATTATCAATATGATTGTGCATTTCCATTTGAAACGAATGTTTCTTGATTTTATTTAAATTAAATCTTAAGTACACAGAATAATTTATAAAGTACATTCAATTTAATAATTAAAATTCATACTTGACCATCCAACTTTTACAAAGTATCCGTTTACTTATACACTTGAATTTATAAACATTGATATATATCATAGTTGGAAGATATACCACAAAGGAAATTTACTATTAAACGTTTATAAATTGTCCAAGCATGGTTAAAAGCGCGTTAATTAAATTGAAATATATTTAAAATGATTTTATTTTAATCCAAGCGTCAAATACGTGCGTATAATCAGTTACTGATTTAATTAGCCTTTACACCATTACAAACTTTGCATCCCATATAATAAGACCGAGCATGCGATATTTCGCTATATAGTCATTAGACATTTAAAACGGCCACGGATTTATTTTCAAAGTAACGCGTTCAATGAAGCTTGCTTTAATTAAGTTATATAGCAAATTTGTTTTCATCAGGGAGTTTGAATTGTATATTGTTGATAATTATGGATTATTTATTGAAAAAAAGATTTTTATACTGTTCAAATCACATATTATTTTTATTGAATGAACTTTTAGGATAAACATTTTTAAGGACTTTTAAATGGTTTTTTTTTCAATTTATTTTTATATTAAAAAGTTTTTAAAATTATTTTTTGCATTACGAATTTACCAATAAAAGATTTAATATAGATACTGATATTTCTATTTTATATTTAAAATATACAATTTTTTACCTAGCTATACCTAAATACTATTTTGCATAATTCAATTTTCTTACAATACATCAGATGAGCGTAGCTTTTCAATCACCAATCATTACATTGAATGAAAAGATAAAAACTTTAAAATTTTTTCTATAATTTTATAGAGATCTATAGAGAACGTAGCAATTATTTTTTTCCGAATATTTTTCAATTCAAATAAAGAATTAAATCAATCTTGAAATAGTAATTTTAATAAGTAAAGAAAATAGTATTGAAAGAAGTTTGTAAGAGATTTTCAACTCGAAAAGCGTTTTCTGCGTCATATTTTAAAAATTGCTTCCAAGACATCTTAAATACTTTTTTACAACAAATGATATTAAAATTTATCAAAGCTTTCATTCAGAATCAAATTGATACGGATGATATTATGCATGTAATTAGCTAACTCCAAAAAGGTAACTTAATCTTATTAAATTTAAGCATAGAGTTAAAATAACGATCATTTGATTTTTTTTTTTAAATAACAAGCTCTTGATTTAAAATAAAATTCCACGTTGATACTATCTTATTTTTCTTGTTAGAAGCTTTAAAGGATCAATAAATTTTCTGGACCAATGAACACCTGCATTTACCTCTTTTTTCTTTGCACCATTACTCTCGTTCTACGCTCATAATACATCTTAGTCCTTCTTGCCACCTTCATGTCAGTTTTCTCATTTCTCTTACTTCCCTTAAAATTTTACTTCTTTCGTACATCACATCTTTCATTTGTACAAAATTACTGAATTCAAGCGGTAATTTATTTGACTTCATTGTTTGAAGCTTCAAATAAATTAAAAAAAACAATTTTATATTAAGTAAAATAGATACAGTAGTGATGTTTGAAAAAAAATCTCTAAAGCGTAATATAAATGTATTTCATAGTATTACGACTACTGGTGAAAGTTACGAGAGAGGAGGAGAGAGCAAAATATTGAATTTCACGTGCAGAAAAGCTGTATAATACATAGCACGTAAACTACGCGTATATATACATGTACGGTAGTAAATGTAGTTTCTACTCTTTCGTTTATAATTAAGAGATTTTCAAGCTCTACATTTATTGAGTTTGTCTGATTTTGTGTACATATAAATTGTAAATACGTATATAAAACATGAAAAGCATACTTTTAAAGTACGTCATCGCTGATATATATCGCAAATAAATTAGATTTTATTTTTATTTCGCTCAATGTTTTTATATTTTTACAATTTTACGCTGATAGTTTTTTTTATTTTTTTTTATTAAGTATATCTACTTCTTCAAGTTGGTTTCTAGAATTTCAAAAATGTTCGATATAAATAATCTAGTATTTTTTACAAGAAAACCTTGTGCTATCTGACATATAAAAATAATAAAAAATTAAAAATGTGCAGTTTTGATCGATGATATTTTTCTCTCATATATCACTTGAAAAGACTGCCATTGTCCTAGATATCGGAATAAATTATTAATATTTTCTCGATGCTTCTGCAAATTAGTTTAAACTTTTTGTATGAAAAGTAACAACGTTTCTATGAAAGTTCTAAAATTTGAAAGAAAAATAATTTTATTTTATACATAAATCCAAAAACCACTACCTTATTAAAAATCAAAATAATCAGTGATATATTGAATGATTTTTTTTTATCATAAAAAAGGTATAATTAAAATTCATTGTCAAGTGACTTACTTCATGAACACTGCATTAATTAAATTATTTTAATGGTAGAAACACATTAAATTTTATGTGAAAATTTCATTGAAAATTGAAGTATATACCTATCAAGCTTAATGTCTTTTTCAACAGTGCATTTATTTATTTTAGTTAAAATTGAAATCATTTTATACTAGAAACTGAATAATTATAGACAATGTATATTCAGCAAAATTTCAATCTCAAAATAATCTAAAATTTTAAGTAGTCGCATAAAACATAAATTTTATCCTCCAAACAAAAACAGCCATATATCTTACTCAAAAACTCTAAAATTTGTTCTTTAGTATACAATAATAATCTAAAATAAATCTTTTCCCGCGTGTTTCAAACTCTGCAAATAAAAAAGACAACCTTTAAACAATTCCTACCCACAAAATCTCTTTTCATTCCGTCCCTACGCGATCGTAAATTCAGCAAGCGCAAAAATCTCGAAATTAATCGAGCTCTTTCTTTCTCTTTCTTCCATATACGTGAGCGCATACATATATATATATATATATATATATATATATATATATATATATATGCACACAGTAGTCCAACTCTTGAGAGCTACACACGCGAACAACGCGTGTCTCAATCTACTCGTCGGCAGACGACACACACTAACAGTAGCTCGAAGAGAGAGAAAGAAAGAGAGAGAGAACATTATATATCGCCACACAAGTAAAAAAAGAAAAGAAAAAAATATATATATAAGGGGGATATATAAAGCCAGAGTAGTATAGTAACAGAAGAAGGGAAGCCGCCTTGTCATGTGGACTCGGCCCCACTTGCCACTGTCAGCTCTTGGCTGATTTATTGCTTACTCTTCGGGCCAGGTTTCCCCTTCTTCTTTTTTTTCTCTCTTTTTTTTTATTTTATTTTACTTTTTCGATTTCCTTTAACGTTTTTCTCGTAACGTGCGCCTTATTTATTTTCTTATATCATTTGAAGATGCGTGCAATTTTCTTGTTTCGAAAAGACAAAGAATGAGGGGAATAGAGGGATGAAGTTGGATTTTGATGATTTGGTCTCATTAAGATGGGAGACTGATATTAAAGTTAAAAGAACGGACGATATCATTTCAAAGAAAATCTCTAATGTAATAGTTTGAAAGATAGTATTCGGATTTTAGGAAAATTGAGAGATTATTTATGGTAGACGTTTTAATATGATTCAAATACTTGATTGTCATAATGAGAATCAACATTTTCATCATGCAAATAACCAATTGGATGATTCGTAAAACCAGAACTGTTTTTTTCGGATCACCTTTTAATCCTGTAACTGATTCGGTTATATATCGCCTCCCTTTATCTCTTTCAATTTTCGACATTCTATTCTTTTAACCATTGACATTTTCCTTCATTTGATCTTTTTTTATCCGTCTCGACATCCTTTCTTGTAACTTGAATTTTTCTTTGCTCTCAATAAATCAGCATCCGATAAAAACTTAACAACTAGTTCAATCTTTTTATCTCTTCGTTCATAATCTTTTTAAAAGCAAAGAAAAATCAAAAAACAAAAAAAAGTCATCACTGATCTCATCTCACTCTTCCACTATGGGGTAACTTAATAACCAGTACATCAGAATTTTTGCTATCACACAGGTGCCGAGGAAAATTACAGCGCATGTACATAAAACGGCGCGGCAAATGCTTTTGCCATTTACTCTCGGCCTGTAATTTGCGGCAAATATACCCGTCTTTACTTTGACGATTCTGGGAAAGTGGTTTGAGAGAGAGACTATTTGAAGATTAAGAAAAACTGGATTGCAAAAGCAAAAGCAGGGAGGGATGCGCGATGAAAAATGTTAATTGAAAATTTAATGATTTTCCACAGAGATGTACACTAATCTAAGCTCATTTAAGGTTTTATTTTTTTTTTCTTGTTCTTATTTTTTTTTTATTTTAATGGTTAACGATGATTGGTAGACGTATTTAAATGCAAAATCCAATAAGTTGATTGAGCTAGTTGGGTTCAGCCTTGTTGATACTTATATTTATTATTTATGTTCCACTTAACGTTTACGACACTTCAATATTACCAACTAATCGAAAAAATTATTACTCTCAGAAAAACCTTCATCCCTTTTATATTAATAAGTTTATTAAGGATTTTAAATACGTTTAAATATTATTATTATAGTATACTTCAATTAGTAAAATAGATTCAGTATCTTTATAATTTAAAGTAATGAAAAAATTTAAGTTTTTAATGTCTTAATAAGCGAAAAAAGCTAATTCTTTAATATTTTAATTAGCAAAAAAGAAAATTTAAATTCTAGTTTTATAACATCTCAATTCTAGTAAAATTGCAATTGATCTCTATAAGAAGAACGTTATTATGAATATTTAATATCAGGCAAGTTCAGCGCATCAAGAATCTTAAACTAAGTACGCAAGATAATTAAGTTACCAGCTAAAGCCTTGCATTTATATCGACTTTTATCAAGACTCGAAACGAGAGAAGAACTTTTGAAATACATATTTAAGTACCTTATTATTTGCATCTACTTTAATTAATATTGTAATAATGTAATGCAATTCTTATAAGATTTATTTTTTTTAACGTTCCGTAAAATATCTTGAAATGAAATGCATGATAATAATTTCAAGAAAAATTTATACGATGATAAGATGATTATTTATAATTGATAATTTATTTCTTGAAATCATGAAAAATTCAATTTTTAAATTAAAAATCATTTTTTTCAAGTTGCAACTGAATTTATCTATTCTACAGTATACACCTTGGTTACGTAAAAGTTAGCAATTTCATCTTGTGAATTTTTTAATTTTTTTTCCCTTTTTCTCGTGATGGATCGGAAGCCACGCACATTAAAGCTGTATGATTGATTCGTTATCTTTCGTGTATAGTTTCTAGAAAAAAAAATACATCCTCATAGATAAATAACGATGGCGTGTACGTCACTGTTTGCGAATTTCACAGTATCTATATTTGAAATTGACTACGTGTACACAGTCAAAATTTTTCTGTAAAATTTACAATGAAATTTCGCATAAAAATTACAACGAAGTTTCATTTTGTAAAAATTACAGTAAAGAACGCTAAAAAAGTTACCCTGAAGTCGAGATCGTGGATACTAGTAGAGGTTTCAGTGCCTCGCTTAATCTCGAAGACCCAAGTACGGATCCTACTTTCAGTCAATTGATACAAGCAGCGCTGTACGTTACATTTGCTGCAGTTCACAAACACACTGAAGATCTCCGTCGCTAATTAGCATCGCAACGATATCAATACAGCGACGTTTAGTAAAATAAAAAAAGTATGTATAGTAAAAGAGAATTATTGTTTATCTAAAAAGTTGATCAATTTTTTGAATCTTGCATGAAAATCTTTTCATATAGAACAAAACTAAAAAAATTTTGTTACAATATTTATTTACGTTTTTCCTATGTGATATTGAATATCATTTTTTTTGTTTAGATTATTAAATTATTTTAGAAAATAGCACCGGGTGATTAAAAGTAAAAATTACTGACCAGGGTATGAGTCCCGATTACTGTGCCTGAACCTCATTCTGTGCTTTACATGTATTTCAAATGGAAAGCACAGAATTAGATTCAGGCACAGTAACCGGGACTCATACCCTACATAATATATTATTATTTAAAAAAATTTTAATAATTTTAAATAATGAAGTTGACGGAGAAAAATGTTCTAATAAAAATTACAATAGTTTTAAGTTGTTATAAACAGCCGATATAGCTAATAATTACCATAGTTTGTAAAATTAAAAAAAAATATTATACAAACTTCTAATTTTCCAGTAAATTTTACCAGAAATTATGCTAATTTTTTACTATAACACATTTTTTTAATTTTATTTAACGTCGCCGTATTTATGCTATCATTGCGATGCTAATTAGCGACGGAGATCATCAATGTGTTTGTGAACAAAGCACATGTAACGGACAATGGTGCTTGTATCATTCGGCTACCGAGAGCGGGATGTGAACTCGGAACCTCGATGTTACAAATCCATCACTCTACCGAATGAGCTATTGACTACCTCTGTACTATTACATTATTTTATTAACTTTTTAAGAATCAGAAAGCCGTTATATTAAATCGGACAACGTAATAGTAAATTTATATACACACGGAGAGAAATTTTACGGTAAAAATTATTTTATTCCATTGCAAACATGGAAATATTTGATATTGATTAAAAATTATTATATGACCCTGGTGGAAATTGAAACGTTGTTTTTACTATTTTATGACCAGTAGAAATGGAAACGCTTTTTTTAACATTTTATGGCCATTTCATTGGCTTATTATTACTAATAACCTTAAATTTTTATATACTCTATTTTTTATGTTCACATTTCTACCAGGGCAAATAAGAGCATTTATTATTTTTCTGTGCAAATTTTACTATATAATGTAGCAAATTTTACGATGTATATTGTAATTTTCATAGAAAATCAAGTATGTCCCACGTTTGCAATGGAATGTCATTTTCACTTAAGAATTTCTCTCCGTGTAATCAAGTTATGATAAAATACTAATATGGATTATTTGTGAAGACTTGGAAACATGAAAAGTACCAGTCCTAAAAAAGAAAAAAAATTAAACGAAGCTGTGAGTAACATTTCTAAATGTATTTACAGCTTTGATATATAAAATTTAAAAGCACGATGAAATAATTTTATTTCTTTTTAATAAAAAAATATCTGGTTGTCAAACTCAGAGAAACAAATTTGTGTATTCTAGGTGTTGAATGATTAAAAAAATGACATTTCCAATTTGCCAAAAAAAGGTGGACAGTTGATGTCAAAATTCTTGCTAGAGTTGAAAGGTTACAAATAGAAATATATATGTAAATAATTATAAAATAGACAGTATAAAATCAATTTTTTTTCAAATGCACTTAGTAATTTATAAATATTTTCATATATTCTATTTTAATTTTTTTTTAATTTTATTTAACGTCGCTGAATTTATACTACCATTGCGATTCTAATTCGCAACGGAGGTCAGCAGTGTGTTTGTGAACAAAGTAAATGTAAGTTACAGTGGTGCTTGTATCAATCGGCCAAGAGCGAGATTCGAACTCGGGTTGTATACTGAATACCGACTGAGCCACTGACGACCACTTTATATTTTCAACATTCTAAATAAGTTGTTCAATATGAATATGACTATTATATTGTACAATAAAAACTAAAATTATGTGTTGATATTGTTCAAATATTAATTTTTTTCATTACGAAATATCTTATAAAAATATCTTAATATAAAAATAAAAATCTGATTTTAGCTAAACGAATAATTAATCTTTTCAATAACGTTTTATGACTCATAATAGCCGTATTTTTTTTTTTGACTTACTTATACATTTTAATGTTCTACATAACAAACGAGCCGTGTCAAGTTATATAGTCGCCTTGAGAGTTTTTGATGCGCTTATATATATACCATATATACACGATCTTGAAAGAGAAGAAGAGCCAAGGGATATGATACATCGCCAAGATGGCGCGTTGCCCACTTTAGGCTTCTCTGATCGTATTTTCAAGAGCAACAGTAACAGAGCAACATCATTCTATACCTACACAGCTACACACGTACACATGGCGTGGGCGGAGATCAAGAGCAACTTGTTGAACATTGCACAAGTTTAGAGTTTTAGAGAAAAGTCGCGCACACACAAGTTTCTCTAATGTACAAGTGAAAACATCTAAACTCTGTTAATTACTTTGGATAACTTTATTTAATTTTAGATTGCTAAAGAATTTACTTTACATAATAAGAGTTTCTAACGTTAATGATTTAAAGTTTTCTTGGATTTCCATAATTTTGATGTCATTAAAGAGGAATTTTAATTTGAATAACAAATATTTTACTTTGAAATAAAATATGCTATTTTTAATTTAGTTTACTTATAAAGCTGACGTCTTTCCCGTTTTAGAAGTATTATTTGACATCTTTGTAGTAAGACGTTTTTAACTTTAATTTTAAATTTAACTTTGTATAGCTAATAATAATTTTAATTATGTATAGATTTTCTTCCCGAAAGACTTGATAAATCATTTAAATTTTCACTGCACAATTTTCAATTTTCTTTGCATTTTAAATCAGCTCGGAAAATACCATCTGCAATACTTTAAAATGTGATGGACAAACCTACCCTTTTTTCTTTTTACCAGAAGCTCTAATAGATATTAATATAAATAAATGAAAGAGATAAGAATACATTTTACATCTTTAACATCCCTCAAGGCGCTTCAATGGCAGCAAGTAGTATAACAAATCGTATATACATCCCATCTCCTTTTCTAAAACCTTATTTTTTACCCTGTAAGCATACAAAACGAATTTTCCAGCCAGTTGAGAGAGAAATTCATTTCACATTCTAAACTCAAATTCAAATCGTTCGTTCTCTATCGTAACCAGTTATCCATCCCATATCGAAAACCGATCTCTCAAACCGAAGAAAATATATTAAATGCAAATGACTTTTTCGCTCCTGTTATACAAATCGGAGATGAAGCCATAAATTCAATTTCTAAACTCTCTCTCTCGCTCACTCTTCCCCCTTCCTTTTATACATGAAGCTTTTTTCCCGCCTTTCTTTGTCTCCTTTTCAGAAGCTAAAATCTATAAATATTCATTCTTCGATGAAATTTCAAAAGGGAGAGAAGAGAGAGAGAGCGAAGAGAAAGAAAAAGGAGGAACGCGGTGACGTGTGTCTTTAGTTGTTTCCCCAGGTTACAAGTGAAATTTCAAGGGGAAAGACCGCCAAGAAGAAGCGGCTTTATTTTTTTTTTTTATTTCTTTTTTACGATGACTGACGTTGGCTATTGGCAAGACTATATACTCTCTAGTATAAGAACAAACATGCGATTCCTGATTTATGGTATATACTCTTTAGAACAATCGCTTGCTTGTATAACTGTAATGTGCATTGGAATTTTGTTTCATTTCTTTTTTTTTCTTTCTTATGTAGGTGCATGAAATATTGAATGAAGAAAAGAAGACGCAAGGTCTTTAGTTAATTTAAATTATTTAATTTATTATTTTCTAATAAATTAATAATAATTGTTAAGTTTTATAACTTATTTTAACCATGAAAACTATAATTTTATGTAGATTAATATTTTGACATGTTACTTTTCATTGAAGTTGAGTTTTTCTTTGTAGAATAAATTTCTTGAATCAACCATAGTTGCTTGTAATATAATTGTAGTTAAACAAGTATTTAAAAAATATCCATTAAATACCTTGACATTTTAAAAATACAATATTACACGTGATGATCAATTTTTATGAACTCGGTTGCTCACTGCAAAAAAAAATTTTTTCAATAAAAAGTACCCGAAAAAACTTGCAATTGTATGTTTTTTCAATTCATTCTATATAACACTATTAAAACAAGAAAAAGTTGAAAAAAATTTTTAAAAAGTGATTCTCACAACTTGTGAATTAGGTCCAATTAATACCTAATATTTATTTCATGATTCTTACGTGAACTTTTTTTCATAGTTTTTTTTCGTGCACTACTAGCGAACGCTAGAACAAAGTTGTCTCATCAATCGCGTAATACAAGAACCTAATCACTTTCTCCATACTTGCTCTTTATTGGATTATTGCGTTATTGGTAATGCATATTTCATGTTACGAGCGAATGTACTAATTGAAAATTTATACAGTTATACAACTTTTTTTCCAAACTTACCAATTATTAAAGATTTTTATGAAGATTGCTTTTTAAAAAAAAATTTCGGTCTATATAATAAAATTATAATTTTTAACTTCAAAGATATTGATGTGCAATTAGAACAAAAAAATTCATATTGACTATACTTGATGTTTATTATGATAAGATTATTGATTGTTTTTAATAGAATTATTGTAATAGTATTTATTAATGTAAAAATTCTAGTTATTTTGTGTACTTTTGAAAATATCTAATGTTATAATTTGCACCTAAAGAATTTATTTCCATTCTGAACTATTGATTTCAACAATTAACGCAATGATGACATGAAAACATTCGTTTTGCTTAGATTTTGCTTTAAGCATCTGACCATAACGACAAAAGTATTTCGTAAATTACATTTAAAGTAAAAAGAGCCCATGAATAAATGTAACTCTTACTCGCCATTGATGCACGTACTTGTCGCGCATTGACACTGTACATTTTCTTTGTGCTATGTATTTACCGAAAGAAGATAGGCTTGTTCTTTTACGAGATTTATGAACTTTCATCTTTGAATAACTCTACCGATAGAGTTGCATGGTTCCTTTTGTTAAAGAAGGTAAGCTGTACAAATCACGTCGATTTTCGAATGATTTTAAAACATTTAATGGAAATTGAGAATGATTAAAAAATTTTTATTTTTCAAAAAGATTATTCCTTGTATTATTTTATCATCGCTTAAATTACTTACGATCACTGAAAAATTAAGGATAGGTATACCATCTAATCGATGACACTTTTTTTATGAACGAAAACAAAAATCCCAATTATAAAACAAATTTTATGCAAAACTATCTAAGCTCATAAATTGTTATTCAAAAACTTATTTTCCAACTAACTTTTAAATCACAAGTCAATATTCACTTGTGCATATCGTACTTTAAAAATTAAACATTAAATGTACACGAGTATAAAAAAAAATGTGTAGTATGTCATTTGTCATTGTTCATGTTTGTGTTAAATAAAGTTCTTTAGAGTTGTTAGTAAAACATTACCGTGAAACCAATTCCAACCGTAGCTGCAAAGGTACCATGTTGAAACTTTCCTGTATCGAACTGTACCAATAGAGATGTTTTGCCGACTCCGCTGTCGCCGAGAAGTATGGTCTGAAAAAAAAAATCAAACAAAACATATACTTTTATTTTTTTTCTATTTGTTTTATTTGTTTTCAACGATATAAACCTTAAACTCAACAAAAAACTTTTATATACCATTCAATCAAAAAGTTAGAACGCATATACATTTATGTGCAATTTTTTTTTTAAAAGTCACCTGTTGTTGCAATGTATTTTATTTTTAAAAGCGTAAAAGGACATTCTACATTTCGATATACTTTTTTTTTTAGAATTTTCATATACAAATAATTTAAAATAAGAACATAAGAATCTAACGGCATACTGTCACTTTATTAAGGCGACTACGGAAGTTCGGTTCGATTTTATTTTGTAGTTTACAAATTACTCTTTCAGTTTCTAAAATTTTTTGAATTTTTTAATTTTCCACCATTTATTATAATCAGTGGAATGGTGGAAAATTAAAAAATCTGAAAAATTTTACATATTGAAAGAGTAATTTGTAAACTCAAAAATAAAACCTAACCTAAAATCCGAAGTCGCCTTAAAGAACATTTTTCTTTATTACAACGTTTCGGTTGTCTATTTATAACCTTCTTTAACTGTAAAGGGTTGTAAATAGATAATCGAAACGTTATGATGAAGAAAAATGTTCTACAATAAAGTCATAGTATGAAATTTAATTCAAATGTAATTATTTTAAATAATTTACTCTCGTTAGTTTCAATTTTACAATAAAAATAATTTGATTTTTAATAACTTTTCGCTTAGTTTCTAAACATAATTATACATCTAATATGTTAAACTTTGAGTTAAGACAATTTCCAAGTAAATTACATATTTCCTTTATCAAAACAACACTTCTTAATAATGTAAGGGACTCCCAAAGGTAAACATACCTACATAACAAGATTAATAAAAAAAAGTATAATTCTGACATGAATAAAAACGATAGCAGTACGTAAGGGAGTTTCGTTACATCCAATCAGGATTGAGTCACGTGCCGCAGGCCATAGGGAGAACGAATGAGATTTTTCACATAACCACCCCACAATCTCCAAAACCATCTACACGTATGTGTATACATATATTTACTCCATTGGTAATCTAATGCCATTTTTTAGATGCAAATGTGGACATACTAAAAATGTTTTATATTAACATCTTATATAGCTGGGAGCAGGTGTACTCTATACATCGTGAGCAAGAAGGCCCGTTAAACGTTTGTCCGTATGTAAAGAGCGATGTCGCGCGTAAATTTACAAGTGCGGTTTTAGGAGCTTCGTGGAAACACCTTCAATGTATATACGCGTAAAATGTGCAACATGTGCTATCTAAAGAAATGAAATATAGCTTTTAGCTGGTACTTTGGGCTTATTTTAACGATGAGGGCTTCTTCTCAAAGGAAGAAATTTAATTTCCCGTGACTTTGTAAACTTGCTTTTCATGTAATATTACGTGAGAATTTCTAATTAGCTATTTGTGTGTGTATGTATTTTCATGCATAATTTAATTAAATGTTGTGCTCTATTCATGTTCACGTTAAAGAGAAATTACGCTGAAAATGTTGCAAAGAATCATTACAATTTACTAACGTATTTATACTTTTTTCATTTTTTTTTTTAAGATTTCTTATATAATTATTATTCATTGTATAAATTTTATTACTAACATAAATTCAATTAATAGTATAAATGTTTCGAATAATTAAAAATTCTTTAAAAGATAAATACAAAATAAAAATGTTATCGTAGCACACCCCAATATATATATTTAATTTTATCACATGTGAGATAATCACAATTAATTTTTCAATTTTCATTATGTATTAGTCAATTACTCTAAAAATAAATTTAACAATTTTTTTATCTTTCATGATGCAACATTTGATCATCAAGTCTTTGAACAATGTAAAAAAAAAGCCACAAAGAAACAAATATTCTATAAGCAAATGTTGCAAAAGCAATGATTTAAGATTCATTGTATAAAGTCAGAAAATGTACAGTATAATACACACGTTCTCTTTAACTCTTATCTTTTTAAGCTTATAATAGTAACTGCAAAAAGACCTCCAACGTTCTTTCCTCATACCCGGAAGAGAATGCGCGCGAGCGAGCGAGCGAAAGAGAGAGACTTTTTAAAAGCGCTCTCATAACAGGGCAACAAGTAATGCCGCTACCAATTAGCACGCGTTCACTTCTAACTTCTTCTCGTGTATTATATATATATATATATAGATATGTAAGAGAGAAAGTGTAGAAAATCTATCATGAACTACGAATACGAACTATTTTTATATATGTATAGTATACATATGTATAATTTATATATCAACGATTGCGATCAATTTTTAGAGGAATCACTCTGTTGGGAACAAGTCAAGTTTCCAATTTTGAGGTTTTGAGATTCACGTTAGAT
This sequence comes from Anastatus disparis, assembly GCA_017163975.1. Classification (NCBI taxonomy): domain Eukaryota; kingdom Metazoa; phylum Arthropoda; class Insecta; order Hymenoptera; family Eupelmidae; genus Anastatus; species Anastatus disparis. Next base: position 21,728,591 of record JAFFSR010000227.1, on the reverse strand, counting down.
AAGAAACCATCGAATTGCCGCATGAAGAAATAATCGTAATGTTCATTTAAAGATTTTTTTTATTTATCTTTTACTTTCAGCGTCGCTTTGCTTGTGATTTTTTTTTCATTTGGTACACGGAGAATAGTGAAATCACGTAATGAGAAAGAAAAAAAAAGAAACGAAGTCAAATACAAACGTGATTCTGTTGAGTAATTTTTTGAAAGTATGAATTTCATTTTCAAACTGTGTGAGGTCTTGATGGGCGTGTGATTACTTAATATCGTTTCATTTTTATTTATTTTTTTCCAATTTCCAATGGTACATTTACTCCAACATGAGACGTACATTTTATAGATTCCTTTGAAATCGATTCCTTGTAAATTATGATCATATGATTATTAAAAGGTTATAATGGTACTTTTTAGCTTTGCGTTACAAGATGGATTTAATATTAGAAACAATCGTGTGAGCTTCAAGCAATAATAGATTAAAGTTTAAATGAAAAGAAAAAATCAAAGAAAATTCTCACGCTTTAATTCCTGATTTTATTTCATTTTATCGACAAGACTACATATACTTATCTTGTTGTCTATATTTAATTTGTTTTGAAAGTCCTTACACCGTTAAAGTATCTAATAAAGGAAAACGAAATTAATAGAAAAATATCTTTGAATACTTAACTGATCATGGTAAATGGAAAATCATTGTTCATTGTTATTTTTTGTTTGGTTTTTAATTTTTTTCCTGCAATAGAATAAAGTGAATAGTTCAAATATCATTTTTAATCGAAAATCATAAAATGAAGGTATGAGATACCAAAGGCATTCAAATTGATCATTCGCTGGTATCGATTTATGCTTTAGCAACATTCCTTAATCATATTCAAGGGAGTAATTTAGAGTTTCTCTTAACATCATTTAAATACTATTCATCAGTGACAATATTGAAATTGAATTTTATTCAATTTCAAAGTATTTCGAAATTGCTTCATATAATATTAAATTCTTAATATGGATATAATCTGTTGTGAATATCAGTTGCTATGATTACCCTTGCTAAATTATTTTTAATCGACTGATACGTTGCTGTATTAAAGTCAAATAGTTTTTTAATAACTTTCTAATGTTCAATGATGATTAAAACATTTTCGAACAATTTCTTAATTTTGAAGAGATCAAAGAAGTTATAAAATAATTCCAATAAGGTTTTATGCTTTCACAGTGAAGCGAGTATCCGGAAAACGTATTTTTTAACGATTTAATTTAAAAAAAAAAAAAAATAAAACAAGAAACATTATCCAACTCTAATGAAATACGAGCTTGTAAAAATTACGTTACTACCCGTCGATCTTTTATATACCAAAAAAGATTTTTCTTATTACACGGTAATTGTAAAACGTATAGATTCAATACTCTTTCTTTCTTTTTTTTTCATTTGTGAAGCGATGTACACAACGACGACGGGCGACTAAGACGATGACGCCCATAAAGAGAAGCTTCTCTCGTAAAACCGGTATATATACCCATGTGCTGCTGCTGCCAGCACAGGAAAAGACAACCTGTAAAGATTTATATCGGTGCAAAGTCGCCAGGCAGTTTCTGCGAGATCGGCTATTTCTTTCGTCGATTCGTGAAAATGCCACTGGCCATTTAAAATAAATAAAAAAAAGAGAGAAAGAAAAAATAAGGAAAAGAAAGAAAAAAAAACTCTTATACCGATTTCTTTTGATTATGAAAGGATTGTGCGCGGAAATAAAGAACTGGATAAAAGTAAAAGAGGATTACAAATGATGATTCTATAGAACTTTTTTTATGATTTTTATGAAAAGAATAAGTTTTTTTATGGAGGTAATACAAAAAGATTTGATATTTCAATAGAGCATTGAATTCGTAATTCAGAATTTAAGAAAGCTTACTAGGTCGATGGTACAATAGTTTTTCAATATTATTTTTCGTAATTTATAAGACTTAAAAAATTTGCTATGTATCTAATTGCATTAAAAATTTGAAAAATATTCAAATAAACTTTTTCCTACAAATATTATATAACATTTGATAATTTATTATATGATGGTATATTCTAAAAAAAAACATTGTTTATTGTATAATCCATATTCATTTGTACATAATTAAAATGAAACTTTGAATAGTCGTTGTGTGAATTGTAATATTGCAAAACAAACGATCGCATTCACATAGTCGATATAACTTGCTATGCAGCTTACAATGCTCTACTTGTCCTCTAAACTGAGATGTTCTTCTTAATGTTAATTTTAAATTTACACTTTTTGTTTTGCAGCTTAATTCAAATATTAATGCATAAGATCATCGACGATATTAAGATTTAATCAGTACGTGATTTCTAATATTTTAATGGTATTATTTAATATCAATTATATATGAAATACATGGATAAAAGGACAAATATTTTGATCAATCAATATGTTTAAAAATACTTAAAAATTCATATTTTGAACTTTTTGATTAATTATAAAGAACTTTCATCATTAACAAAAATTGTTAAATCTTAACAAATTTAACTTCATTTCGATGCATTACGATTCGCAAAACGAAATTAAAAAATAACCATTTTCGACTACAAAACATGTTTACAACGATATTCCATTAAAAAAAGTAACTAAAATAAAAGAAAGCAAAAAGAGCAAAGTACAAACAACATTAGTAGGTTTTCTTGTCGTTCCGTACAATAGCAGCCAAGTTGCAAAGAAAAGAGAGAGAGAAGGTCGCAGACATTCGTATGCTAATCGTCCAAGCCGACAAGCAACTTGACAAACCGATAAACACATGAACGCTTTTGCAAGTATATATATATGTAAAAGTACGCATTGGTATAGATAATAGCTCGTTGACTCTTATAAAAAGGCATTGCGTCTATTCTTGTTAAGTGTTTACAACTAATGTTTTTAATGATTGCACAGCAGGTGAATTTTTTTTCTATTATAATGGCTCTTCTTTTACTTTAATTTTAAAGTGTTCAAATTTTATTGAAGTAATTAAGTTGAATATGCATATCCGGATGTTATTTGTTAGCATTTGTATTTCAAAAATTGATAAATAATTATTTTAAACATTGAATTTAAACAGACTATCAGTAATATTAACCGTTGCTAAAAATGTATAAATATTGCTAAATTATTTTTAGATGGTCAAAAAATAAATTTATTGCTGTTTAATATTTGAATATAACCAATCAAATTGGCAAAATAAAATTTTTTACTACACATATAGCTCGTATTCGATCAATAAATTTTCCTTTTCTACAAAGTTACAATTCTAACAAGCAATAGAAACTTTTGAATTATAATAAATCCATTTTTAATGCAAGATTTTACCTTATGATTAATGCTTTTTTTTTTAAATAAAAAAAGACTCAATGCTCACACTGAACTAGATAAATAAAAAACTAACACCAAACTTCGTAGAAAATCAATAATTTTTTATTGAGTTTACAACGAGTTTCGAACACTTTAAATGAAAACAAAAATTGTTAAATTTCAATTGTAATTTTTGTTTATAGCTTGAAAAAGAGCACATTAAATGTGTTCGAAACATCGCATCATAAAAGCTTTTATTTATATTAAACTTAAATTCATTTCTGGGCCTGAAGGTTGAAATAAATAAATATATATTAAAATAAAATTTATTGTTATTTATTACAACGCTTTAGACTTTATTCATAAATATAGTTTCATAATGGATTCCCAATAGAGTTTCTCAGCCTTAATTCAAGTGCATCGAATGAAACCGAAATGCAATATAACAACTATGGGTAGTGACGTCTATGCAATCACGCGCGCAAACCTTTAGCCAAGCGCAAGTGCTTACCAAGGACTTCAATTCATCTGGTTTACCACTATTCTCTTTCCTACTTCTTTCCGCTTAGACGGATTTACTTGGAAAATAGACTTCCTCCCTGACGGATTTTCAATACTTACTCAGCGCAGAAATGTAAATCCTGCACTGAAATGTGCTTTTTCTTATTTAATATGATATCATTAATTATTTTTCTTTTGTAATATATGATTTCTTGTCTTATATAACTTGTTGATATACTTATTAAATCATCATATTGATAGAAAATTTTTATATTTTCTTATTCTGTTTTACTTTTAACTATTATATCAGGTTAATATGAACAATAATTAGTCCAATTATTTAAGAGAATCAAATAGAAAAATCATTAAAATGATACGGTTGAAAATACATTTATTTATCTTCACGCACTGTAAATTTAAGATTATATAACTAGAACAGTGCAATAATTTTTATATAAAAATATTCGAGCAGTAGAAAGTTGTTAAACATTAACGTAGGCAATTAAAAAATGAGATATATTTGAAAAACTTTTTCTCAAAGTGATATTGCTGTAACTTTAATTGAAAGAGAGTATTGTAGAAAATATTTGGACTTTTCTATTTTTTCGCATTGTTAGTTTTAGTATTCTTTTATCTTTTGTTTTTTCAAATAATAGTCATTCATATGAAATGTATGATAGTGAAAATTCTTATGCAAGCGATATTCAATTATCTAATAGTTTGAAAATTAAAAAGGTTACTTTGATAATTAAAATTAACTTTCAATATTAAAGCATTAGAATTGTTGAAATGCAGTAAATAATCATTTCTACGAATTAGTTATGAATTCATTAATTTTTTAATTTATAAAATCCTACGGTAAGCAATGCTATTTCATAATCTAATCTTGTAAAATTTAAGATATACTGTTGCGATACACATGAATCAATCGATATTATTCGCTTAGCTTAAAAATAAGTTAAATATTTATTTATAGATTAATTAATTCATGTTTAAATTTAAATAATAAATTAAATATTTAAAAAAAAACAATTTTATAAACAAATTTTTTTTTAATTCCAGAATAAAAAATATTCACATATTCATTCTTTTCCATGTAGACATTAAATTTTATGGAAAGTATGAGAAAAAGGGAAAAAAATCATTAAAACCATTTTAAAAATTTACCAACAATTCACTTATTAAATTAACGTCGCACGTCGACTAAATGGAATATACTATATCTTTACAATTTTCTTCATGTGGCAAAACTCTTCTATATAGCTCTCTCTGTCCCTTCTCTCATTCGTTCTTTAAAGCTGTTTCCCTTCTTCTCTCTTTACCATTACCACGAGGACGCTAACTCAATTTGTATGCGGGAACGCGACTCTTCTCCGACCAGATGCGCGCTTAAGGTCAGGCTGTATATATATACGTATATATGTAAGCTTCTCTCTCTCTCCCTTTTTCTCTTTCATTCTACGTGTGTACAAGATATCTTTAGGCTCTGCTTAATCGCATTCCAGACTCAGAGAAAGAGAGAGATGGAGAGAAAAAGAACTGCATCAAGAGAGACGGATTATGTACGTTGTTATATATCTCAGTAAAAGGCCAGTTGCGGCTTTAATCCTCTCTTCTCTCTCTATTTTTCTTTCTTACTGCTTCGTTCACCACATATATTTTTTTTTCTTCTTTTTCCGACATTCGTTGAGGTTTGATAAGGTTAAAGAAAAAAGTTAAGCTCAAAGCCTATGCTCGTTTGGGATTTTTGTTATGTGTTTAATTTTTCTTTATTTTTCTCTCTCTTTCTCTAAAGGTTCATAAAAACTATGTGAGATATGCTTACAAGATTAAACATATATGATGAAACGTGTCTACTAGCCAAGATTATAATTAATAAAGACAACTTCAAAGAATATGCTTTAAGTGAACTACCGTAATTAAAACGGATCGGGAAATTTCATAAAGATGTGTTAATTTCTTAGATTTCTTAAGAAATCTATTACTAATTGGTAAACAATCAGAACTGTTTTCTTTTTATCACCTCACCAATTATTTTTAAAATAGTGTAATTTAAAAGTAAACGGATACCTTGAGCATACCAATGTGTTGATTCTATTTTTTGTAATTTGTGATATTTTATATAGGACATATAATATATGAATTCATAAAAAAATTTATTTAATATTAATTAAATAAAAATTTAATTTGCAATCCACCAAAATTCTATTAAAAAATTCTGAAAAAAAATATAATATATAAAATCTTATATATTATTTTACGATTATCAGTATTCATATCCCATCGAGAATCTTTTTCAATTCTTTTGCTTTCAACAAATTGAAACTCTAAACTGTCTCAAAACTTTAGGCATCAGAAACTTTAAGTAAGAAGAAGAAAATAAAAAAAGAATAACAAAATGAACGAGGCATATAAAAAAGATAACCGATCCGACTGGCAACTCGCGTAAGAGAAAGAAAGTACCTTTAACGAAACCAAGTGAAACCGGTAGGGGGTCTATCATCTCCAGCCGGTTTTTGCATCATTCTTTACTTTTTCATTCCACCCTTTTTATGCGTGTATATATACACGTATACACATATACATAAAGTAAGGGAAAGACGATGGCAGCAACAACTATCTCGATTCTAGTTAACTCATTCGTGCGAAAAGTTGCCCCCTTTTATAAATTTCTTTTTTTTTCATACCCATCTTCATTTGTAACTTGATCGCACGTTTGCTATTTCATTCAGGTGCTTTACGAGTTTATCGAACACCACGTTTTTACATAACGCGATGTTCGTTTAAGAATTTTTATTTTTTTGATAATTTATCTTATCCTTGAGTTTTTAATTTTTTAAATTCTCGTTTATCTAAAGATGTGAATGTACAATAGTATTAGATAACATGTATTTATTCGGTTATAGCTTTTATTTGAGATTATATTCACATTTCATCCTTCTTTCATTTGAAAAAAGTGATGTTTGCACTAATATTTGCATGAATATGAAAAAAAATTTACTTACGGCTTGAAAAATAATGTACGAAAAAATGAATTTTATTTATTAAAATTGTGTGGGCTAGAATGAGAGTGGCATAAGTCACATTGGTGTAGTATATTGAGATATTGGCACTGAATAAATTAATTTTCTAAAATGTTATGCTTTCTTTGCTTTTAATATTGAAGAAGAACAGCAAAGAAAGCATAATATTTCAGAAAATTTCTCTTTTTAATCCTAAAACATAGCTGAATATACTGCTAACTAAATTTTTTTGTCAGTGTGACTTATGCCACTTTCATTCTAACCCACACAATTGTTAGGAACTATAAAAGTACAAACTAATAAGGATAAGACTAAGAGTTTTGGAAACACTCAGATCACATCAGCAATAATTAAACATTTATCATCGAATATATTAATATAGTATACAATCAACCGTATGTATTCATTTCCAAAATTCCTAGAGCTGTACTTTATAAGTCAATATTCAATATTTAACCTCGAATAAAATGTTGAATCCGGTGTCAATTATTATGTAGATAAATGAATTCATTTAGTTATTGAATACTACTATTCTGAATTATTCTTTGTATAAAATTTTTAATAAGGGTCTTAACACTTGACCAGTTTCGTATTAGCAACGCAAAAAATTTTCGTATGCTTTGCTCCACAAATATTAAAATAATTATTTTCGTATACATGGAGTAAAAACTAATTGACTTTTGTTTGAGAACTATGTCATTTAGAATATTTTGTAATATGATTTCATGAATTTTAATGCAATAAATTTTATTTCACAATTTTTAATATAAATAAAAAGTATTTTGATTGAATACATTACAGAGTTTCACAAAAAATGAATGCATTGCGTGTACGATTCAATCTCCTCGTAAAACACCGTGCAATGCTTCAGTTTTTTATTTTCCCTTTTTTGTATCTCTGTTCGTTGGCAGGCGATACGCAGAAAAAAAAGGAGGAAGCTAAAAAAAAGTAAAAAGAAAAAAAAATATTCATGTCATGGGGGCCGTACCTTTAGTAGCTTAAGTGCCACTAGCAAGCTCAGACATTGTCGATCATTATTCTACTCGTTTCCCTTAACTCAAATAAAGAGGGAGTTAACCTTGAACGAGATAGCTGACCTATACGTATATATATAACGCGTTTTACAAACGTGCTTTTAAAAACTCGTTTTTTCGCGGATTTGCCCATTTTTCCGTCTGTTGTAATGCCGGTGTCTATATATGTAAGATCTTGATTGGCTTATCGTTCCCAATTACTTCTCATTTTCGTGCCTTGAAGAATTTTTGCGACGTTTTTTCCACAAGACATAAATTTTATATGTACACGAGAGACGACGATTTAAGATAAGGGAGCTCGAAATGAAAAAAAAAATGTTTTATCGTTTCTCATATCGTCTTGTTTGGTATTCACGAATCAATGTGGAGCATTTCTGTTTTTGCCAAGTTTTTTGCTCGATATTTAATCAAGCTCGTTTCCTGTTTATGTTTAATAAAATAAACGTTGCCGATTCAATACTTTAAATTAATGTTATTTCTAAAATGATAATGTTTTTTTTACGTCGCTATATTTATACTATGCTATTTTTGCGATGCCAATCAGCGACGGAGCTCGTAAGTGTGTTTGTGAACAAAGAAAACGTAACATAAGTGGTGCTTGCATCAATCGGCTGACGAGAGCAGGATTCGAACTCAGAACCTCGAGATTACAAATCCAACGCTCTACCGACTGAGTCACTAACCGACTCACTTAATGATTATTAAAACGAAATCAATATTAAAAATTTATGTCAATAAAAGTAAAGCAAAACTACCTGTTATTTTTTATTAATGAGTAAATAGTTGTTTTATTTGGGAATAAATTACCTTCGATTCTAATATACTATTCTTTTACGTTTACTGCATGCATGGAAATTTTCAAAATGGCTCATTTTAAAATTCCATATTATCGTTTCAAATTCAGATTGATCAAAAAGAAAATAAAAGACTGTAATTTAAAAAAAATTACGAAAAAATAAGCCTTATTTGTAAATAAATAAATTCTTAACAAACTTATTTCCATTGTATCTTATTTGTTCAATAAACGAAAAAACTGTTGCATATTACAACTAAAAAACTTTTTATAGTTGATTTAATAAACAAAAGGATTTCATTCAATCAAAATCTAATATTCTTGATCATAGCTATGATTCAAATTAAATATACTTTCAAACATAATTTGTAAATGCTAACCCAACTTTACTATGAGAAATCTATATGTTATCATCTCTTTTTAAATATTAAAGTAATATCTCACCTTATGCATTTTATTTTCCGGTTTATTATCTTGTTCATACTTATAACTACTCCATTTATCGCGAAACTTATTCTTGGCCAAGGCTGACTGATAACTTTCGAGTACTTCAGCCGGTGGTTTGTAATCACGATAACCCGTAGGCGAGGGTGTTGCCATTGCAGTCTCAACTAATCTTTCACTAACCGCAGTAACGAAATTCTGCTGTTGTTCGTGTTCGCTTAATGGCACAGGTGGTACGTATGTTAAATTTGAGCCTGTATTCATGGCTATCGTCTCGTCGTCTACTTCGAATACGTCGTCGCTCATACTGTCATCACCCGTCATTATCTGTAACAAATTTGATCAATTAATTGCTTATAATTAATATTGAAATTAGTATTTTAGTAAGGATTTCGAGAGGATGATTAATTAAAGATGAATTTTCTTGATGTAAGATATTTTGGAAACTTAGTTTTACTGAATGTCTTATTTAATATTTTCCAAAATAAGCAGTCTATATGAAGATTTTTGGTCAATATACATGAAAAATAAATGTTTATTGGCTTTAATCATTCATTGATCAATGTTGATCTACTATTAGATTCACCCTAAAGATCAGTTTATGTTTTGTATTAAATATTTATATTTTATGTTTAAAAAAAGCGATTTTTTAATTATTTCAAAAGTTACTAAAATTTAAACAGAACTATAAAAGTAACTGAAAATTTTAAGCAGCTTGCAACTAATTAAATTTGACTTTTGTGCCAGATTTGAAATTAATGCTTTGAATAATTTTAAAGTAGTTATGGATTAATGACAGACACATGCGCAAGCACATACACTTACAAGTGCATTGATTTATCAAAAACTATTTCTTTTTATTTTATGACAAGGAGAGTGTATTACATGTGAATCCCAGATTTTCTTCTAACTTTGAGATATTTTTTCTTATAAGCTGCTTTCATTCAATTTAACGCTCAATTTTTTCAAATTTATGAGCAGTTTTATCTGCTTTTGAAAAATTCGCCTCTATTTTACAATAAAACAATTTTTTAATTAATTATTTCAGAAAATGTTTGTTGGAATTTCTATAAAGGTAAAATTAATGTATTCAAAAAATTTATTAAAAATGTTCAAGTTTGAAAGCGATGAAAAGATTAAAATTGAAATAAAATTTATCCAGCATCTAATTTGCTATTTTTATTTCTTTATAACTTTTAAACAGCCAAGCCTTTTGACATAAATTAATTTTAATCAGAAACTTTTAATCTCCATTTTCATCTATTCATCGTAAACATCTTCTAGAATAATTAGTCCAAAAAATATACAACTATAAAGCAGATAAGAATATTTTTAAAAAACTTAAAATTCAAACCTGATAATTTTGAAAAAAATTAAGCGTTCGACTAAATAAACGTGGCTTAATTCATAATTTTATGTGAAAAAAAATATTCCAATATTAAAAGGAAATTCGCGACCCAAAGCAATCTACTTCCTCCTCAGAAATACTTTATAAATTGAATTTTTAAAGTATTACTGTTTAATTTAATATTATATTAAATATTACTCATTTTTTACAAATTTTGATGTTTAGAATTTAATTTTCTATAACAAACCATTTTTGTAAACTTAAGAATCCACATTTAATTGAGATATTTCATAAACTATTGAGCCACTTCTAACCAGAATCAATCGTACTATAAACCTAGTATTAGCTCTCATCCCATCTCTTTCATATATATATATATATATATATATAACGAACTTCTACAAACTACAGATATTTAGGATTAAAATTTTGATCGATATAAAATACGAGAATTATTATATAGCCTTATAAGTGTACAGTTTGCCGCGATAATCAAATTCAAACGCGCGATTCCTTCTATTACTCTTATTTTATCAGATATGATACAATATAAACTGGCTAGCTACCTGCGCCTAGAGAAACGCATGTTCGCCATTGTATTATCGGCAAATACATCAGACAAAGCTTATGTGTGAAAGTATTAGTGTTGGGTATATAGATACATGCTAACGATATATACCTTCTCTCCCCTTTTATCATGACATACGCTCCAACAGCTTTCTCTCCCTTGTTAAAATACATCGTTCGACAAATACACGTACACGTGGTCGTGTACATCATGTATTGCTTCGATGAATTTTACAGTTATGCACAGTACAAACGAGAATGATTTTACAGCAAGCCCTGTGCTTTGAGAAAAAGTTAAATTTACAAGTGATAATCGTAATTAAACTCTTGTTATTTGAAACTTTATTTGAATCGTTTGGACTATTTAGTTTATCAAATAAAAATATAAAATTATTTAGTATGCAAAAGAAATGAAATATCATAGTTATATAGAGATAATTATATTGGAAAAGAAAAACTTAAAATTTTCTCTTTTTATTGATTTTTTGCTTATCACTTTAAGTATTTATTTTTAAATGTAAAATTTCAATATTTTTTATGGATGATTCTAAAGTAATTCTTAAGATGCATAATATTTTCTAATCCTTATTCGTAATTGAAATTTTTTTCAATTATTTTTTATTTTGTTAATTACATCATAATTTTTACCAAAAAGTAGAATATTTTAGGCGATATCTATCATCTTTCGAATTTGCAACAAATTAATATTTCTTCTGATGTCGATATCGCACCTTTTACCAGGGACAGTAGTATACAAATTTGTGATGATTCAACGGCAAAATGTGCTACTTTTAAAGGGTACAAGAAGTACTAGTTTTCGCGGCATGAAATGAAATGTGATCCTGTTTGTTAGAAGCAACGATATTTACTTTATATATGTAATATGTAGTTAATTCAAATCACTTGTTATATATTTTATAAAATATTAAATTTCTTATACAGGAAATCTGAAAAAACAGAAAAATTGAAATTGGAAATTATAACCTTTCGGTTCTCTACACTGATCTTCTTGATAAATTTTTTTTCTTCTATCCGCTTTTGATTTTATAAACAAGTCAAATAATTATTATATAACAAACGGAACGTATAATATTCATACTTAAACTGAAGCTATAAAATATATAATAATAATGAAATAAGAACTTGAAATTTTTATTTAAATATTCATGTTTTCTGATGGATTTAACTGCAAACGAAAACAAGTTATTTCCACTTGATATTTTATTTAAAAGCTTGTGCACTTTTGCCGTCATTTCACATAACCATGACTTAAAGCATTTTGCGATCGCTAAAAGAGACAATTGAAGCCCTCGAGAAATAGAAAGAGCAAAAGTGAGGAAGAGAGAGAGAGAGAGAGAGAGAGAGAAAAAGGAGCCTTTGTCGAATGATGATCGTACACTGCATAATCTCTGTCATCCGGTTTACGACAAACTTCCGTTTCATTCGTTAAACTACGCTTACTCTAGAGAAAAAGATAGAATATATATACGCACTTTACGACATCGTTAGTGGAATGCACTTTTTTATGCTCACGTATAATGTGAGCAAGTGTAATAAAATTTTTTACCGATGTACTAGAGCGTTGTAGCTATTTTACTTTTTCAAATAATTATTGGCTGATGTTGAAAAAGATTCTCTTTTTGAGTTGCCATATTAATTTCAGAAAATTGCACTGTTTTAATTCACTTGCTTTGATAATATCATTTTCATTTTATTAATTTTATAATTAAAACTGAATTAGCACATCGAAAATTAGTATTTTGACAGGTTAATTTTATGATCATTATTTGAAATTTTCATTTTATTACTTGTTATAAACATAATTAGAACATAAAATTAATGCAGCTACATAGTTGAGATGGTTCCTAACTTTTTTAATGATCTATTATAATTATGAGTTTCATTAAAACATATATAAAAAGTAACATTTTCAACCAAAAAAATAAAAAGTTATATCATGGTTGATATAAAATGTGAATAATTTAAATAAAAACAATATTTTATAAATAATGTAACATGCGTTGTAGTAAAATTAACTGCACTTATTGTTAAACAAAAGATGGAGGATACGCTTATGTTTAAAAGTCTAGACTTCAATAAATTCTGAAATATTAAAGTATATTATCATAATCTCGAGGACCCGAGTTCAAATCCCGATCTCGGTGGCCGTTTGATACAAGCACCGCTATATATACTATACATGAGCTTTGTTCACAAATACACTGAAAACTTCCGTCGCTAATTAGCTTTGCAATGATAGCATAAATACAGAAACGTTAAGGTAGTTCTATTGGTTTTTCACTTTTCTATAGAATTTTTTGAAATTGAAATATGTTGTAAATTAAGATTTACGCTTTACAAAGGTATTTTGATTTGGGTGGATATCCACCTTCATCTTTTAGATATTTTAGTTTAAACTTTGCTGAATTTAACATCAGAGTATATGGGCGAAGCGCTTGAAACGTAACAATTTATAAGATTATGTAAAAAGTTTTCTATAGATTTCAAAGAAATTCAAATATATTATACTTCAGATCTCAAGGATTAAAATGATACCTTGTAGATTATAGCAATCGACCCTCAATTCCGAAATAAAAGGAAAATAATGTCTTTACTCTATATTAATTTACACGTAAACATGCTGTCTTACGATTCGCATTGTGTATACTTACAGAATCTGCGCACAAACATGTTTTTTAATTATTGTGCAAACACAGAACTCAACCAATTTCTCTTTCGTATAGTGTGAATTTGTAAGAAACATATTACTTCACAATGAGAACCACTGGACCAATAGAACTACCTTAAATAAAATAGAAAAATTTTAAAAAATACCAAAGTGAAATTCATGATAGTTTCATTTTGAAAGCATTATGGGAAACCTTGAAAAAATGAAAACTTTTTTTAGTATCCAATAAATATATATATAGTAAAAGAGGCACAGCCACTGAGAGAGAAAGCCGAGAATATCAACTTTAATGAAATAAATAATAACTTTAATTTTAATTTTGTGTAGTTACGTTTCATCAGTTATTTTCTGACCTATTCAGGTTGATGATTTTTAAAATAAATAATAACAATTAAATTGTTTGCAAAAATTATAAGGATTAAAAGTAAAAATTGAATAAATACCACAAAGCTATTGAAAAAAACATGAAATTCAATGCAAAATTAGAAGCTTAATTCCAGTCTGTGCATTAATTTTTATGCAAATCATAAAAATTAATAATCTTACCGTAATTTTGCTGTGAATTAGCATAAAAATTACACAATAGAGTTCTTAAAACTATTAATGTATATCATTTCAAATATTCAGCGTTTTTTATAATTAAATTTTTCACTTAAAATCACTGTATTTGAACAAATTCATGAAAATGAGTTCGTATGTGTTCACCTACGAGTATTTAATGAATTTTTTATTCTCCAACATAACATGATTTACAATCGAATTAGTCTAGTGGATGTATCTTTATTGCTATATTTTAATATATTAAAGATAGATCACACAATAAAACAATAAATAGAAACTAAAAAAATATTGTTGATAAAAATATCATTGTTGAACATTTATTATTGATTCTGAAACGTATTTTACTTTTCAAAAACGTTAAAATTTTATTTTCAGATTAAAACAATACATTCATTTCTTTTACTAAACAAAAAAAAGAATAATTTTTCGAAACTTTTAGTTTTACATGAAACATCAGAAAAGCTTTAGAGCATCTTTTCACATCAAAAAGCGGTAATGGCTCTTGAAATATCAAAAAAATGTATCCGTATAGTAGTACTCAACTTTTAATTCTCTGGAGGCAACAACAAAACCAAGAATAAGAACGTCACCCCCAATAAATACAATGGGGGCCGCGCCCTCCATTACTATTTTCGACCGCCCCACTGGCATTGTATTTTTTTTTTTAAGGGGGTCGGGTATCCCACCTCTTATATATAAGTATAGCTTCTCTTTGTGTATATGAGTGCCTGTGACCTTTCAAAGAATGGATTGGTCGAACCAATTACAGAAGTCGAAGCATGTTGCATAAGTGCAGTGAAGAGCTTGCGCTATTTCACGGTGAATAATTTATGTACAGGAACCCTATGCTTTTGGTAGTTTAATAAAAAAAGAGAAGAAAAAATTATAATTACTACGCTAATACGAAAAATTTTAGAAATATTAATTGATTAATCGACATA
Organism: Anastatus disparis; assembly: GCA_017163975.1. Lineage (NCBI taxonomy): Eukaryota > Metazoa > Arthropoda > Insecta > Hymenoptera > Eupelmidae > Anastatus > Anastatus disparis. Next base: position 21,713,374 of record JAFFSR010000227.1, on the reverse strand, counting down.
TGGGATTTGATTTTCGTATTTAGTTAAATATTAACATGATAAAGAAATTATTATAATTTTAAAGATTTATTTGTTTTTGCATTATCACTTCAAAGAAATTTTTGAAAATAATTGAAATTAATTTCATTATTTTCGAAAATATTTTTTTTTAAATCTCATCATTTTTAAATTGAAAAAATATCAGTATACTATAAAAAAAAACCGGTTTACTTTATTAGTATTGTTCCTTTCAGTCTTCAAATATCTAGTTTTTTACATAAATAATAAATAGTAGTAAAGCAATTATTCATTTGTAAAGCACTAAAAATTGCACAAAATCTAGATTAAATTTTTGTCATGTACCTACATTTATATAAATAATAAGTATCATTATAAATAAGATGAAACTAATTTCTCCTCTACTTAGTCTTTAATCCTCTTCAAACATTCTTATTACAATCATCATAAAGGAATTAGCAAGAAAAGAATAAATTAACATTAAATCCCAAATGGGTTACAGTAAATGAACGTATAACTTACATTCACGGACGTGGAGGCGGGCACGTTAACCGTAGAAGGGCTGTCGCCACTGCCGCCCCTCATGTTTTGCGGCCCAAAGCCTTTGCTCACTTTTTTTTCTTCTCTTTAAGTGCTTGTCGCTTTTAGACACTTGGTTTGTTCTTCTTTGCTGACTTTGCTCTTTTCGCGTGTAAGGATTCTGAAAAAAAATACGTTCGTGTAATTAAATGTCTAAATTTCTGTAAATGTTAGTGATTGCTCTTATATTGATTCAAGAGATTTTTTTACTGAAATGTTTGGATGAAGAAATTAATTTCATTGTAATCTTTAAGAATAAATAAATAAATACTAATTCTTTAAATTGTTTTTGTATATTTTAATATTGGCTGATTTAAAACAAAAATTAGTATTGCGATTAACAAATTTTTAGTATAGATCTGTATTATAATATTTACAAATTTCTGCTAATTTCTGGTCAAGAACTATTTTATAATATTGACAAATTTTGTCTAATTTCTGGTCTAGAACTATTTTATAATATTGACAAATTTTGTCTAATTTCTGGTCTAGAACTATTTTATAATATTGAAAAATTTTGTCTAATTTCTGGTCTAGAACTATTTTATAATATTGACAAATTTCTGCTAATTTGTCTAGAACTGTTTTATATTTTAGAACTATTTTATATTTAACATATTCCTGCCAATTTCCGGTCTAGAACTGTTTTATATTTGAAATATTCCTGCTAATTTCTGATCTAGAACTATTTTATATTTGATAACTTTGTGATGATTTCTGGTCTAGAACTATTGTTTATTTCTGCCAGGGAATACTCTGTTAGTAATCGTTATGTTCATGAATGTAAATCTTAAATTTATCAAATAATTTATAAATTATTTTATTTAATATAAAAATGATCATCGATGCACCAAAATATATATTTGTTGTAGAATAAAAAAATGTATTAACATTAAAAAGAATAATAATATTCCTTAACTTTAAAAAATTTTAAATATTAAATTCCTTTAAAATGGTGTAAATCTTAAAATTTTTAATTCGTTGAATTCTAAATTACTATTTTAGCGTCACTTCTGGAACTCTCATTCTAGTATGTAGGTCATAAAATCCTAGTGAATAGAATAAATTTAATGAAGCCATCAAAACTTTAAGATTTTCAATTTACAATTCTAAGCCTCATCGAGTAATTAAACATATAAAATCAAAACAGCCAAAATATTATGATATACAGAAAATCACGTACACAGCAGCATATGTATAGAAACGTCATGTCAAAAGTGAAATAAGGCTTTAGTAGAGCTAGAACGATGCTTCAATCTAGCGCTGGAGCGTTCATTCATAATTAAAACGAAGCCCCATGACGAAACTAAAAGAGAGTTGCCTTAAAAGGGGGAGAAGGGAAGTAGGGGATAGGTTGATGGGGCTATACTATACACCACTTAGATGTATATGCCCAGAGGCGCTACAAAAGCGACCCCCCTTAGCCGTCGTTGACTTTATCCTTATCGCGTCGATGCGTCATTGCCGTAAAAGCAACGAAAACTCATCTTACGTGAGACGTTTCAAATTTTCAAATAGAAATTTCTCCACGTTTTCCGAGTAACATTATCTTTACAAAAAGAGCTGCTATTATGCTAAGCAGACTGTGAGGTTTGATTAAAAAGAATTTTAACGTCTTCTTAACATGGTTTTATGTAAGTTGAATTTAATGTTTATGGCAGCGGTTTTATTAAATCTGTACAAACATTTTTTACGTCCAAATAGTTTAAAGGCTATTTTATTTTCTTATAAAAATGATGAATTATAAAATTAGATAAAAGAAGATCATATCAAATTGAATATTTCATTTTAAATTCTATTTTGAAAAAATTAAGAAACCGTATGATATTTATTACACTAACAAATATTTAAAGTAATTTTCAATGAAAGTTATGCAGGTAAACTATTGTAGTATACTTTATTGAAATACCTAGTGTATATTAGTTTTTACTTATTTAATTGGGTAGAGGCAAATTCTTATTCTTAAGTCTAATATAAATTTAGATTTTTTAAATTTATATTTATATATAAATGAATAATTCTATTAATATAAATACGTAATTAACCATTTTAAAATATAATAACAATGATTTTATTCACAAATTACTTGACAGAATGATTGCCCTTCATTTTTACGGCAAATAGCGTTTAAATTTACTCTCAAAATATTATTCTTATCTTTCAGTAAAATACCTTCCGCATATAAAAAAATGTCTATTTACGTATATTAACACACGAAACTTATTTAAAAATCAAATTGGCGAATATATACTACGGATATTTCAAATTGACGAAAGATGGCAGCACCGATGATGTCAAATGATAAATATTTAGTTTGATGTGTCCACTTTATTGTAAAATTTTAATTTGCAAATTTTTGAATTATTAAATTCATTTTATTAATTTATATGAGCTATTTAACTCAGCTTTGAAGATATTAAAGAGCTAATTTGGATCTCTTTCTATTAATTTATTCAAGTTATTATGCCTGAAAGTAAATTGAATCACATTTTCTTGAAAAATACAGCCAGTTAAAGTTTAAAAATTTGATAAAATAAAATATTATTATCCTTAACAATTCATTAAAATTGAATTGTACCATCGTAAACAATTTCAAAATTATACTTTCATAAAAAAAGGTATTTCTTTTATCTTTAAAGTCCTAAATCGACAAACTTAGAAAATTTATTACTTTTTGCACTTACTTGGTGCATGAAAGTACAAACCTAAAGTAAGCAACAAGTATGTTAAATCCCTTTTCACACTTTTGTGTTACACAGCATACTAATTTAGCTGCATGTTTTTTTTAAGAATTAAAAACTTTTTTAGCAAAATTTCATGATAAAAAGAACTTTTTATCATCTTGTTGAAAATATAATAACTGAAGGGAATAATATACGTAATAAGTTCATTGAATCGTTAGAATATTTGTAATTAAATTATAATATTTGTAATAAATTATAATATAGTCAGTAATATCTTATTTTCATAATTTTATTTTTTACTTTCAGGCCCAGGGAACTCCCAAGGCAGTGGGTAAGTAGATTTTTTCCGTTTAACCAACCACCATAAAAAATGCTTATCTTAAAACGCTAAAATGTTAAAAAGAAAATTTTAGAAAATTATCTATTTTTTTTAAAAACTTTTTTGGCTTTTTTTAATGTTTATTTACTATTTATTTATTTATTTGAATGCAATGGAAAAGTTTATTGGAAAAGAACATATTAAATTTAAAATGAACTTACATTCTTTACATTTTTAATAAAAATGAAAAACTAGATTTCAGTTAAGATACGAACATGACATCGGTAAAGTAGATCTCTTTTACATTTTTCTATCAGATCTAAGTAGTTTTATCTCTTTCTACACTATCTATCTGCATCTTCTTTATACTGTCACATGCACAGTTCCGTCTTTTTTATCTTCTATTCTCTTTTCGTGGTTTTTTTTTTCTCTCGTTCTTCTATTTCATTCTTTCTCTCCATATGTCTGTCCGTTGGTCGTAAGTCTGTGGCCCACCCACTGCATTGGGATCTCACACGCCCACACGTTATTCTCACACGTAGTTTCATTATATATTGTTAAACTAACGCATCCATCACCAATTGGGAAGGTCATCGTACGATTTTTATCTTAAGCTGGCATCACTTTACGTACGCATATACAATATCAATGACAAGTTTTCGAGAGAAGCTCTATGTATATACGCACAACTCGTGCCAATATTTATGCGGACCAATCTTAGGTATATAATATACATCTATAATATATTTGGCATACATGTGCGGATCCCTGCTGTGATGGAACGTTTCTTGATTTTAATTATACCACCTATTTTTTCAATGGCGTAAGAATCATTAATTCGAAAGCGCTTTCCTTTGTTGATTGTCGACTACGTTTCAAGGTCGTTAGAAATATTTTGACCGTTTTTACATGATAAATTAATGATATGATTTGATAAAATATTATCGAATTTCTGAATTCTTTTTGATAAGCATAGTGTTTTAAAGTGCAAAATAATGAACGAATATAAAAAATAAAATACTGAAATAAAATAAAAATTTTATTTCTTTAAATAAGTTTTTCATAAGCTATTACTAATTTAGAACAGCTATAAAAACTATTTTCCATTAGCTGTTATTATAATTAGTTTACTAATTATTGTGTACGTTTCAGTTTTATTCAAAATTATCATTAAATTGAAAAAATTACATTAATTTTTACTAAAAAAAATAAAAAAATTTCTTTTTTTATTTTTGCATTGTTAAAAAATAAAATATTTTAATTCAATATTTAAGCATATTAAAATACATATAATTAGTCAACTTAAATTTTTTAATAATTTTTTTTTAAATGAAAAAAATTAATTTAAATTTTTAAATATGAATAATAATTATCTTCAACATAATTTTAGCTTGGATATCAAAATAATTTCTTTTTCGACATAAAAATTAAAGATTGGATAATGAATTATTTTAATAATTAAAAAAATCATTTACATAATATTCCAAATTTGACAACTATTCAATTTAAATTAACCAATTTTACTTTTTTAGAAAATTCTATTCATAAACGAAGAAATCAGAAAATACAAACAATTTTAAATAACAAATTAAATAAAAAATGATGTTGATAATAGATTTATTGTTCCATTTAATTCTTATCTACTGTTAAAATTTAATTGTTTTATCAATGTAGAAATTCGTTTAACAGTTAAATGTGAAAAATATCTATTTAAATATTGCCAGAAAAGACGTGAATATATTTTTATCAAAGTGAGTGACATTGTTTTTATTTTCAATAATGAAAATGAAAATTTAAATCATGATGAAATTAATGTTGTTGATAGCTTTTCTATTGAATCAAGAGATTTTTTATACTGAAATGTTTAGATTTAAAAATTGATTTCATTGTAATCTTTAAGAATAAATTGATAAATACTAATTCTTTAAATTGTTTTGATATGTTTTAATATTCGCTGGTTTAAAACAAAAATTAGTATTGCGATTGACAAATTTTTAGTATAGAACTATTTTATGATATTGACAAATTTCGCTAATTTCTGGTTTAGAACTATTTTATATTTAAAAAATTCCTTTCGATTTCTGGTCTAGAACTGTTTTATATTTGGAAATTCCTTCTAATTTTAAATCTAGAACTATTTTATATTTAACAAATTTCTTTCGATTTCTGGTCTAGAACTGTTTTATATTTGGAATATCCCTGCTAATTTCTGATCTAGAACTATTCTATATTTGACAAGTTTCTGATAATTTCTGGCCTAGAACTATTTTTTATTATGACCCTGGTAAAAAATTTGTCTAGTTTTATCGAGGCCTCGATTATTTAACATATAAAACTAGATAGATCTAGACACATCTAGAATAAATTTCTACCAGGGAATTCTTATATAATTCATATAATTCCTATCTACTGTTAAAATTCAATTATCTTATGTAAAAATTCTTTTAACAGTTAAATGTGAAAAATATCTATTTAAATATTGCTGCTAAGGACGTGAATATGTTTTTATCAAAGTGAGTCACATTGTTTTATTTTCAAAAATGAAAATGAAAATTTAAATCATGGTGAAATTAATCAATATACAAGATATGTAAGCCCTCCGAAATATATGCTGATTTAAATGCATTGTTTATTCAAATATCGATGATTATATTATCTAACGTTACTTACAAATTGATATATCATCTTGAAAACAAATATTTTTTTTATTTTAAAAAAAGTCCAGAAATAGAAGTAAATAATAAAAATGTAAATACTAAATTAATGACAAGGCCTAAATTGAACAAAATTGATCCTGAAGCTAGTTGATAATTACTACATAAATTTAAAAATAGATCTAGTTTTTTCAAACAAATTATAATCAGAAGCTAAAATAATGAAATACTTTTATAAAATATTTAAATTATTTTAATAAAATATATTATCACCAGCTTGAAATACTAAATTATACAAATATTATTTAAATTGTACTCTAATAGATCAACAGGTATTATTTTTTTTTCATAAATCATCTTCAAATATAATTAACTAATATTACTTAATTTATGTATTTTTGTAATTTGATTCTCAATAAAATTGAATAGACTAATAAAACAATTATTAACAATTTCTTAATATTTTTTTTTATTAATTATATAAATATTTTTTAAAAAATTATTTTTTAATAAACAAATAAACAAGATAAAAGAATTTTTCCTCATAATTAATTTAAAAAAATTACTGGTTTATATTTAAAGCATATTTAAAGAAGCTTAGAGGCTTTGAGAAGAGAGCTAGTTCAAATTAGACATTTGAAATCTCGACCGCAAGGCCTCGGTAGCGCAGTAGGCAGCGCGTAAGTCTCATAATCTTAAGGTCGTGAGTTCGATCCTCACCCGGGGCAAATTTTTTTGTTTGCGTAACAAGTTTGTGTATTTCTTAAATTACTTTTACTTATTATATAATTTTTATTTTAAATATTTTGAATACGATTTAATATTTAAATATCTGATTTTATAAATTGTTATGCAATCAAATTTTAATTACTTAAATTTACATGTTAATATTAAAAAAAATCATATTACTTAATTTTGCTATTAACTAAATTTTAATTATTTTTTAATAATTTTGTATATTTTAATTACTTTATAAAAGCTACATTATTATTCAATAATAGCGATCAATAAAAGTATATAAAGATATTTATAATGATAAAAATTATAAATTATACATTAAAAAATTAAGTTCTAAAGAGTTTTAAATAATATTAACAAGTGTTTATTCTTATTTTTTGGCCTAGTATTATAAACAAAAACAGTACACTTAGTCTTTAATGTTTAAGTGATACGAAATTAATGTAAGATCAATCAAGAGCAATCATGAATATTGAAATTCTATTTAGTGTACAAGAGCTTCTTAATGTGTAATACTACAATTCACATGAAGCAAAGTGGAAAGCATTCTATATACATATTACGGTAGCTTTGACAGCTTCTGTTCTTCAATCTAATACAATTTCCCTTATGATTGGAGTGTATAATTCGATATAAGCTTCAAGGATAAAACTACTTAAACGTCAATTCAATATTTCAAGCGTACTAAAACATACTTAGAATATATTACTTATATAATTAATTATAGATATAAATTCTATTCACAATCCTATGCCAAATTTTCATTTACTGAAAATTTGAGTGTAGTTCAATTAACCGAAAGGCCAAATCGCCGAAAACCAAAAACCAGAAAACCTTTATGCCGATAATCCAGAATACAGAAAACTAAAATACCGAAAGACCAAGATCCCGAAAACCATGGTAACGAAAATCAAGATATCGAAAACCATAACCCAGAAAACTAAATTGCCGAAAACCAAAAAACCGAAAACTTATTTCCCGAAAGGTCAAAATCCCGAAAACCATTTTCCCGAAACGCCAAGATCCCGAATACCATTATTACAAAAAGGCTAAAATTCCGAAAACCATTTTTACGAAGAGGCTAAAATCCCGAAAGTATTTATATCGACTATTTAAACTGAATTTTGACAAGAAATTTAATTGGTAAATTATTGAAGTTATTATTGCAATAATTTATCAATTAAATTTCCTGTTAAAATTCAGTTTAAATAATCGATTTAAATACTTTCGGATTTTAGCCTCTTCGTAAAAATGGTTTTCGGATTTTAGCCTTTTGTAATAATGGTATTCGGATCTTGGCGTTTCGGGAAAATGGTTTTCGGGATTTTGACCTTTCGGGAAATAAGTTTTCGGTTTTTTGGTTTTCGGCAATTTAGTTTTCTGGGTTATGGTTTTCGATATCTTGATTTTCGTTACCATGGTTTTCGGGATCTTGGTCTTTCGGTATTTTAGTTTTCTGTATTCTGGATTATCGGCATAAAGGTTTTCTGGTTTTTGGTTTTCGGCGATTTGGCCTTTCGGTTAATTGAACTACACTCGAAAATTTCTAAGATTTTACAGAGCGTATACATATACATATTTAATTATCTACTTTACCGACAAGTTCCTTCAATTTTTGCATTTTGAATCAGTAGAAATTGTAAATTTAAAATATTTTTTATTTTTCCAATATTTTTCATATATTTCTTACATTCATAAAGTTATATTATCTTACTAATTATTTATTTCTTTATTTTTAAGAAATTAAATAATGATATATCATCGTATTTCGATAAATGTAAATTAAATAATAAAATGAAATTAAGCATATCCGTTCTTTGCTTAGTAGATAATTTCTAATCATTGTTAAAACACATTATGGATTTTTTTTCATTTCATGAAAACGATAAATACATATGTAGTAGACGTTCACGAAAATATTAATAGATTAAATCAACATTTTGCTATAAAAAAACGATACTTGCATAATTAAAGCCTGTATTTTATTATACATAAAATATACATAAAGTATTAGTATTATAATCAAGCATACTAACTCTAAACGCTAAATTCTTATTACCTTAAGATAAATTGATTTGCTATTTCATTTATTTACTACTTCAAAGTCACTACTTTAAAACTTAATTGAAATAAATAATCAAAATCCTCAATAATAAAATAGTATTTACAACTACATTTGGACATTAAAATCTAGTAACAATTTTATTCATTCAATCGAAATTAAAATTTATTCTACTAAACTATAACCTTGATATTGAAATCTCACCCTGATGTAAGCTTTCCTACTACAACGTGAATTACATTGAATTTAATCAACAATGAATTAGAAGATAATAAATCGACATCAATCGTAATTAGCGTTCAAGAGGTTATGGTATCTTATCCTCTCAACATCACGTATCCACCCTTACCTAGTAGCAACGCGCAGAATCCAAGTTTTTCCATGTATAAGGGCAATTTTTCCTACTTCGATTAATTCATCACGTGGTTAAATTTCTTAATAAAACCCCACGAGAGAGCTAAAATAAAAAAGGGGTGCTAGTCCTTAGGATAAAAATAACCATGTGCATACCTTAGTGGATACAATAGGGGTGGATTAGACGAAAATAAAGCAACACCTTATTTACGCTTGAAAAAATGACGCTTACATACCCAAGCGTAGATGACAAACGACCTACTTTTCTGTTTTCTTTTTTTTTTGCTAAAACGTACTGTTATTTAAATTTACGTTTCAACAGTTTTTTTTAGAATGTAATAATTTTGTCCTACTTGTGTACCACGTTTTTTTATAGATTATTTGCATGCGTAAACGCAAGGAGAATTTTAAAGTTAAAAACAAAGTTAATTATTAATCAATTATTGATTACTTTATCTTTTACTTAAAGTAAAGAAGTTATGAATAATGAAACATACCTAAGACTAATTCTTGAAAATTCACCCCCTATTGTAATCTTTAGTATAAACAAAGGTCAAGCCGCAATATATATAACCCCCGTAAAGTTACTTGATTCCCCTTAACTGAACTTCTCCCACATTTAACACACATAGATATAGACATACACATAAACGTTTTCTCTTATCAATCACGTGACGCAACGTTACATTAACGCCTCGCGCCAGTTAGGACAGTATATGTATCTTAAATTTGTACCCTTCAGTTCATTGATGGAAACACTCGCGGTAACTAACTAAAAACGTTACGAGGAGGCACTTTAACTTCCCTCTCGTATTAACCGTTCGAGAGTAAGAAAGATATACACACGAATACAATATAGTCAAAGAGAAGAGGAGACTAGGTTGGGTTATGTATATATACATGTATATATATATATTTTTTTTTTCTGCTTTTGATATGAACGACGCAAGCGCAACCGCCCGCACATACTTACATACAAACAATCGACCTAACCTCGTTTCTATATACCAAAAGCGTGGCGGCGATATCTCTGTTATTTTCTTCTTTATTCTTTTTATTCTTTTTTCCGTGAAAAAAAGTTACGTCAGACGTAACGACGACAAGCGCTTGTTGCGTCGAACTATGCTTGCTATACTATTCGTCACGTGCGAGGATTTGCACGAACACTTGTGGATACAATATTAATGGTGTGGAAGATGCGGACGTTTTGGGGATTTACAGACTGAGGGAGTTATTTATTAGGTCTCTTTGATATTGGTTAATTAGCCAGAAATATATAAAAATTGTTTTGAAATAATTAAGTGTATATTTGATGGACATTATTTATTGGATTGAAATTCGTCAATTATCTTTTATTGAGTAAAGTTAACAAATTTTAGATGGATGCACGTGTAAATAATAAATTTTGTTTTTTATTATGCTTAATAAAATTTTTTTTTTGAAAAAGATCCAATTCATTTTTAAGTTTAAAATTTTTTTTTGCAATTTCAGAAATAAATAATTATGTTAGAATAGATAAAGATATATAGATTTTAAGTATAAAAATAATTCGAACAGTTTTTGAAATAGACAAGTAATTGTAGTACATTTATAAATAATATATATAAGTAGATAATGTCAAGTATGGCAAGACAATTCACGAACAAATGATTTCAAACAATAACGGAAGTTGTTTCTAATTACTTTTGGTTATTACTGTTGGAAAATACCATCAAAAACTAAAATTAGTTCTGAATAACACACAAATATAGAGATAATTAAGCGAATTTAATCTAGTATATCACGCAAATATGAAATTTTCTACAATATAATTCCCACAATATTTACTATTCTTTCTATTTATATAGTATTATAAATTACATACTTAAATTCCTCAAATTCTATCTGCTCAAGATACTTCCAGCAAATTAAATTTAAATTTGCCGCGCCACGTGTGCCATCCTTACTCCCCTTTTAACAAACATGTATGTATATATATATATATATATATATATATATATATATATATATAGATGCACATGCATTCGTTGGACAGCAAAATCGATCCGTTCCAGTGGGGTGTGACGTCACGGAGCGCACGAGTCCCCCTTTCTTTAATACACACATACTATACGTATAATCTATTAGATAGGTATATGTGAAGATGCGACAGACTATTGAAAAGGGCATAAGAAAGAAAAGAAAAGACCTTCACGGAAATGCTGTTTGGAATCGATGCATGTCGCGTTCGTGGGAAATTCTCCCACATAATTTCTACACTTTTGTTTATGTATATCTATGTACATATACGTACTTTTTATTTTCTTTGTTCTGTTGCGTGAGTATAAGTATGAATAAAGAAGGCGGAGTTGTGACATTGAGAATTCTTGGCACTCGCTGTTGATCAAATACGTTTTAACGAATCATACAGTTCTTTTTTTATATAAGAAAAGCAATAAACCGATGCTAATAAATTGGCACTAAACTTCATCAAATTCAAATTGTAACTTCTTTAAATGTTCTTAAATAGCATTAAATATTTTATTCAATTGTTTTATGTTAATTTTATTTCAAAAATATTTACTGATAAATCTAAAAGATATCTATTTTCAAAAAGACGTTTTTTTAAATAATTTGTTTTTAATTATTGTATTTATTATTAATGAAAAGTACATTTATATTTCAATATAATTTTTTTTTTATTTTAACGTCGTTGTATTTATGCTATCATTAAAATGCTAATTAGCGACGGAGGTCGTCAATGTGTTTGTAAACAAAGCACGTATAAAGTATACAGTGGTGCTAGTATCAATCGGCCGCCGAGAGTGGGATTCGAACTCGAGTTCTCAAGAATACAAATCCAACGCTCTACCGAATGAGCCACTGAGATCTCTTTATTATTCAATATAATAATATCAATATTTTTTATAAAATACCCAAAAACTAATTGACCTCATGAGATCTATTTAGCAAACTTATCCGAAAGTAATAAAATATTATATTCCTGTAAGTTTTCAAAACAAATTATGAAGATTTCATCAAGTAATTAAGGATCATTAAAATTTCATTATGTTTTGTTCTATAATTTCAAAGCTATAGTAATTTATTGAAAAAGTAACATTTTCCTGTTTAACAAATGTATGATAGCTATCTAAATACAATACTTTTTTCATGAGAAAGCACGAAAGCCTGATAGAATTATTTTATAGAAAAATAAAATTGTTTTGATGCTAAAACAAATAAAAGAAAAAAAAACAGCGAATCAGTCAACATTCTATTAAAAAACAAAAAATTTAGTGTCATGTTCAAATAATTAATTAATTTATTCTCAAGGTTCAACGGTACGCATACACGAAAAATTAAAAAAAATAGCATATTTTGATCTATAATTAGTTAAAACATACTTTTAGAATATTACTTTTAAGCATAATTTTATACCATAAAAAAATTTCCCCTGTGAAGAAAAAAATATCAAAAATAAGTATGTTGTCTGCTAAAGTCAAAAAATATGAACGACAAAATTTGTTACACATCAAATTTTAATTCAATTTTATTACAGCAAATTTGCTTTTAAAATTAAGTAAATTATTTTGATAAAAAAACACCTCGCTATCGTAAATATTATATGCACGTAAAACACATTTATATAGGTACGAAATATCAACTTTCGTTATCACACGTACAAAGAGTTCTGCGTTTAATTTTATATCCTTTTTTAAAAACACGTTTAATAGCTTATAAATAATTTTACGGAATGTAAATTATCTAGAAATTATTATTTAATCTTCTCTAATCAATAAATAATTAATATCTTTAAAAAACAATTCTAATTACAGTGGGTTCTATTCAAATTCGATAAATGTTTAGAAACAACATAAAAATTGCATAATATCTCTTAATATCAAAGTCTAAACGTGCAATATGTACACACCAATCTCTATTTCTTAAATTTAACTTTTTGTCAGTTGTCGGAATCGCTTAATTATTGGGTTCATGCATCATCAACGTTTTAAAAACGGACATGGCTATTTTGCACGATGTACATTGTATATTTCACGCTCATAGCGTGGAATACAAATTGCAACATTTGCGAAATATAAGGTACTTAAAAGCACAAATTTTCATTCTACCGGTTTTGTTAAATTAATGGTAATTTTAATAACTTTATGACTGATTTTAAATTTCAATTGGAAAACATTTGCTATTTCTACAATGAATTTCATTAATTAATAATTAAACGAATACATTGTTAAAATTAATTGAATAATGTTAATATTTTAATATTTTGTAGAATTCACGAATATTTTTTTTTGTTATTCAAATACTTCATTAGTACCACGGAAAAACCTGAATATTTATATCAGAAAAATATGTTTTCTTTTAAAATTATCTATAATGTCTTACTGCGCGTGACTTTTTCTACTTAAATCTATAAATGTGTATTAACATTGTGTTACAAGGTCGTTCATTTTTCTAACTTTATTTAAGTCTTAAATATGTGCAACTTTTGTATTTTTATGATCTAATCAACGATACTGAATATATAAATTTCTTCATAAAGTCATAAATCTCAATACCCAAGGGCATCATTTTATCATGAAAATATTTACAAAACATATGCAAGTTCCACTGATTTCAAAGCATGCGTATATTTTTCTGCACATGAAATAATTAAAATTATAAATATATTGTACTAATATTCTTTGAAACAAAAAGTTTTCAAAATTTATTCTCCGGTAGCTTTTTCTCTACGTTTACCGTGGTCAAAAAAACTTTAAAATTCTATATAACGAAAAATTATATTCAGTGTCTGGCACAGCACGTCGTAAACGATTCTGTACATAATGCCGACAAGTCAACGACAATTTTTCTTCGTTCCCTCTCTTCCAGGCTTACTATATATCCAAGTGAGTCTACAATACACCCAGCGCGTCCACAAAAGCGGAAGCGAGATTCATCAGTGCATATCTAACGACATCGGAGCTTCTATAATTCAACTGACAAAAGAGAATAAAAATATGCGATATACGTTACATAAATTTATAATATATGATTTTTAGATCTTATTTATGAATGAATTTTATAAAAAAAAATAATTTGTCCGGAATTGAGATGGAAGAATTTGTATCGTTAAAAAAGTTTTTTTTTATTTAATTCAACATCGCTGTATTTATGCTATCATTACGATGCTAATTAGTGACGGAGATCATCAGCGTGTTCGTGAACAAAGCACATGTGACGTACAGTGGTGCTTGTATCAATTGGCCGCCGAGAACGGGATTTGAACTCGTGACCTCGAGATTACGAATCCATCGCTGTACCGAATGAGCCACTGACGACTTGTTATACGAGTTTGTTTTATCACTAAAATATTGAATTTTAAAACTAAAAACAATATAGATTTTTATTAACTAGTACACTGTAGTAAACGAATATAATTTTTTATTTTTTTTTAAATAACTTTTGTCAGCTAACATTTTATCATATTTCTAAAAGAAAAGTTATATTGTTACAATAGTGTTATTTATCGGTTTACGTGGATATGAATATGTATAAATACGACAAAAAAAATATACATTTTTATCACCAGTCATAAGAATTTGTTTTTGTTCAAATTGTAGGAATTATTATTATGAAACTACTTTTCTTAAACTATTTATATTTAGTAACATATAAAATTTTTACGTACAAAATTAAGAGTAAATCCATTTATATTTTTCTTATACAATGCTATATTACTTCGTTTCACAATGCTAAAAATTAAATATAAAGTTTTATCTAAATGAGAAAAATTTTAATTAATTTAGCTTTGACTTCTCAAAAAGAAGTTTTATATCCAATTAAATTTATAAAAAAAGAGATAATATCAATATATACCTACTTCCTCAAGTGATAATAATATACCAAACTCGTTAACTTGGCTACTTTTTCACTGAATTCAAACGTAAAATACTTCGCATAATTTTTAGCTGTTTTATTTATGATTTTAAAATCTAAAATAAAAAATCATATATATTATAAAAATTTAAAAGTTTTTAATGATCGTATTCGTTGTATTGTGGTCACATTAATATTTTTTAGAATTACAATATAAGTTCAATTATAAGTAACGCGTCAATAAACTGTTTTACTGATACAGTCAAGACCAGCGAAAGTAAAATTTTTTTATATAACAATAAACTATACCTTTTTAAAGATATTAATGAAAAAATATAATATTTGCGCCCTCAGCGCAACCGACGAGATTTTCCGCAAACCCAGTGAGTTTTGCTGCCGATAAAATCACGCGCTTTCAGGATACAAGCGCCAGTCTTCGATCCGGAAGTTTTAACTATAGAGTGAATTTTCCGGAAGGTGTACAAAGTAACGGGAGAGAGGGAAGAATCGTGAATATTGTGCTTGCAAGCTCTGAGCTTACTCGGCTCACTGTCAGATGGCGTTATGTAACTAAATAATGTTGCAATTAATTGGGAATTTAATCTAGGAAAGGGCTTTATTTTTTATGACTTAATCTGAACGTTTTATCAGTTCGAATGCAAATGTAATTCACTAAAGTAAGTGTTAATTAAAAGGCATTTCATCATAAAACTTGGTAAAAGCTATCGGAAAAAGATAAAATTTAAAGATTATATAAATTCTTAGTAGTCGTAGAAAAATACAAGTAACAAAAATAGATTTTAAAGCTATGAAGAAGTTCTTTCATATTTAGTACATGTTTATTACAAGTGAATTTTGCGAATTAGCAAATGTTATTCAATTTTAGTTCACAGAATAGTAAAAGATTAAAGAACAACATAAATTTCATAAAAACAAAAAATAATGAAACTATAATCTTACTTAAAAATGACATATTTAGAAAGTTATATCGAGTTTATGCTTTTTTAAAAAAATATTTTTCATCTCTTAAACCAATATTCTCAATTTAGAAAGCAACAATCTTTATGAAACATATCCAAACTCTTGTTTATAAAAACCTTATATTTCAAAAGATTAAGTAAATGCATAAGTAAAACTTTGTAAAAGCTTTTAATAGCGAAAATATTTACATTTCATAGTAACGGATCACTTGTAAACCTTGAATTTTTCCAAGAACAACTTTGTTAGAACATGGTTTTCCGGTTCGGTTGCGGTGTCTCGCATTACGCGCGCGCGCACGCAAGCTTGTTTCGTAGAAGTGAAGATACATGGTGTTAATTTCGGCGCTGGCTTTTGCTCGACAGAGTAAAAAGCAAAAAAAAAAAAACAAAAGAGAGAAGGCAATAAAATGGACTGGCGCGAAAAGCGCGCGTGCTTGAGAAACGATAAAAGATAAACCGGAAGCAATGGTAAAGAGGAAAAAGAGGATGAAATATAACAGAGCCGTGAAAATCTGAATGCAAAAAAAAGATCAAAGGGTGAATTTTCTCATTTAAAATTTCTGGGTATTTATTCATCTTTATTTCACTCTTTTTTCGTCATATATATAAACAAGATAGACATAAGTTTGTAACATTTCTTTGATTTGAAAAAAATAATACTTTTTATAACTGGTAATATTGTTGTATTTATAATTAAAAAAAAACATTACTGTCAAATTTCAGAAATCAAAGTGAAAATATTAGAAATTTTTCCTACAAAATATACCCATTGGAAAGTATCATTTTATAAAGAAAAGAAGGAAACATATTTTAAAAGTCATAGTATTATAATTTTAGAAAATTCGCTAGCACTCGTAAATTATAGCTAATAGAATTAGAATAGAGTGTAAAAGTAGTAGAACATTAACTCTGTCCCTTTTTTTTTTTGAAAATTCATAGTATTTGGTTATAATTCTATTAATATAGCATTTAACATGTTTTGTTGCAAGAACACGAACTTTTACAAAGATTTGATGCTAGAAACAACTTTAGTTAAACTCAAATTTGAATCTGCATAAAAAAACAATATCAATTTTTAGCTATTTGAACAAGCCCACCATTTGAATAAAAAGTTCATCTTTTAAGAACGTAAATTAGGGAGATTCAATAGTGCAGTCGCGTAAACGGAGATGTGATTTCATGCTGACATTTTTTTTAATATCTAAAGTTTATATTATTATATCTCGGAAGCAATGCTATATCAATGCATATACAAGAAAGTCAAAGTTACACCAAAAACTGAACAAAGAAAATTTCTTCATAATAAATTTAACTTTGGAAAATAAAAATGAGAAATCATTTTCTTTAGAAACTTCTATTTCCATTAAAATTTGAAGGTATCCCTTTTCCATTTCGAATAAATCCAGACGCTGCTATCCTTAGCAAGAAAAGCACAAGCGTATCAACCAATTAATCAATCAATCACTACAGCATTCCTCTCTCTCTCTCTCTCCGCTTAACTATATATACCTAACCAACAAGCACAACGAGCTTCGCTATTTAGCAAAGTCATGCAGTAAGTCGCTCGTGTTTACTACTTCTTACAAGAAAATTTCTTTCGTGACTCTGAAATATCTCTCTACATGTATATATACGTAAGTTAAGTAAGTAAAAAACAATTCGCTCCATCTGTATCATGAGCTCCGAGCAATACGATTCCACTGCAATGTCGCGTAAAGGCGACGTAGCCAAAGCTATGTTTTCATAGCTATTATATAAAATAAAGCGCGCCATCTTGCACGTCTGCGTCTAGCTGCCCATCAAACCAGGAGAACATGTTAGCACAAGAGTTTTTTTATGTACATGTTATTCCACACACAGCGTATAGTAGACCTTTTATTTCTAACGATATCTAAGAGAGAAGGCCTTTCGCCTCTTCTCATTCTTGCGCGTCCCCCCTCTCTTTATTCTATATCGACTCGTGTCGTTGCCTAGTAAAGTTTCTATGTATACACACCTACACATACATTTATACACATGTATATAGACGTACGTCTCTCTCTTTATCTCCCTCCTTTCTCTTCTCCCTTTGCACATCGGGACACCGCCCATGAGTATAACAGTCAACCAAACAAGTGCTGCCGCTTAGGGGTTTGCCTGATTAAAATGCCTTTTACCATGTATGGAAGAAACGAGGAGAAGGCTCAGCTTCGAATAGGATTGCAGAAATCTTAACAAGTGGCATAACACAAAGCAAGTTCTACTCTTTGAGCGTATATAAACGACTATATCTATTGTAAGACTCTTTTTTTCTAAAGATATATTTATTCTCCTTTGTAAGTAAGAGTAGATGAAAGGTGTATACACGATCGAAACTTAAACGAGACGATTTTGTTGAGGCAAACGAGTTATATATTGGACTAACTTGTTTCTTTATGCGAAAAAGAAATCGCTTCTTTATTTAGTCTGGTAAGTAACGTTTGAGAGTTTTTTTTGAGCTATTCGAATGGTTTAAAGGCGTTGCTATATGTTATAAATTGATGGTATTTAGTTATACGTAATGATTCGATTTATTATTATTTTGGTAAATACGTACAGATTGAAGATTATTCGATGAAATGCGTCAGAAAATTGACTCATTTGATATTGTGTCTCATTCCTTTAACGAATAGAAATCGCAATTCAAGTTACAATAAATTGCTTTATCGACGTTTGATTTTTGATAATTGAAATATGAATTTATTTTGAATCTTGAATTATTTTTTTCTCCACAAAGTCATTTATATATTTTTTACATATTATAAAGTTATATTTAAAATATTTGAGCATATATGCAGATTTTATTTCAGCCATATTTACGGCAGTCAAAATAGGAATTGAATAAAAAGCGCACGATGATAGAATATATCTGCTTACACACAGATATTTGTAATATTAGATGAAATATGTTTAAACGAATAAGTGATTTTAAAAATTTATATGCATTATACAGTATGCGTAAACAAAGTAAAAAATAAAGCATTCATTAGCATTTAGAATTTTTATATTTTTACAATTGTATATACGTATATTTAGATAAATAAATATTTATAAGGTTTGTTTTCATTAATATTAATGCTAATTTGTAGGCTTAAGCTCAACCATATTGTCGATAAACATTGAAATTTAAGTCCATAATTGAGCAGAAATCAACGTTTATATGATAACGTTAATCTTTTTCGAACTTATTAACCTAAATTTAATTTTTAATCGTGAATAAAAGAACTATCAAAAATTTGTTCTTATGAACATTTATTTATTGGCAGGTCGACTAGGCGATTGAAAACATTCCCATTGTTAATTTTCGTATTCAAAAATAAAATTTAATTGTTGGTCATAACAAACGCTTTTAGAAAAAATATAAATGTTCTCTTGTTATGCAATCGCATTTAAAATTTGAGTTTGACTATTACATTTTCGGAAGAACGTAACTGCTTTATTTGTTGAATTAATATTCTTTTCCTAGCATATTTTTATGAATTTGTTAAGCAGACACTTGGAAATTCATGCTAATTCATGCTATGTGTTATTGCTTAAAAACGAATATAGTTCGTTAAAATTGAATTTTCGTTTTATAATCAGTATTAATGAAAATTTGACTAAAATATTACTATTATTTTACATCTTACTTAATTAATTTTAACCTACTAAAGATCAACAACTACATTAAATGCTTTAAAAAGTAAAATAAAGAAACTTATATTGTTGGCGCCACGTCAGAACATTAAGACCATCACTGCAACTCGATATCTTTACCGCTACATTTTCATGTGCTCCTTGTACCTTGGGGCAGAGCGAACGCACGAAGCAGTGTTTACGCAGGTTAAAAGACTGATATTCGGAATTTATATTTTGTATGTACTAAAGTCATTATATTTTACTGTATTATTTTATATAGTTTGATATTTATGATTTTTCCACAGTCATTGTGCGACTAAATATAAAAATACATTAGAATGATTCAACTATGTTTTTTACTTTGCACGTGATAATACAAACCAACTTTAAATTTATATAGTTATATTCTATTCGTAAAGAAATCATTCCATTGTAGTAACATTAGTATAAAAAGATCAAAAGTATCAGAACTAAAAAAATATTAACAAGTTTCAATAAAGTTTAAATTTTCTAAGTATTATGCTGCAAATTGTTAATTTTTTAAATACATCAAAACTAAATAACAATAAATAAAAATAATTATTTATTGTTATTTCATTTTGATGTATTTAAAAAATTTACAATTTACAACACATAAAATATTTTTTTTTCATTCTTTAATGTCGCTATATTTATGCTATTTTGTAATGCTAATCAGCGACGGAGCTCGTAAGTGTGTTTGTGAACTGCAGCACACGTGACGTACAGTGGTGCTATCAATCGGCTGCCGAGAGCGGGATTCGAACTCAGAACCTCGTGATTACGAATCCAATGCTCTAGCGACTGAGCCACTCAACGGCTCATATAAAATAACTAAAAATCACTGAATAGGAGAATGTCAGGGTATTTAGACTCGATTTTTCTAATTTTGAGATACTTTTTCTACATCACATTATGAAAAAAGCCACACCTATTCTATCTAGCATTCAATTTTTCTAAAGTTATACTCTATTTTGTTTAAATTTCAAGGTTTTTCTAAGAAATTTTAATAAGCTATAAAAATAAACAACTTTATATAATGAATAATTTTAGAAATTTTTTATTTAAATGAAATTTTTAAATAAAGTTCGATTTACAGGTCATTTGAAGCTGAATTTGATTTTTTTTAAACAAAATTCCAATTTAAAGCTCATTTAATTGACTTTCGTTCCAATATTTTTCAATTAACGCTTATCTGACTAACTTTGAAACATTATTAGTGATTTTCATATCGTTTTTTATTACATTTATTTGTACTGCTCAGTCAACGTCTTAAAATCAAACATATGACCCTAAAAAATACCGTTTTTATTTAAAAAATTAGCTTTTAAAATAAATTCAAGTTTACAATGAGTTGTATCTTTTGGAATTCATATCTTTCGTCTGAAATATTTTTTATAAAACTTTTCTACAAACTCACAAGGATATCTAGATCTTATTATCATTTACAATCATAAAGGTTTTTGATAAATGTTTTAAAATTGATAAGTTAATATTTTGATCCCATAATATAACCTATCTATTTTAACTTTAAAACAACACAAGTATTGGAGCATAATTATTAGTATATCATAGATTTTATCAATCATATTAAAATGCATAATCAAAGAGTTTTTAAAAAGCTCTCCTCTGTCCTTTTCTTCTAAATATTAGTTTTTACACGTGTGATAAACAGTCATTTTTTTAACGTAAACTAGGTCTCTGAGAAATTAAATAAAAACTTTTCCTTAATTTTTTAGCATTTTAAATGTTTATACATACTCTAGAAGTATACATTTGAATTTTGTGGAATTTTTAAATATGATTTCAATTTTAATCTTCAAATATTCTGTTTTTATAAAAAAAAAATGTTATTAATTAATTGCAGCACCATGAAACGAACTAGATCAAGAGCGTCCAAACGTACAAAAGTATTATGCGATGAAAGCAACAAAGTTACTGATAAAAAAAGTACGTGTGAAAAAAATAAAGTTACTGATAAAAGTGACAAAGTAAGTGATAAAACTACCATTAATCAATTAAATGACGATTGTTTAGTAAATATTTTTACATTTTTACCTGTTGTGGATAGGATTCGCATACAGAGAGGTATTTAAAAATTTCATAATTTAGATTTTGTAAAAGAATAAAATTTATTCTATTTAATGGTATTTTTTTGTAGTATGCAAAAGATGGCAGAATATAAGTAAAATTCCATGGTCTGATAAAAAACATTTGGTTGTTTTCGATGAAACATGGTCAAGTAATTTAGCTGAATATCATTCTCTTCGTACAACAACAGATAATCTAAAAATTCTTATGTCTGAAATAAAGTGTGTTTTAAAATTATGTGGTCAATTTGTTACCCATATAAGATTTCATGGAATTGATGTCATCACGGAGATTTATAAAGAAATCAAAAAAAGATGCCCAAATTTAAATTCGATAGATCTTTCAACATCAACTATGTCACACAATGCACGAATGAAATATTTGATAAATAATTTTGGTTCTCTTCGTCATTTAAAGTTAGGATTTTGTACGACTACGCCAATCGATGGATTTTTTGCAATATATTTCAAGAATAATAGTAATCTTAAATCGTTGGTATTATTTGAATCTTCTGTCTCGGGATATTGCCTGCAATTTTTGTCAAAAACGCTAGAACAGTTTACTCTTTATCAAAACCATACAAAAATATATCCAGATATAATTTACTATGTAAGTGTAAAATTCTATTTTTCTAATTTAAACTTAGTTATTTGAAAATAATATTCTCAATGATAAACTATTAATATTGTTAGACTAATAAGTTAGATTATCACGTGCGATAAAAATTGTTTTTATAATGATAAACATTTTCACACCTAACACGCTATATTGAGAGAAGTCCAATTTCGAAGTAAGTGGAATTCACTTAGATTCAGTAGACATTTTTCTTGTTTTACATTTTAATATCAATCTGCTTTAATTAAACCTAATGTTTCTCAAAATAATAACTTTCAATTTTCAAGAAATGAATGCTCTTTTTGCTTATAGAGATTTTTTTTCTCATCGTATTATTTCGGGAAAATCCAAAATACGTTTTCTTAGACACAATTTAATAATAAGTAGCCTTTTTAAAAGATTGATTTTTTTAGATTATCACTACTTCCTTATTATAAAAACTAAATATTGTAAATATTTTTTATATTTATTAAGAATAAAAATATTTTTTTTTAATAAAATTTAAAAAAATTAATCTAATGCTCTGAATAAAGAACGAATTAGAAATACTTTTTTAATAATAAAAATTATTTAGTAATGTTGATTTATTTTACAATTCACAGAGCATCGGTCGACTTCCCAATTTACAAACATTATCATTGCGTTTAAGTTACAAGAAAACTGTATTCAATGTACACAAAGCTTTAAAAGCACTTCCTTCGAATTCTTCAATAAAAAAGCTGACTTTAGAAAATAATTGGGATCAAATGACACCGCTTGAATCAAAATATTGGGCGCGTTTGACAAACCTTGAATGCCTTCGATTGCGAGGAGTATGGTCATTTAGTATGGAGATAGCTGATTATTGTCCGAAATTATCCCAGATTCTTCTAGATGGTACCTTATTTTTCAATAGAGATTCGTTGATTATTAGTCAAATTTTGAGATATGTTTTTTGCTTATAATACGTTTTTATTTATTTCAGGTCTTTCAATGTCAGATTTAGCTTTAGAAAGTATCTTAGCTATGCCAAATTTACGTAAGTTGACTTTTTTAAATATTGAAGATTTAGAAGACGGACATTTCTTGGAAGAAACATATGTAGAAGAATTAGGTATTCATTACTGTGACAATATTAGTATGGAAGGATTTATTTGGTTATCGCAAAATGCAAGGAATTTGAAAAAAATTCAGATTACTATTGATGAATTATGCGATGAATCAATTGAAATTAACGATTTACAAAAAATCTTCAAGGAAAAAAACATAAAGATACTTATTAATGAAAAGTTTGCTTATTAATATCGCCGTTTGCTATGTTATGCATATAAATACGTAATTTTATATAGTTTTGTATTTATTTAGTTTAAACGTGATTTTGAACATTTTTGCTACGTATTTGACTATTTTTTTAATGAAAAGATTGTTAAAATGCATATATTGTTTGAGTTTTAAATTAACTATTGATAGAACCTACTCTGGTTTTTTTATTGTGGATTTGTAAGAATATATAAGTTGAATAAATAGAAATTATAATTTAAAAGTTTAAATATGCATTTCATTGTATAATTTATAATTTTATAAAATCTCTCAAACAATGTAAATATTGGCATATAAATTGTAAAATTATAATTTATGTCTCAACTGAAAGTATGATTTACCAATTAAATTTGCTAATTTAAAACAAGTTTAGATCTTTGATAATTTTCTCTAAAAGACATTTTTAATTAATTATCAGTTTTATTTTCGAATCATTTACTACAGACATGATACAATTCAATCTTTATTTTAGCTATATGTTTTCATGTATTCATAAAAATGTAAGTTTATGAAATTATAAATTTCAAATGTCTTTTAGAAAAACATAACAAAATATGAGATTGAAAATATTTCTTTTTTTGAATATGATAAAAGACGTGCGTGAAGCTCGATTTTGCAACGGGAATCAATAGTTCATGATGATATGTATTTTAAAATTCATCGATATAATATATATTAAGTAGTTCCAAGTTCAAAACAACGCGTACACGATAATACATACATAGACATTACGAACATTACATAAAATAATTATTTTCTGTTTTTCGAAGTATCATAAAATATATTCTTAAGTGCCCTGGAAGAAAATAGACCATATTGTAGGCATAATTGCTGGTCAACAAATGTTAAAATGGCACTTATCTAGAAATTCTAGAAATGATTTAAAAAAAATGTCTAGATAAGTGTCATTTTAACATGCGTTGACCGACAATTATGCTTAAGATATGGTCAATTTTCTTCCAGGGTGGAAATTTTGTCAATAATTGTAATTTTTTTTTTTGAAGAATCATTTTTTAATAAACGTACTAAAAGAACACATTGAATTCATTTGTATTTTTATTAGTAGTATAGCACATTCCAATTGTTTGTATTCTTAGAACCGGCTTCAGTAGCTATGTTGGCTAAAGTCACATTGATGCAATCAATTTTAAAGTAGCAGATTCAACTTACATGCGAACTGTGGAATTCATGTATGTTGTCGCTTAGAGGTCGTAATTATAAAGGTAGCTGTTGGTGGTCGATTATTCAATTTATAAGAATTAAATATGTCTTTACTTGTTGACTGTTTATTTGGTCTGAGATTTGTTGTTTCAAAATTTATTTTCTGATTAGTACATATTATACAGTACTGCTAAAAAAATCAATAACATAATGTACAAAAAAATTGTAGAAAAAATATCTTTTTTAAAAAAAAATTTTTAACAATGATTTTCGGTAAAGTTATAAAGCTTTAAAGTTGCGGATTTTTGCTGGTTTTGCAGCAAATTTACAAAAAACACCTAAAATCTCCATCTTTGAAGATAGAGATTTTTAGTGACCATCTTTGAAGACAACCAAAGAAATTTTTTTTTTTTTCAAATGATAATCTACTTTAGTTGTAAGTACAAAATGTCGTGTTAATACAATTA
This sequence comes from Anastatus disparis, assembly GCA_017163975.1. Taxonomy (NCBI): domain Eukaryota; kingdom Metazoa; phylum Arthropoda; class Insecta; order Hymenoptera; family Eupelmidae; genus Anastatus; species Anastatus disparis. The sequence continues at coordinate 21,687,864 of JAFFSR010000227.1, read as the reverse complement.
AAGTCCAACAATTAATAACTTTTGGTGCGAGAACTAGATTATTTTCTGTAAGTAAATAATTAGGATTCCACAACTATTTTTACATATATAACAATTATTTTTTTGAAACTAATTGTAATTGAACCGCTCGCCTAATAGGAATATATTGAAATATAAATTTTATAGTCTTTTTATTTTTGATATTAGAAATCGTCGTCAAAAAAATCGACTTAACCTGTTGAACGATATAATTTTTTTTTCGTTAACGTCGCTATATTTATGCTATTTTTAATGCTAATCAGCGACGGAGCTCTAGAGTGTGTTTGTGAACAAAGCACATGTAACGTACAGTGGTGCTTCTATCAATTACCTGCCGATAGCGGGATTCAAACTCTGAACCCCGAGATTACGATTCTAACGCGCTACAGACTAAGCCACTCATCGGCTCTAAACGATATAATCTATATATTCTAACTTTCAAATAACACAAGCATTAGAGCATGATTATGAGTAGATTGTAATTTTCCTTTATCATTAATATTAAAGTGCACAATCAAGGAGTTTTTAAAAAGATCTCTTCTATCCTTTTCTTCTACGTATCAGTTTGAACACACGTATGCACAGTCAGTCTTTTAATAATACATTTTTTTCTCTGAAAAATTAAAAAGGAATAATTCTTTAATTTTTAGCATTATAAATGTTTATTAACTATAATTAATTATTCTAACCTTTAAAAATATATATTTAAATTATATGAAATTTTTAAATATTATTTCAATTTTAATCATAGAATATTTGGTTTTTACATAGAAAATATTTTATTAATTAATTGCAGCATCATGAAACGAACTAGGTCGAGAACGCCCAAACATACAAAAGTATCAATCGATGAAGGCACCAAAATTGTTAATAAGAAAAACAAACATACTATTGGAAAAAACGAAGTTGCTGATGACAAAAACCAAGTTACTGATAAAAAAAACAAAGTCACTGATAAAAGCAACGAAGTTATTAATAAAATAAAAAAAATTTGTGATGAAACTACTATTAATCAGTTAAATGACGATTGTTTAATGAATGTTTTTAAATTTTTACCTGTTGTGGATAGGATTCGCATACAGCGAGGTATTTAAAATTTTCATAATTTACTTACTATAAAGAAATAAATTTTATTCTATTTAATGGTATTCTTTTTGTAGTATGCAAAAGATGGCAAAATATAAGTAAAATGCCATGGTCCGATAAGAAAAGTTTGGTTTTATTTGATGAAACGTGGTCAAGTAATCTACGTGAATATCATTCTTTTCAACGTTTAGATATAGATGATATAGATATAGATGATATAATAGAAAATAATACACGCAGAAAAAAAAATCGTTTGTCTGAAATAAAACCTGTGTTAAAATTATGTGGCCCATTTGTTACCCATATAAGATTTGATCAATTCGTCGTCAGCACGGATGTTTACAAAGAAATCATAAAAAGATGCCCAAATTTAAATTCTCTAGATCATTCAGGATCAGTTATTACACACAATGCACGATTGAAATATTTGGCAAATAATTTTCATTCTCTTCGTCATTTCAAGTTAGGATATTGTAATACTTCTCCAATCGATGGATTTTTTGCAATTTTTTTTAAAAATAATGTTAATCTTCGAACTCTAAAATTACGTAATGCAAATGTGTCAGGATATTGCCTGCAATTTTTGTCAGAAACGCTAGAAGAGTTTGATTTTTATCAACGCGATTCACAAATATATCCAGATATAATTTACTATGTAAGTATAAAATTGAATTTTTAATAATATTCTTAATCATAAACTATTAATATTGTTAGATTTAGTTAGGTTATTTCGTGCGATAAAAAAATTATTGTATTTTTTTTATGATCATAAACATTTTCACACTGAATACACTATATTGAGAGAAATTCAATTTTTAAATAAGTGGAATCCACTTAGATTCAGCGGAAATTCTTGTTTTGCCTTAATACCGATCTGCTTTAATTAAGTCTATTTTTCTCAAAATGATATCTTACCATTTTCAAAAAGTAGATTTTAATTCGTAAAGAACGCACAGAAATAGAATGCTCTTTTTGCTTTTAAAAATACATGTTTTCGTAGACGCAATATAGTCTTTTTAAAAGATTGATTTTTCTTACGTTATCGATACTTCTTTATTATAAAAAATATTTTAATTATTTTTTATGTTTATTGACAATGAATATATACGTTTTTTTAATAAAATTTCAATAAATAAATCTGATGCTATGAATAAAGAACGAATTAAAAATATATTTTAAATTTTAAATAATAAAAATTGCATAATAATGTCGAATTATTTTACAATCCACAGAGCCTAGGTCGACTTCCCAATTTACAAACTTTATCATTGGATTTTTACTATAAGGGAATTAAAGTCGATATACACAAAGCTTTAAAAGCACTCCCTTCGAATTCTTCAATAAAAAAGCTGACTTTAGAAAATAATTGGGATCAAATGACACCGCTTGAATCAAAATATTGGGCGCGTTTGACAAACCTTGAATACCTCCGATTATTAGGAGAATGGTCATTCAATATGGAGATATCTGATTATTGTCCGAAATTATCCCAGATTCTTCTAAATGGTATCTTATCTTTCAATAGAGATTCGTTAATTATTAGCCAAATTTAAAAATATGTTTTTTGCTTATCATTTGTAATTATTTCAGGTGTTTCAATATCAGATATAGCTTTAGAAAACATCTTAGCTATGCCAAATTTACGTACATTGATTCTTTTAAATATTGAAGATTTAGAAGACGGACATTTCTTGGAAGAAACATATGTAGAAGAATTAGGTATTCATTACTGTGACAATATTAGTATGGAAGGATTTATTTGGTTATCGCGAAATGCAAGGAATTTAAAAAAAATTCAGATTTCCGTTGACGAAAAGAGTGACGAGTCGATTGAAATTAACGCTCTACAAAAAATCTTCAAGAAAAAAAACGTAAAGATACTTATTAATGAAAAGTTCGCTTATTAATATCGCCATTTGCTATGTTATGCATATAAATACGTAATTTTATATAGTTTTGTATTTATTTAGTTTGAATGTGATTTTGAACATTTTTGCTATGTATTTAATTGACAATTTTTTTAAGGAAAGTTTATTACAATTTATATAGTCATTGAGTTTGAAATCGACTATTGATATAACCTACTCTGGTTTTTTTACTGTGGATTTTTAAGAATATGTATGTTCAACACATTGTGATGAATGTTTTTAAGGTATAAATGTACATTCAATTTATAATTAATAATTTTATAAAATCTCACAAACAATGTAAGTGTTGACATCTAAACTGTGAAATACTAATTGATAATTTCATATAAAATAAATCTGCTAATTAAAAAAAAGGTTTAGTTATTAAGTTTTTGAAAATTTTCTCTAAAAGGTATTTTTAATTAATAATCAAAGATAAAATTACCAAAGTTTTATCTTCGAAGCATTTACTATTCGAATAATACAATTCAATTTGTTTCTATAGCTATAAAAATTTTTAAAAATTAATTAATTATAAAAATCTAAATTTTTAAAATTATAAATTTCAAATATCTTTTAGGAAATTAGAGTGAAGTTGGAATTCTAAAAATATAATAAAAAATATTTGCATATTTGGAACTAAGCTCGATTTTACAAAAAGAATCGGTTGGTCATAATGATATGTATTTTAAAATCCATCAATATAATATAAGTTGAAAACAATACATAATATGTTCGTCAATGATTGTAAACTTTTTTTGAAAAATTATTTTTTAATAAACGAATTAAAAGAGCAAAATAAATTAAGTTGGATTTTTATTAGTAGTATAGCACATTGAAATTAGTTGTATTCTTTAATCGGTTTTAGTATCTGTAGTAGTTAAAATGAAGTCAAATTAATGCAATTAATTGCATAGTAGCAAGTAAAATTTATGTGAGTTATGAAATTCATATATGTTGGTCGCTTAATAATAAAGATAGCTCTTGTTGGTCGATTATTGAATTCATAAAAAATTTATGTGTATTTCATTGATGACTGTTTATTCGGTCTGTGATTAATTGTTTCAAAAGTTATTTTAAGAGCATGACGAAGCTGCCCGCCTTATAATAATATTTCCAATCCTAACTTATGAATAAATGATGCGTTTAATCGAGTTTTTTTGCTTCAAAGAAAAAATTTGTAAGATTAAACTCTAGTGCGGACAACTCAAGAAATCCACCAAAATATAATACATACAAAGTTATAATAAAAACTTTCAATGTATCGTATTTTAAGGTTAGGTTTGCCGAATTTGATATCTAATTTCCAATCCAAACTCATAAAAAAATAACAAGTCCAAATGATTTTTTATTTTAACAAAAATTATTGTATTAATATAGCTTTAGTGCGGACAAGTCATTATATTTGTTTAATTTATGAATAAAAAATATTGATAAAATAAAAAATCAGTTTAAAAAAAAACACGACAAAGTATTATAGTTAAAAATCCACATTATTTGTTGTATTCATTAAAAAAATTTGTTAAAGCTCAGACAAATAAAGTTTAGATTAGCATATTAATGTCAATAGTTAACAAATTTTGTCTGTGTCAACCAAAATGTTGGTCGGTACAATCAAAGAAATTTTTTTTCTTTTCAAATGACAATCTACTATATTTGTAGCAACAAAATATGGTATTAATGCAATAAGAATCTGACAATTAATAACTTTTGATGTGACAATGTAAAATATGAAACTAGCATCCAATCCGTGTTATTAATTTTAAAAATCAATTCTTAAAATTAATAATTTTACCTTAATTTTACCAGAAAATTGCATAAAAATTAATAATTTTATCATAATTTTAAGAATTAATTTTTAAAATTAATTACACGGATTGGAAGCTAGTTCCATATTTTACATTAATATTTAATATTTTTTTTAACAGTGTATGAGCAAATAATTAGAATTTCACAACTAAATTATTTTATAAATATAATAATTGTTTTTTTGCTACTCATTGTAAGCTGACTGAATACTTTAGTTATCAAAACGAAATTAATTTTGCCCGTGTATCAAGCGACTTAATGCATTTTTTTATCTTATTACAATTTGAAAAGTAAATTATGCACTCTAAATACAAAAACTGACAAAATATTAAAAGAGGTTTCACTTCAATAAAATCGTTACGCATTAATGAAATTTATAGATGAATAAAATTATTTAATCATAATTTATATGTTAATCGTATAGCATAATGAAATTACAAACCGTACATTGATATTGTTTTTTTTATATATTTTAGAAATGAGTATGAATTATTATGAATTCATTTACTCTCAGGTGAATCTTGGAAAATCTGAGATAAAAATAAAGGTTAGAAAAAGAATAAAACTATTTTTATTTTAATGATAGATCATCAAAAATGAATTATTACGACGGGTAAGTTGGATGTACTTTTCGCCCGGAATAAAAAAAATTGTATATTTATCTCGGGAGAACTATCTATTGTTCGCGTATTTGCGTTTCTCGCTTCGCTCGAGACGCAATCTATACGCAAACATTTAATAGTCAACTTTTTTCCCTAGATGAATAATATACTATTTTTAATAATTTGTGAAAATAATCATTGTTTACATTTTTTTGCATATTGCATGGTTTAAGCTACTTCAAATTTGTTAATGCTACATGTTCTTTTTAACCCAGTCTCTGTATGAGCGGAAACAGGATCATCCATAGCTATCAGATACTGTTTTAAATTATTTATATTTTTTAGTGCATACATGTTCTTTTTCAACTAGTGAACTATGAGTTTTTATATAACTTTTACCCCATAATCGATTGTTATTTATAAATTTGAATAATAATCGTGAAAAATTAATATTTATACATTAATAATATTCAATAATTAAATTGAAATTTTCAGAATATTTATAAAAGGTATTTGTTAAAAAATTAAGTTTTTTTATTTTCAACATCATATGTATAAATTATGACAATGACAAGATGAAACTTAGCTTTCCTATCATGAAAATAAATAAGTTCATAAGTATGGTATACTATAAATGTTTTATAATTAATAAATATATATTTTTTTACATAATCCAATAATTTACATTGAACAACCATAAAATAAATAGCATTTTGTTTTTGGAGTTGACTTTTGGTAATATCCGTAACATGCATTTAAAATTTAAGAACATTAGGATATACAAAAGGTGATCCAAAAAGACCGGAAGACTCATATTTTAGACAAAATGTAATAAGATTTTAAAAGATGAACATCAGAATGACCATGAAGTTCGATTCACAGGTCATTTAAAGCTAAACTTGATTTTTTTAAAAATAAAATCCCAATTTAAAGCCCATTTGATTGACTTATATTTCAATGAATGCTTATCTAACTTTAAAACGTTATGGCTGATTCCATTTCAAATCGAACAGTCAGTATACACTCAAGTCACCAATTACTGCGCTAATGGAGTATGTTATTCTACCCTAAAAATAAGGGTATACGTATTTTTTTTATTTTGCTAAAATATCAAAATTGCATCAGATATGCACTTTTGAAAATTGCATACAAAAACTAAATGTTAAAACTGAAAATGTTGAGAATAACTTTAGAGAGCTATCGTTTTACCAATTTCCAATGAATTTTGATAAACCTTTTTTTATTTTATTTCGTTTTGAGTCCTCTTCAACTCCGTGCAAGAAATTTAAAAAAAAACTAAAAAATGACTGAGATATATGCATTTTACCAAAAAATGCACTTTTTATGCACATGCATTTTTCTCGAAAAGGCCATTGTTTTTTTGCTGAAATTTTTTTTGCTGATAGAGGACCAAAATACCTATCTAATAGTACTTGTTTGATCCCGGCTTTTTTGGTTTGGAGCGAGAAAAAAATTCACAAATTTTGTTGGTGAAAAATGCTTGTATATACGTTCGGAAGTCTTAAGCAGTCTGCATTCAAACACTGTCGTATGCTTGGCTCATCATTTGTTTACATTTGTATGCATGTATATAGCATCAATAGTGATATATATATATATATATATATATAAATTATATTGTGTAAATTCGTAATATAAAAATAAATATTTAAACATGAAAAAAAAGAATTCTATTCGTGTATATCTATATTATGTATGTTTCGATGTACAAACAATAGGAGGCTAACTCATGGACAAATATATCGCGTAACCAAAACAGCATATTAGAACTGTTATATAGAAGCTAGTTATTTTTACGGCTGCTTTGAAAGGTGCTTCTCGGGCTTGTGAAAAATTCAACAAAATTGTGAAATAACAATGTCCGAAATTTACTCTTCTAAAAGAATTTCATGTCCCGATTTTTTTCAAATGCATAAAAAGGTAGTTTATATGAGCAGTAATTCACGTTTTAGACCGTTGGAAGATTTAGCCATTAATTTGGCACAGCTTCATCCAGATTTAAATATATTGCCATCTACTAATGTATGTAAAAATTGCCATAAACGCATATCAAAAATGATTTTAAGTGATCTTGAGTCTATATCTGAAAATGAAATCACTGAACTTTTTAGCGGAAGAGATGATGATTTTATTCCGAAGACACCCGAACGAATAGAGGAATTAAACGAGAGTATTAATTCAGTTTTACCTGAATGCATCTCACCCCTAAAAAGAAAAACTGTAATACCTGAAAATTTTAGAGGAAATTACGTATCTAAAAAGAAAAAATCCTTAATTTCAGCTTTTTCTGCTACTGTTGGAAGTAAATTAGAAGATGCGTATGGCATTTCAGTTGAATCAATAGAATCGGACGAAAATTCCACTGAAAACTATTGGAATGAATTTTTAGAAAATTTTAAATTGGCTTTAGAAAAATGCTCTTCTATTTCGGAGAAAATAAAACTTCTAACTCTACTACCTTCAAAATTAAGCAAAATAAAAGTTTGCTCACTATTCCCGAATATAAGCGAGTATATGATAAATAAATCAAGAAATCTCGTGAAAAATAAAGGAGTTTATTCGGAGCCAGATTTATATACTGGTCATCCTATTGATGAAAGCACAAAAAATATCGTTATGGAATATTTTTTAAATGATGATTTTAATTGTAGTAGACAAAGTCCAAATAAATCTGATGTCGTAACTGTTAAAATTAATAACACAAAAACTAAAAAAGTCAAACGGTTTCTTACTCGAAGCTTAAAAGAAACATATAGTCAATTAAGAAAAGAAAATCCAAACTTACAAATAGGAAAATCGAAATTCTATAGTCTAAGACCAAGTTTCGTCTTAACTAGCCCTGTGAAGGAAGCTTGTCTTTGTGTACATTGCGAAATGAGATTGAAAGATTTAGAAAAAAGAAAAATATTGAATGGAGTGGGGTTTCTAAATATAATGGAATTCAAAAAAAGTCATATGTGGTTAAAAAAACTTGGGGAATTAAAATCACATATATTTATTGGCAGGACAGCTATACATGCACTAAATGAAGTGAAAAACAAGAAAAAAAAAAGCCAAGCATCGTGAGACTACATTTAAAACTAAAAATAATAAGCGCAAAAATAAAAAAAAATAATTATCTATAATTATTTTTTTGACGCATCCCAACAGTGAGAGGCAAGGGGAACTCACTCTAAAAAAGCACCCCGAAGGGAACAGAATCCTTCTACGTCCACGTCGTTGTTCCTGGATAATGCTAAACAAAGGATAATATTTAAATGTCGACTGCTTAAGACTTCCGAACGTATATACAAGCATTTTTCACCAACAAAATTTGTGAATTTTTTTCTCGCTCCAAACCAAAAAAGCCGGGATCAAACAAGTACTATTAGATAGGTATTTTGGTCCTCTATCAGCAAAAAAAATTTCAGCAAAAAAAAAAAATGGCCTTTTCGAGAAAAATGCATGTGCATAAAAAGTGCATTTTTTGGTAAAATGCATATATCTCAGTCATTTTTTAGTTTTTTTTTAAATTTCTTGCACGGGGTTGAAGAGGGCTCAAAACGAAATAAAATAAAAAAAGGTTTATCAAAATTCATTGGAAATTGGTAAAACGATAGCTCTCTAAAGTTATTCTCAACATTTTCAGTTTTAACAATTAGTTTTTGTATGCAATTTTCAAAAGTGCATATCTGATGCAATTTTGATATTTCAGCAAAATAAAAAAATACGTATACCCTTATTTTTAGGGTAGAATAACATACTCCATTAGCGCAGTAATTGGTGACTTGAGTGTATATTGACTGTTCGATTTGAAATGGAATCAGCCTTATATAAAGTTAGTTTTATGTCGTTTCTTATTACATTTATTTGTACTGCTCAGTCAACATCTTAAAATCAAACGTCTGATCACTTACTTCACTCCGATCTTGCAAATAGGGATAGGAGTATATTTGAAGATAAAATTGTATAGTCATTCTATTTCTGCTATTAAAAATACCATTTTTATTTAAAATATCAGCTTTTAGAATAAATTCGAGTTTACAATGAGGTGTATCTTTTTAAATTCATAGCTTTCGACTAAAATATTTTTTTATAAAACTTTTCTACAAACCAACAAGGATGTCTAGGTCTTATTACCATTTACAATCATAAAGATCTTCGATGAATGTTTCAAAATTAATAAATTAATAATCTGATCTAATAACATGACCTATCTATTTTAACTTTCAAACAACATAAGTATTGGAGCACAATTATTAGTAGATCATAAATTTTATCAATGGTATTGAAATGCATAATTAATGAGTTTTTAAAAAGCCTCCCTCTGTCCCTTTCTTCCACAAATATTAGTTTTTACCCATGTACACATAGTCCCTTTTTCATAACACATTTTTTTAATGTAAACTAGATCTTTGAAACATTAAAGAGAAATTGTTCCTTAATTTTTTAACATTTTAAATATTTATACATACTATATTTATAATTTATGATCTGATCTTTACAAATATAAACTTAAATTGTGTGGAATTTTCAAATATAATTTAATTTTAACCATCGGATATTCTGTTTTTATAAAGAAAGAATTTTATTAATTCATTACAGCACCATGAAACGAACTAGATCAAGAAGGTCCAAACGTATAAAAGTATTATGCAATAAAAGCAACAAAGTTACTGATGAAAAAAGTACGTGTAAAAAAAATAAAATTACTGATAAAAGCGGCAAAATAAGTGATCAAACTACCATTAATCAATTAAATGACGACAGTTTGGTAAATATTTTTACATTTTTACCTGTTGTGGATAGGATTCGCATACAGAGAGGTATTTAAAAATTTCCTTATATTAGATTTTGTAAAAGAATAATATTTATTCTATTTAATGGTTTTTTTTGTAGTATGCAAAAGATGGCAGAATATAAGTAAAATTCCATGGTCCGATAAAAAACGTTTGGTTATTTTTGATGAAACATGGTCAAGTAATATACCTGAATGTCATTTTCTTCATTTACAAACAGATGATGTGAAAATTCTTTTGCCTGGAATAAAAATTGCTTTAAAATTATGTGGCCAATTTGTTACCCATATAAGATTTAATCAATTCGACGTCAGCACAGATGTTTACAAAGAAATCAAAAAAAGATGTCCAAATTTAAATTCGCTAGATCATTCAGGATCAGTTATTACACACAATACACGAATGAAATATTTGACAAATAATTTTAAATCTCTTCGTCATTTCAAGTTAGGATTTTGTACTATTTCGCCAAACGATGGGTTTTTTGCAAAGTTTTTTCAGAATAATGATAATCTTCAAACTCTAAGACTATCTAAGTCAAATGTGTCGGGATATTGTCTAGAATTTTTGCCAGAAACGCTAGAAGAGTTTACTTTTTATCAACACAATTTACGAATACATCCAAATATAATTTACTATGTAAGTATAAAATCATACTGTTGGATTAAGTTGGGTTATCTCGTGTGATGAAAAATTAGTGTATTTTTTTTTAAATGATAAATATTTTCTCACCGAACATGCTGGAGAGAAATTCAATTTTGAAGTAAGTGGAATCCACTTCGCTTCAGTAGAAATTCTTTTTGTTATAAAACAAGAAGAATGTCATAAGTCTTAATACTAATCTGCTTTCATTGAGTCTAATGTTTCTTAAAATAATATCTTTCCATTTTCAAAAGTGGATCTCGATTTTAAAAGAACACACAGAAGTATAATGCTCTTTTTTCACATCCTCAGCGTAAAGTTCGTATACTTCTTTTCTGCTGAACGGGAAAAGAAATGCTATGTTCAGTCCTCGTTTTTAACGATATGCGCATGCGCGAGTGTATAGTTTATACGTATACACAACTGTACACTCATGTAAAAAGACTGTTTAAAATATATAACAACATATTATTTCAATCTAATATTTGTTCACAGTGAAAAAAATTTTTTAATTTTAACACACATTAGTGTTAGAGATGAAATACAAATTTTTTTGTGTTAAAATTAATAAGTACACAAATATTTGTAAAATTTACAAACTCCGTGTGGTTAATACTACAAAAATTTTTTCGCCATACCCTGCCCGAAACTACGACTTCCGTCCCGGCGCCGAAAAACAAAAGTCATAGTTTCGGCCCGTGTATGGCGAAAAATAGTATACACTCCACGGGAGGTAAAATGGCGACCCCATAGCACATGTTTGCCACCCTCGCCTTCGGCTCGAGGTGGCAATTATATGTGCTATGGACTCGCCAATACTTTACCTCCCTTGGTGTGTAATATACTATTGTGTTAATTTTAAAAGTACACATACAGTGACAGAAAAGTTATCTCACAGCAAGTGGATGACTTCTTGTTGATGTATCATTTAGAGAGAAAACTAAATTCATTAGATGCAAGTAACTAAATGTTTGAATCAAAATTACAGTTTTTGCTGCAAAGATATTATGTAACCATCAAGTATATTTATGCTAGGACGTAAAACAAGCATATTTATATTCCGTTTGCATCTAGATAACATTTCTGTCAGTGTACATTTTTAAATTACAAAATTTTTTGTGTTGATTTTATAAACATGTTTGTAAAATTTTAACACAAAAATATTTGTACAAAATAAAATTTGACAAATCACACAAAATTTTTACAGTCTTTCAATAATAAATTTTTATTGAATATTGATCGTATTTAATAAAATCCAATTTTCAAAATCAATAATTTAATTGATTAACTAATTATAATTTATCAAATCGGCAATGTTATTTAAGATATATGTGATATTTAATCATCATTTATTGTTTTTTTTTTACAAAATCTTTCAGATATTATCTGATTTACGTGATTTCTAATGAATTATTATTTATTGTTTTCTTTCATTGATCTATTAATTAGATCTCGTTTTATAAATGCGTGCTTTTATAAATGAATTTTATATGAATTATATTTAGTATAAATTTCTTACTATACTAATGTTCGAAATATTTATTCTATTTTTTTTTATATATCAATTTTAATTTATAATAAAATGATTTTGTATAAACTAACTTCCCGCTGGGGATGTGAAAAAAATGCATATTGCGCTCGAGGAAAAAGTAGGCTCCCCACCCCTGTGTAAGTATCGCCCTACGCTCGGGAGACAACTATACGCAGGAGTGAACGGCATACTTTTTCCTCTTGGCGCATAATATACTATTTTTGTTTATGAGAAATTTCAAGAAACTCCAAAAATACATGTTTTTGTAGACGCAATATAATCATAAATAGCCTTTTTAAAAGATTGATTTTTCTTGCATTATCGCTATTTCCTTATTATAAAATTAAGATATTTTAAATATTTTTTATATTTATTGACAAAAAATAAATCTAATGCTATCAATAAAGAAAAAATTGAAAATATTTTTTAAATAATAAAAATAATATAGTAATGTTGAATATTTTATAATTCACAGAGCCTCGGTCGACTTCCTAATTTGCATACTTTATCATTGAGTTTTAGTTACAAAGAAATTAGTCTCAATGTACATAAAGCTTTAAAAGCGCTTCCTTCGAACTCCCCAATGAAAAAGTTCACTTTGATAAATAATTGTAACCGAATGATACCGCTTGAATCAAAGTATTGGGCGCATATAAAAAACCTTGAATACCTTCAATTAAATGGAAGATGGATATGGAATATAGAAGAAGCAGAGGTTATCATAGACAGTTGCCCAAAATTATCCCAGATTGTTGTAAATGGTATCTTATTTTTCAATAGAAATTTCTTAATTATTAATCAAATTTTAAGATGTTTTTACTTATAATAGGTTTGTATTTATTACAGGTGTTTTAATGTCAATTACAGCTATAGAAAGTATTTTGGCCATGCCAAATTTACGTTCATTGATTTTCAAGAATATTATTATTTTAAATAACAAACACTTTATTAAAGAAACGTATGTAGAAGAATTAGGTATACATTATTGTGCCAATATAAGTATGGAAGGATTTATTTGGTTATCGCGACATGCAAGGAATTTAAAAAAAATTCAGATTTCTGTCGACGAATCTAGTGACGAGTCAATTAAAATTAACGATCTACGAAAAATCTTTGAGAAAAAAAACGTAGAGATACTTATTAATCAAAACTTTGCATATTAATCTATTGTCTCCGTTTTCTATTTTATATATATAAATAACGATTTTTTTATAGTTTTGTATTTATATATAGTTTAAACGTGATTTTAAAATGCATATATTGATCGAGTTTTAAATTAACTGTTGATAGAACCTACTCTTGTTTTTTATTGTGGATTTTTAAGAATGTGTACGTTCAACAAATATAAATTCATATATTGGCATATAAATTGTTAAATTATAATTTATATGTCTCAAACAGAGGTATGTTTTACCAATTAAATCTGCTAATCAAAAACAAGTTCAGGTCTTTGGTTATTCTTTCTAAAAGATATTTTTAATTAATAATTAAAGATAAGATTACCAAATTTTTATTTTCGAAGCATTAATTAGATGTATGATACAATTCAATCTGTATTAAGCTTTACTGTAGCTATAGATTTTTTTAATCATAAAAATGTAATTTTATGAAATTATAAATTTCAAATATCTTTTAGAAAAACATAACAAAATATTAGATTGAAAATATATTTTTTTTCAATATAATATGATAAAAGACATGCATAAGCTTGATTTTACATCAGGAATCGATAGATGATGATATGTATTTTTAAAACTTATCGATGAAATAGTTTAAAATATCGAATCTTTGATAATACATACATAGATATTACGAACATTACAGAAAATAATTATTTTTAAGTATCATAAAATATATTCTGGAGTTAAAATTTTGTCGATAATTGTAAACTTTCTTTGAAAAATTATTTTTTAATAAACGAATTAAAAGTAAAATGAATTTATTTGTATTTTTATTAGTAGTGTAGCGCATTCAAATTAATTGGAGTCTTTAATCGGGTTCAGTAGCTATAATGGTTTAAGTGAAGTCAAATTGATGCAAACAATTGCAAAGTAACAGATTTAACTTGTATGCAAACAATGAAACTCATGTACATTGTCGCGTAGAAGTCGTAAGCTGTTGTTCATCGATTATTTAATTTATAAAAATTAAATGTATCTTTAATTGTTGACTGTTTATTCGGTCTATGATTAGTTGCTTTAAAAGTTATTTTAAATTTAGTACATGAATACGTACATAAAGCTAACTTATCTATTGTCGCACAACAGTCGCCTGATCTTGTATAACAAATAATTACGGTATAATACAGACACGATCAGTTTGAAAATAACACGGAAAAATATTATGATTGAGAAATCCAGATAATTTGTTGTATTAATGAAACATCTCGTTAGAGATCAGACAAGTAAAGTTGAGATTAACATAACTAATGTTAATAGTTAGCAAATTTTGTCTATGTCAACTGAAATTTCAGTCGCTACAACCATGAGAAAATTCTTTTTTTTTTTTCAAATGACAATATTTTTTGGTCGTAGGAACAAAATGTATTAATACAATTAAAATCTGACAACTACTATCTTTTGGTGTGACAGCTAAAGTGTTCATTTGCTGTAAGCAAATATTTTAGATTTAGCAACTAAATAATTTGTTTTTTTGCAACTAATTGAGAGTTGACTAAATACTTGAGCTATCAAAATTAAATAAATTTTTTTATGTAACAAGGGACCTCATGCATTTCTTATGTTATTACTATTCGGAAAGTAAATCATGCACTCTAAATACCAAAATTCACAAAATGTTGATAAAATTGTTGATAATATTGATTGCTTTATATTTTATAATTTACAGAGTTTTAAAATCTCTTCACAACTTACACATATTATCACAAGGCTTATTTATCAATAATTTAAGATCTATGATAATGGATTTTTAAAACTTATTTCTTTGAATGTATCAATACAAAAATTATAATGGCATAACCATTATTTTTATCCACTTTTTCTTAAGTTTTCATATTATACTGATTAAAATAATTTCAACCATTTGAGATGTACAAAAAATAGATACTTAATTGACGATAATTAAGAATGACTGTTATGAGTTGTTACATTACACATCCGACGCTACTAAAACGCTATAAAAAAATATAAAATTTCAATTTTTTAATCCTTATTAATAATGAATTTTAACGATGTTTATATACGTTTTTCATGTATTTTTTAAAAATATTCGGAAATAAAAATAAATCATTGCTAATTAATTTCAAACTAAATTTTCTTTCAAATTCTATTATTTGAAACTAATCTTTGTATAATTGTAGCATTTTGTTTTTGAATTTAAACTATGTCAATATTCATTATAGGCATTTGATTGGAATAAAAATAATATTTTAAAAATTATACACAACGAAAATACTTTAGTATATATCAAGTTGATTCAAAAACCGGGAGACAAATATTTCAAACAAAATTTTTTAAGATTTAAAAAGGTGGATATTACAATGATCGTGATTTCAATTTGCAAGTCATATTTTTTTGAATGAAATTTCAACTCGATGGTTATGTATAGTTGGATAACGTTTGATTAACGTTTAGTTGACTTACAATGTATCCAAACATTTATGCTTTTTTAACTAACGCATTATGATTTATTCTTATGTAATATCTTATAATATTCACAAGTCACCCGATATTGCAAATATAGGATGAAGGTACGCTTGATCATAAAATTTTACGCTAATTCTTTTTTTGCTATTAAAAAAGGGGTTTTTATTAAAAAAACTCAACTTAAATTCTTGAATGATTTCTTAATTTCAGGGTGGAATACAAGGTTGCCATAAGGTGTATTTTTTAAACCTATAGCTTTCGATTGAAATTTTATTTTATAAAACTTTTCTAGAAGGATGTCAAGATTTTATTGGATCACCCTTTACTGTAATCTTCGATAAATGTTTTATAATTTATAAATTAATATTTTGATTCATTAACATAATCTATATATTCTAACTTTCAGATAACATAATTAGTAGTAGATCGTAAATTTTATCATTAATATTGAAGTTTATAACCAAGTATTTAAAAAGTCCTCTTTTATCTTTTTCTTCCACATATTAGTTTTTATACATGTATAAAGCGTCAGTGTTTTAATAGCACATTTTTTTAATATAAAATAAATATCTGAGGAATGAAAAGGAATTTTTTCAGGATTATGAATATTTATTAGCTATATTTATAGTTTATTTCTCATCTCCAGAAATTTATAATTCAATTATGTGTAATTTTTAAAGATTTCACTTCTCACCATGAAATATTGTTTTTAAAAAGAAAATATTTAATTTTTTATTTACAGCATTATGAAACATACTGGATCAGGAACGTCCAACTGTACAAAAGTATTAAAAGATGAAAGTAACAAAGTTACTGATCAAAAAAACCACGTTACTTATAAAAAAAAGAAAATTACTGATGAAAGCTATACAGTTAGTGATGAAACTACCATTAATCAATTGAATGACGATTGTTTAGTTAATATTTTTACATTTCTACCAGTTGCGGATAGGATTTGCATCCAAAGAGGTATTTAAAAATTTCATAATTTAGATTCCATAAAAAAATAAAATTTTTTCTATTTAATGGTTTTTTTTGTAGTATGTAAAAGATGGCAGAATATAAGTCAAATTCCATGGTCTGATAAAAAACGTTTGGTTTTATTTGATAAGACATGGTCAAGTAATTTTCCCGATAATTTTGATCGCTATTTATATACACATGATCGAATAAAAAATGGTGTGTTAAAAAATAAAAATCGCTTGCTTGGAATAAAAAACGTTTTAAAATTATGTGGCCAGTATGTTATCCATATAAAATTTAATTGTTTTGAAAGCACCTTGGAGATTTACAAGGAAATAAAAAAGAGATGTCCAAATTTACAATCATTAGATCATTCAGAAAGAAGTATTACACATGATGCACGAACAAAATATATATTGAATAATTTTCATTCTCTTCGTCATTTCGAGTTAGGATCTTGTTCGTCGCCAACAGATGTTCATTTAATAAATTTTTTTAAAAATAATCCCGAACTCAAATCATTAGGATTATATGGTTTTAAATTGTCAAGACGTTGTTTTTCCTTTTTGCCTAAATCTTTAGAAGACTTTTCTTTTCATGAATTCAAATCAGAAATACACCCAGATCTAATTTACCAGGTGACTATAAAATTCAACAATTTTTTAAATTTAAACTTAGTTTTTTGAAAACTTATTATCAATCGTTAACTATTAATGTTAATGAATGTAGTTAGGCTTACTTGTGCCATAAAAATATAAAAATGTATTTATTTTACTTTCATAATGATATATATTTTCATGTCAAATGAGCTACACTTAAGGAGATTCGATTTTGAAGCGAGTAGAATTCACTTGAATTTAGCTGTAATTATTCTTGTTTTATGTCATAATACCGATCTACTTTAATTAAGCATAAACTTTTCCCAAATAATATCTTCCCACTTGCAAGAACTGGTTTTTGTATTGGTTTGAAAAAATACTTAAGTAGAATCCTTCTCTTGTTTCCAAAGATTTTTCCTTATGTATTATTCAAATTTTTAGTGAAATTCAAAAATGCACTTTTGCTTAGACTCAGCATCGAATTTCTTATAATTAAAAGCAAGATATTTTTGAATTATTTTTTATATTTATTGATAATGAATAGATAAATGGTTTTCAAGTAAATTTAAGAAAATAAATCCAATGATATCAATAAAGAACAAATTAAATATATTTTTTAAATAATAAAAATAAAATAGTAATGTTAAATATTTGACGATTCACAGAGCCTCAGTCGACTTTCCAATTTAAGTACTTTATCATTGGGTTATTTTAATGCGGGAACCAGACTTGATGTAGATGAGGCTTTAAAAGCACTTCCTTTAAACTCTTCAATAAAAAAACTTACTTTGAAAACCGATTTGATGTGGAAGGCACCGCTTGGATCAATGTATTGGGCGCGTTTAAAAAATCTAGAATGTCTTGAATTGCGAGGAAAGTGGATATTGAATATAAAAGAAGCAGAGGTTATCATAGATCATTGTCAAAAATTATCCCAGATTATTATAGATGGTATTTTATATTTCAGTATAAATTCTTTAGTTATTAGTCACATTTTAAGACATACTTTTTACTTATTATATATTTTTACTTATTTCAGATGTTTTAACGTCAACTACAGCTTTAGCAAGTATCTTAGCTATGCCAAATTTACGTACATTAATTCTTATAAATATTTATAAGTTACAAGACAAACATTTCTATGAAGAGACGAATGTAGAAGAATTAGAAATACATTGTTGTAAGAACATCTCTAAACTAGGATTAATGATGTTATCAAAAAAAGCAAAGAATTTAAAAATACTTAAGATTTTTGCTCACAAGCGCCTTAGATGGTGGTATGAACCGATGAAAATAAAACAAGACGATATACAAAATATTTTCAAGAAAAACATAAAGATATACATGGATGAACAGTTATTAAATTAATATATTGTTGTCGTTTGCTATATTAGATATATAAATACATGATTTAATATAGTTTTGTATTAATTTAGTTTAAATCTGACTTTATATATTTTTGCTACGTTTCAAAATAACTATTTTACTTATGAAAAGTGCGTTAAATTTCATGTATTGATTAAATATTAAATTAACTATTAACAGAACCTACCTTTTGTTTTACTCTAGATTTTTAAGAATATGTATGTCCAACATGTTGTAATGGATGTTTTTAACGTATAAATATGCATCTCATTTTATAATTTATAACTATATAAAATCTCATAAACAACGTAAATATTGACATATAAACTATAAAATTATAATTGTTAAGTCTTAATCAAAGCATTTACTTTATGAATAATACAAAATTTAATCTATATTAAGCCTTTCTGCTGTAGATTTTTTCAATCATACAAATCTTAATTTATAAAATTATAAGTTTCAAATATTTATTAGAAAAATAGAGTAAAATATGAATTTGAAAATATTTTTTTCCAAAACAAAATAAAATACAACAGGGGTCGGTGGGTCTTGATGATATTAATTTTAAAATTCATTCTTTATAATACATGTGAAGTAGGTTCAAGTAAAGAATAACACATATACGACGATACATATGTAGATATTATAAACATAACATAAAATCATTATTTTTTGTTTTTTGAAGTGATATTAAATACATTTTTAAGTTCAAATCTCGTGAAAAATTGTAAGCTTTCTTTGAAAAGTTAATTTTAAATAAATAAATTAAAAGAGCAAAATGAATTGAGTTATATTGTTATTAGTTGTATAGCATATTTAAATTGGTTGATGTCTTCAATCGACTTCAGTAGCAAGGATGGTTCAGGTGAAGTCGAATTGATAAATCAATTGCAAAGTAACCGATTTAACTTACATTGGACCTATGAAATTTATAATACTGTCTCCTAAAATTCACAATGATAAAGATAGTTGTTGTTGGTCGATTACATAATGAAAGAATTTGAAGAAATTATTCAAAAAAGCGCGTCCATCTAATCGCGTATTCAATTTTTCCAAAGTTATAAGCAGTATTCTTCGAATTTACAGTTTTTTAATAGTATATTATGCGCCAAGAGGAAAAAGTATGCTGTTCGCTCCCGCGTATAGTTGTCGCCCGAGCGTAGCGAGGGCGACACTTACACAGGGGCGAGGAGCATACTTTTTCCTCGAGCGCAATATACATTTTTTTCACATCCCTAGCCTAAAGTTCGTTTAAAAAATAATAAAATTACTTATATTTATGTGATAATACATTTTTTTACAAAATACATATTTATTCAACATAAATACATTTTTCAAGATAATTTTGATTACAAAATATATTTTTCAATTTAACGTTAAACAATTATTCGTGATATTTATTATCTGTTTTGTTGCTACAATTATTTATTATTAAATTATAAATTTCACAATTAGAAAATGATACACATGTTTTTTGTTCATTTGAACTATCAATATTATTTTCAATGCTTATTTTTCTCTTCTTAGAGTTTTGTTTTTCAAAATTAGTTTTGTAATTTTCATTTAAGAAGAGGTTAGGTCGAAATGTAATTGCGTTATTGACGCAATTTTAACTCAATCTAGATTCATTAACAAGTTTTTTGAAATTGTAGCTAAACTATATTAATTATTGAATGTAATTAATATTTATTGATGAGACACAACTTTTAATAAAAATATTCTAAGTATATTGTAAAAATGCTAACACAAACTCTTCGACGCTACGTATCTCTAACAGTTTACATCGTTCACAAGAGTATATTTGCGTACACATGAGAATCATGGAATATGAAACGCGCATGCGCATGCTTATAAAACCGACGACTGAACGCAGTACTTTTTTCTCTGTTCAGAGGGAAAGAAGTACGAACTTTAGGCTGGGGGATGTGAAAAAGAAAATTTACGATTATTTATTACACAAAGCTGTTTAGTTTTGAAGTTTATTTAATTTTTTTTACAAACATTAAGAAGGGGCCGAACTATCTGTCTTTGTCTAATAGCGTTTTTCATCATTTATATAAACACCATCCGGTATAGCAAGAAAAAAATAGCAGCCCCCGCTAGATATTAGTATAATAAGTAAATTTTGTAATAAGAATCAAATTTTTTACCGTATAGTTTTTGACTAATTAAAGACCTACTAGCAATCTAGAATATAACCTATCTTTTTTTGGTAGGTCTCTAATTATTCAAAAACTACGCAGTAAAAAAATTTGTTTGTTATTACGAAATTTACTAACTATACTAATATCTAGCGGGGGCTGCTATTTTTTTCTTGTTATAAAGGATAGTGTTTTTATAAATGATGAAAAACGCTATTAGACAGAGACAGATAGTTCGGCCCCTTCTTAAGTGTTAAATAAAATGGACTTGGCATTTTTCATAATTTGATTTAAGAAAAATATCCCAAAATTAGAAAAAATCTAACTTTCAATATCCCTACACTCTCCTTCTAAGTTTAAATGTTTTTTCACCACACCACGCGTAAAGCTTACTATTCCCCCTCCAAAGGTAGCCTAAAATACATCGAGTAAACCCTACCAATTTTCAAACTTGAGCCCATCTACGTATGTTCTTTGTTTCATTTTTTTAAGAGTCGAGACATCAGTGGTGGCGAAATATTATATGTAAATTAATGAAGTGGCCAGAATGTGAACTTGAGTTACATAACCCAACTATAGATAACATCGATATCGATTTAGTCGGGTAATCTCGATATTAAATTTTCAAACACATAAAATTGATATTAATCATTATTTTTGTTGTTTATTAAAGAAAAATGTTTTACGTATAAAATAAATAAATTTAATAAAAATGGATTGTTAGTTTGATAGTTTTAATAATTTTAAAATTATTTTAGTTATTAAATATTTACTTCAAATGCTCTCGCGCAGTAGCGCGAGTCTTTATTTTTACACATTTCATGTCCGAGTTGATCAGCTGACTTTGGTATTTGCGTTCATACAAGTTTTGTTTGCCGGTATTTGTACGCGCAAGGAATTATCATTCGCGAAGTGTTGTGAATTAATATTTACGCGGGATAATGAATTATTAATACAAAAAATTTTTTACGTAATTTCGTATTAGTAAGAAGATTAGTAAGTACACCTCGATAGACTAGTAAGGACAGAAGATTAGACTAGAAGATTAGTGTATACACCTCGAGAGTACAATGAGCAAAGCATGCCTTGTGTGCATGACGCCGTCGCTGCGCTCGTGCGTCAATTACACACGGGGCGTACATTGCTTATTGTACCCCCTCGATTTATAATACACTATTTTTAAAATTTTTCTCTAGGGTATGAGTCCCGGTTACTGTGCCTGAACCTAATTCTATGCTTTTATAATTATATGTATTTAAATGGAAAGCACAGAATAAGATTCAGGCACAGTAACCCGGACTCATACCCTATTATTGCTATTTAAAAGTGCATAAAATTATTTCTCCCATTGGAAAGACCTTTCTCTCGTATGGTCCTATTAAAAATACGATAGATTTGTGTTAATAGAAATTGTTACACACATTAACGCGCAAGATAAATTACTTTTGATTTTACTATAGAACTTATTATAACAATTGATAAAAAAAAATGTAGAATGACTGCTGAACCGATAAAGAAATATTTTTATTTTTTTAAATATTTTGTACATTTTTGAAAATAAAAATGATTAAGTGCATCACATCATACAGTTGAATATCACATATTCTTTGACGCTTTCTTGCTAGAATTTGAAAGTTACACAACCTTATAGCACAATTTCGTTAGTTCTCTCATTTTCATTAAGTAAAAGTAAAGAATGTCTGAAATCGTATACGTAAATTAGCCCCTGAGCCGAAGGCTAGGGTGATAAACATACGATTTGAAGCATTCTTTATTTACTCCCATGGTACATGTGCGATTTTTTTCAGAGGAAGCATACAGTGGGTACTTTACTGTTCACTGGGAGGGAGTAAAGTATTCACTTTACGCGCCTTGTATAAAAAACACTGTTTTTATTTTATATGGAAAATGAAAATGTATACCTAGAAATATTTGTTATTTATAAAATTTCATAATAAATTTATATAGACGATACATGAAGATTTTATAACAATTAATTAACAATTAATTTAGAACAATTTATAATACATGAAAATACAAATGTAGCGCCATAATTTATAATCATAGGGTGTCTTAAAGATTTAACCAATTAAAAGGCGTGTCATCTTGACGACACAACTTTCTGCTTCAAACTTTCGCCCATCATCTTTTTAAGAAATAAACATAAATCGTCGCTAATTAATTTTAAACTACTAACCTTTAATTTTACTATTTGAAACTAATTGTATATTTATAGCATTTAGTTTTTGAATTTAAATTTTGTTGATATCCGTAATAGGCATTGGATTTAAATAAAAATGATCTTCTACAGCATTATACACAAGAAAAACACAAAAAGTTTAGGATATATATACAAAGTGATTAAAATAGACCAGGAGAAAAATATTTTAACAAAATGTTTTGAGATTTTAAAAAAAGTCCACATTACAATGATCTTGAAGTTCAATTCACAGGTTATTTAAAGATGGATTCGATTTTTTTTAATGAAATTTCAACTCGATGGTTACGTTGACCCCCAGTAGGTGTAAGTCCAACTCTTAGTAGAGATATAGAGTGAGAGTCACGGTGACACTACGTTAGTGAGTATAAGAGATATTTACCAATTTTTATTTTGTTTAAAATCTGCGATGTAAACACATTTATTTCAGATTAGAAAAGTTTACGAGACATAACATTGTAAATGGAATCTATAAGAGTATCAAAATCCTAACCTGAAATTGTAGGAGCTTATTTTAAAAAAACAACCTATAAACAAGCAATATATAGCTTATTTATAGGTTACTTTCTTTAATTATTTCTCAATATAGTTTTGTAAACACATTAAACAAATATTTACATCGCGAATTGCGAGTAAATTATACTTATCGAGTTAGGGAGTATCTCTTACACTCTATCGTAGCGTTACGGTGACTTCTATCCCTCTACTTCTCTGTATGCTAAGAGTTGGACTTACGCCGACAGAGAGTGAGAGCAAATCTCAGTATTTCAGTGTAGTTGACTTACATTGCATCCAAACATTCGTGCTTTTCTAACTAATGCTTTATGAGTTATTTTTATGAATCATCTTATAATATTTACAAATTTGCTCAGCCAACGTCTTAAAATTAAACATTCAACCCTCTAGGTCACTCTTATATTGCAAATATTGCGCGAGGGTACATTTGATCATAAAATTTTACTCTCATTCTTTTTTTGATATTAAAAAGAGCGGTTTCCATTTGAAAAATTAACTTGACCTTTTAAATGATTTTTTAATTTGAAGATTAAATACAATGTTGCCATTAGGTATATTTTTTGTACCTACAGCTTTCTATTAAAATTTTAGTATAAAACTTATTTGCGAACTTACAAGAATATCTAGGTATTATCGGAACTTTCTTTACTATAATATAATCTTCGATGAATGTTTTAAAATTAATAAATATATATTCTAATCCATCAAGAAGTATTAGAGCATGTTTAATAGTGAATCATAAATCTTATCATAAGTAATAAGGTGCATATAATTAATGAGTTTTTGAAAAGGCCTTCCTTCCTTTTTCTTACGCTTATCAGTTTTTACATTCTCTAAGAAATGAAAAAGAAACTTTTCCTTAATTTTTTTAGCTTTATGAACATTTATTAGTTATATTTATAGTTTATTCCTAATCTCTAGACATAAATATTTAAATTATGTGGAATTTTAAATATGACTTCACTTCTCACCATAAATATTCTGTTCTTACATAGAAAATATTAAATTATTTACAGCACTATGAAATCAACTAGATCAGAAGCGTCCAAACAGACAAAATTATTAAGGGATGAAAGTAACCAAATTACTGATGAAGAGAACCTAGTTTCTGATAAAAAAAATAAAATTACTGATGAAAAAAACAAAATTATTGATGAAAAAAACAAAATTATTATTGAAACTACCATTAATCAATTAAATGACGATTGTTTAGTAAATATTTTTACATTTTTACCTGTTGTGGATAGGATTCGCATCCAGAGAGGTATTTAATAATTTCATAATTTACGTGCTATAAAAAAATTAAATGTATTCTATTTAATGTTTTTTTTTAGTATGCAAAAGATGGCAGTATATGAGTAAAATTCCATGGTCTGATAAGAAATGTTTGGTTTTGTTTGATAAAACATGGTCAATTAATGTTCCTGATAGTTTTACTTTTTATTTTGGTAAACATGATCGAATAGAAAATGGTTTGCCTGGAATAAAAAGTGTTTTAAAATTATGTGGCCAGTATGTTACCCATATAAAATTTAATGTTATTCAAAGCACTACAGAGATATACAAAGAAATAAAAAAGAGATGTCCAAATTTACAATCGCTGGATCATTCAGACGTAGGAATTACACATAATGCACGAATAAAATATGTATTGAATAATTTTCATTCTCTTCGTCACTTCAAGTTGGGATATTGTTCGTCGAAAACCGATGTTAATCTTATAAATTTTTTTAAAAACAATACCAAACTTGAATCATTAAGCTTAAAAAGTTCTTGTGTGTTAGGAAATTGTCTTTTCTTTCTGCCTAAATCTTTAGTAGATTTTTCTTTTCATCAATACAGTACAAAAATGTATCCAGATCTAATTTACTCAGTAAGTATGAAATCCAACAAATTTTTTTAATTTAAATTGGTTTTTTGGAAATATATTGTCAACCATAAACTATTAATCTTAATGAATGAAGTTAAGCTTACTTGTGTCATAAAAATATAACAATGTATTTATTTTTCTTTCATAATTATGTATATTTCTATGACAAATGTGCTACACTTAAAGAAATTCGATTTTAAAGTGAGTAGAATTCATTTAAATTTAGCTGTAATTATTCTTTTTTTATGTCATAATGCCCATCTACTTTAATTAAGCATAATATTTTCCAAATAATATTTTTTTACTTGGAAAAACTGGTTTTTGTATTGATTTGAAAAAAATATACTCAAGTAAAATGCTTCTTTTGTTTCTAGATATTTTTTTTCAGTGTAAAATTAAAAATATCAATAAAGTCCAAAAATGTATGTTTTTTTATACGCAACATCCAATTTCATATTATTATTAAAAGCAAGATATAATTATTTTTTATATTTATTGACAATATTATACATTTTTTAAATGAAATTCAAAAAATAAATTTAATTCTCTCAATAAAGAACAAATTAAAAATATTTTTAAATAATAAAAATAATATAATAATGTTGAATATTTTACGATTCACAGAGCCTCAGTCGACTTTCTAATTTAAATACTTTATCATTGAGTTTTGATTTTAAGGAAATTAAACTCGATGTAGATAAAGTTTTAAAAGCGCTTCCTTCGAATTCTTCAATTAAAAATCTCACTTTCATAAACTATTGGAGGCAAATGATACCGCTTGAATCAGAGTATTGGGTGCGTTTAAAAAATCTTGAATACCTTGGATTGAAAGGACAATGGTCATTTAATATGGAGATAGCTGATTATTGTCCAATATTATCCCAGATTCTTCTAGATGGTATTTTATTTTTTATAAGAAATCTTTTAATTATTAGTTTTATTTTAAAACACGTCTTTTAATTGTAATATATATCTATTTATTTCAGGTGTTCTAACGTCAACTACAGCTTTAGCAAGTATCTTAGCTATGCCAAATTTACGTACCTTGGTTATTATGTACATTAGTAATTTAACAGACAAACATTTCTATGAAGAGACGAATGTAGAAGAATTAGAAATACATTGTTGTAAGAACATCACTAAACAAGGATTAGTGATGTTATCACAAAAAGCAAAGAATTTAAAAACGCTTAAAATTTTTACTCAGGATCAGCGCCCTAGAATGTGGTATGAATCGATGAAAATCAGAGAAAAAGACGATATACAAAAAATTTTTAAGAAAAATGTTAAGATATACATGGATGAAAAGTTATTAAATTAATATATTGTCGTCGTTTGCTATATTAGTTATTTAGATATACGATTTTATATAGTTTTGTATTAATTTAGTTTAAATCTATTGTTCCAGTTAATTGATACATGTTAAATTTCATATATTGATTGAATTTTTAATTAACTATTGATAGAACCAGAGCTGAGAAAGTATTCCACTGCAAAATGTTTCGAATACTTTTTTGACTTTGTATATTATTAAAATTAATAAAAAACTTCAATTGTATAAACTTTAATATAAAAAAAATAAATTATATGCAAATTTTAAAATAGTAGTCGATGAATCCTTTTTTTAAATTGAACATAAACATATAAATAATATTAAAGTCTATCAAAATTTTCATTTGTTTAAGCAATTAACAGACAAAGTTAAAATAGTATTCGAAAAATTTTGTGGTTAAGTACTTCCCCAGCTCTGGATAGATCCTACCTTTTTTTTACTCAAGACTTAGGAATATATATGTCCAATATATTATTATGAATGTTTTTAATGTATGAATATGCATTCCATTTTATAATTTATAATTTTATAAAACCTCAGAAACTATGTAAATATTAAGATATAAACTGTAAAATTAGAATTGATAAGTCTTAATCAAAGATCTACTTTATCAATTGAATTTGCTAATTAAAAACAAGTTTAAGTCTTCGGTAATTTTCTCTAGGAGATATTTTTAATTAGTGATCAAAGATAAGATTAACAAATTTTTCTTTTTGAAACATTTACTACACGAACAATACAAAATTCAATCAATATTAAGCCTTTCTGTTATAGATTTTTTAAATTATAAAAATCTAAATTTATAAAATTATAAATTTCAAATATTTGTTAAAAAGCCATAAAAAAACGTAAAATGTGAATTTGAAAATATTTTTTTTCTAAAAATAGAATAAAATACAACTGAGATCGGTGGGTCATGATGATATTGATTTTAAAATTCATTCTCTATAACACATATGGAGTAAGTTCAAGATTAAAACAACGCATACATGATGATGATATATACATAGATATTACAAACATAACATAAAATCATCATTTCCTAATATTTAAAGTATTATTAAATATATTTCCAAGTAGAAATTTCGTCAATAATTGTAAGCTCTCTTTGAAAAGTTATTTTTTAATAAATGAATTAAAAGAACAAGATGAATTAAGTTATTTTTTTATTAGTAGTATAGCATATCTAAATTGATTGTGGTCTTTAATCGGCTTCAGTAGCAAGAATCGTTAAGGTGAAGTCAAATTGATGAATCAATCGCAAAGGAGCCGATTCAACTTATATGAGAACTATGAAATTCATACACGGAGCGAACAAATCGGGAATACTTCCTTGCGCCCTCTACTGCTACACATCCGTACGCACGTTTTTGGAAATAGGCCTTGCGTACAAGCAACGATTCCATAAGGCATCGGGAAAAAGTCCGAACGCTCTATAAGCGTTCGGACTTTTTCCCGATGGGTTATGGAATCGTTGCTTATACACAAGGTCTATTTCCAAAAACATGTGTACGGAACTATTGCAGTAGAGGACGCAAGGAAGTATTCCCGATTTGTTCGCTCCGTGTATGTACTATCTCATAAAAATTATAGTGATAAAGATAGTTCTTGTTGATTGCATAATAAAAGGATTTTAAGAAATAATGAAGAAAAGTGCGTCCATTTAGTCTCATATTCGATTTTTCCAAAGTTAAAAGCCATTTTCTTGGAATTTCCAATTTTTTAAAAGAAAATTTACGATTATTTATTAGACAAAGCTGTATACTATTTAAGTTTATTCAATTGTTGTGTTTGGTTTTCACATGGTGCCGATTAAAATAATTTTTAATTTTTTTAATGAGTTGTCACATTATATATCCGATGCTTTTAAAAATAGTGCATAAACTTCTATTTTTTAAAAAACCATACCAATAATCAGTTTCAACGATATTTATATACATTTGTCATGTATTTTTAAAAAATATAGAAATAAACATAAATCATCTCTATGTTATTTCAAACTAAATATTCTTTCAAATTCTATTATTTGAAACTAGTTGTTACAGCTTATATCAATATTCGTTTTAGGAATTTGATTTAAATAAAAATAAAGTTTCATAACATTATATACAAGGGGAATACAAGAACTTTAGTGTATATAGAAGATGATTCAAATAGATCGGGAGACAAATATTTCAGACAAATTGTTTTGAGATTTGAAAAGACGGACATCACAATGATCTTGAGATTCAATATTCAGATCATTTGAAGGTGGATTTAATTTTTTTTAATGAAAATTCAATTCGATGATTACGTCACAGAGAAAAGTTTAATACGCTTTGCAGCGCCATCATCTTTCTCCATAAGCAATGACATTTTTTCTTTACGTGCGAGCTTTTTGTTTATACAAAATAAAGCGTGGTTGTTTTCTTTGACGTTGCACGGATTTTTTTCTTACCATCCACAGCTCGTCATAATCTTATACAGCCACACCGCGCCTTATTTAAAAAGATCTATAGTAAAAGAAGAAGTAAAATTGAATACAATTTAATGATGGATGGCATTATGAAGTACTCACCTGAATGAAATCTTCAAAATCTTTCAAATTTTTTTCATAATAAGTACGTAACTCTTACTTTAAAAACATTTTAAAAATATGAACTATATATTTACTATGAAGAAAAATATAAAAGATTTTAAAGCTCAAATCTATTATTGGATTATATTAAATTACTGTTTTTCTTTGGTAATAGAAGTTTTTACAAGTAGCGCGGCGAAGTTGTGTCTAGCTTTGGATGAGAAATGTCAAAGAAAATGACTGTGCTTCATTTCGCATAAACAAAAAGTACGCGCGTAAAGAAAAAATGTAGTTACTTACGGAGAAAGATGATGGCACTGCAAAGCACACTTAACCTTTTCCCTAAAAGCTTCTCTCCATATAGTTGACTTACAATGCATCCAAACATTAATACTTTTTTAACTAACGCATTATCAGTTGTTCTTATGTAACATCTTATAATATTTATAAGTCTTCTCCGTCAATGTCTTCAAAATTAAACATAACATCCTAGATCTCTCTGATATTGCAAGATGATGATTTCTTAATTTCAAGGTTAAGTACAAGGTTGCCAAAGGGTATATTTTTTTAAACATATAGCTTTTAACTAAAATTTTTTTTTTATAATGAAGCCTATAATGAAAATTTTTTATGAAAGTTTTAAAATTAATTCATAAATATTCTGATCCATTAACATAACCTATGCATTGTAACCTTCAAACTACATAAGTATTGGAGCATGGTTATTAGATCATAAATTTTATCATTAATATTGAAGTGAATAACCGAGGAGTTTTTAAAAAAAGTCCTCCACTTCTTCCCTTTCCACAGATCAATTTTTACGCATGTATACAGTCCGTGTTTCCATACTACATTTTTTTTAACATAAAGAAATTATCTGAAAAATTAAAAAGAAATTTTTCCTTAATTTTTTTAGCATTATAAATGTCTATTAGCTATATTTATAGTTTATTTCTAATCTAGAAATTTATATCTAAATTATGTGAAATTTTTTAATATGACTTCATTTTCAACCATAAAATATTCTATTTATGAATAGAAAATATTTAATTTTTTATTTACAGTATTATGGAACGAACTAGATCGGAAGTGTCCGAAGGTACAAAAGTATTAAGCGATGAAAGTAACAAAGTTACTGATGAAAAAAACGAAGTTACTGTTAAAAAAAACAAAATTACTGATGAAAGCAACGAAGTTAATGATGAAACTACCATAAATCGATTAAATGACGATTGTTTAGTGAACATTTTTTCATTTTTACCTGCTGTGGATAGAATTCGCATCCAGAGAGGTATCTGAAAATTTCATAATTTATGTTCCATAAAAAAATTACATTTATTCTATTTAATGGTTTTTTTTTATAGTATGCAAAAGATGGCAAAATATAAGTACGATTCCATGGTCCGATAAAAAACGTTTGGTTTTATTTGATAAAACATGGTCCAGTAATTTTTCCTATAGTTATTATCGTCATTCAAATACAAGTGATCGAATAGAAAATGGTTTGCCAGGAATAAAAAGTGTTTTAAAATTATGTGGCCAGTATGTTACCCATATAGAATTTAAATCTTTTCAAGGTAACATAGAGATGTACAAAGAAATAAAAAAGAGATGTCCAAATTTACAATCACTAGATCATTCAAAATCATCTACTGGACATAGAGCACGAACAAAATATATATTGAATAATTTTCATTCTCTTCGTCATTTCGAGTTAGGATCTTGTTCGCCGCCAACCGATTTTTTTCTTATGAATTTTTTAAAAAATAATCCAAAACTCGAATCATTAAGATTATATCATTCTAAAGCGTTAGGACATTGTTTTTCCTTTTTGCCTAAATCGTTAGAAGACTTTTCTTTCCATCAATTCGAATCAAAAATATATCCAGATCTAATTTACCAAGTAAGTATAGAATGTAACAAATTTTTTAAATGTAAACGTAGTTTTTTGGAAATTATCAATCGTAAATTATTAATATTAATGAATGAAGTTAAGCTTACTTGTACCATAAAAATATTACAATGTTTTTATTTTTCTTTGATAATAATATTAATTTTCATACCGAACACGCTACACTTAAAGAAAATTGAGTTGGAAGTGAATGAAATACACTTGAATTTAAGAGTAATTATTCTTTTTTTACATCATAATACCGATCTACTTTAATTAAGCATAACATTTTTTCAAACGATATCTTCTCACTTGCAAGAACTGGTTTTTGTATTAATTTGAAAAAATACTTAATTAGAATGTTTTTTTTTGTTTTCAGATATTATTTTCTCAGTGTATTATTCGAAATTTCGGTAAAATTTAAAAATGCATATTTGTTTAGATACAACATCGAATTTTTTATAATTAAAAGCAAGATATTTTCATTATTTTTTATATTTATTGATAATGAATAGATACATTTTTAAATGAAATTTAAAAAATTAAATTCAATGATATGAATAAAGTCCAAATTAAAAATATTTTTCAAATAATAAAAATAATATAATAATGTTTAATATGTTAAATTTCACAGAACCTCAGCCGACTTCCTAATTTGAATAGTTTATCATTGAGTTTTAGTTATAAGGGAATTAGACTTGATGTAGATAAAGCTTTGAAAGCACTTCCTTCAAACTCTTTAATAAAAAAACTTACTTTCATAAATGAATGGCATCAAATGACACCGCTTGTATCAAAGTATTGGGTGAATTTAAAAAACTTAGAATATCTTCAATTGCGAGGAAGATGGATATTCAATCTAGAAGAAGCAGAGATTATCATAGATAATTGCCCAAAATTATCTCGGATTGTTGTAAATGGTATCTTATTTTTCAATAGAGATTTCTTAATTATTAATCAAATTTTAAAATCTTTTTACTTATAATAGGTTTGTATTTATTACAGGTGTTTTAATGTCAATTACAGCTGTAGAAAGTATCTTGGCCATGCCAAATTTACGTACCTTGGTTATTATGTGTATTAGTAATTTAACAGACAAACATTTCCATGAAGAGACGAATGTAGAAGAATTAGAAATACATTGTTGTACGAACATCACTAAACAAGGATTAGTGATGTTATCACAAAATGCTAAGAATTTAAAAACACTTAAGATTTTCACTCAAAACATTTGGCCCTGTAAATCTATGAAAATTAAAGAAGACGATATAAAAAACATTTTTAAGAAAAATGTTAAGATATATATGGATGAAAAGTTGTTAAATTAATGTTGTCATCGTTTGCTATATTAGATAAATAAATATACGATTTAATATAGTTTTATATTAATTTAGTTTAAATCTAACTTTATACATTTTTGCTACGTTTCAAAATAACTATTCTTTATTTCTGAAATTTGCATTAAATTTCATGTACTGATTGAATTTTAAATTAACTATTGATAGAACCTACCTTTTTTCACTCTAGATTTTTAAGAATATGTATGTTTAAAATATTGTGATGAATTTTTCTAAGGTGTAAAAATAAGCATTCCATTGTATAATTTATAATTTTATAAAATCTCAGAAACAATGTAAATATCGAGATATGTGAGGATGTGGAAGATCGGTATAACTTATATGCAAAACCCATATATATTATACCATGGTCCTATAAATCCCCTCGTAAACTGTAAAATTATGATTGATAAGCCCCAATTAAAGGTATATTTTCTCAATTATATTTTTTCAATTATTTTCTCAAGTTTAAGTCTTTAATAATTTTCTCTAGAGGGTATATTTTTAATTTGTAATCAAAGATAAGATACCAAAATTTCATTTTCGAAGCAGTTACGACACGAATAATACAAAATTTTATCTATATTAAAAATACAAATGTATAAAATTATAAATTTTAAATATTTTTTAGGAAAACAGTAAAATATTATAAATTTAGAATTCTTTTTTTTTCAATGTAATAAAATACAACACGGACCGGTGGGTTATAATGATATTTATTTTAAAATTCATTCTTTATAACATATTTAAAGTAGTTTCAAGTTTTAAACAACGCATATACGATAATACATACATGGTTATTACAAATATTACATAAAATAATTATTTCCTGATTTTCAAAGTATTATAAAATATAATCTTAAGTTGAAATTTTGTCAATGATTGTAAACTTTTTTTGAATAATCATTTTGTAATAAACGAATTAAAAAAGCACAATGAATTCAGTTGTATTTTTATTAGTAGTTATAGCACATTGAAATTATCGGCTTCAGTATCAAGGATGGTTTTAGGTGAAGTGAAATAGATGCAATCAATCGTAAAGTAGCCGTTTGAACTTACATGATGACTATGAAGTTCATATGTACTATCTCGTAAAAATCATAATGGTAAAGTTAGTTCTTGTTGATCAATTGTATAATTAACGAATTTAAGGAAATTATTAAGAAAAGCGTGTCCATTGTCTCATATTCAATTTTCCTAATATTATAAGCAGTTTTCTTTGAATTTATAGGTTTTTTAAAGAAATTTTACCATTATGTATTATACAAAGCTATGTACTTTTAAGGTTTATTCAATTTTTTTTAGAAACATTGAATATTAGATGAAATGGACTTAGATTTTTCATAATTTGATTTAAGATAAAAATCTCAAAATTAGAAAAAATCTAACTTCCATTATCCCGACACTCTCCTTACTGAAAAAAATTTCGCCTTTGGAGATGTCGATGACTTAAGGGATAAAGACTTTTCAATACATTGTGTTAAATTGATTCGCTAGCGTCGGAGTTTCTTATTCAAAGGTATTGCAAAAATCGAGAATCTCGGCTCTCGGAGTCTTAGACGCCCAGAGCCGAGTTGAGGTAGCTCGGCCGTGCGCTTGCGCTATTGCGATGACTCGTGAATTCCATATTTACGAATTTCGAGTAAGATCAAGTTCAGTTTCGTTTTGCATGTATTCGAGGATTCTATATGTTTATTTTATACTCTTGTACGAATTGAAATAATACGAAATGTAGAGTTATGAAATGTTGTTTCTTTCATGAAATCAATAGACTCTAAATATCGAGATACCCAAAGACGAAATTTCTTTCCGTGCTTGTAAGTTTTGATCTTTTTTTTTTATTTTAGAAACATTAGTAGCAGAAAAAGTATCTGATGCGTAAATGCGTAAAATTTTATTTTTTATACTTATTTAAAGTAAAATAATATTTTATCATCACATTTCATATATTTTAAACTTACTAATTTAGCAAAATAATGATTTATTATACTCTTAACGAAAATTCAAGAATCGTAAATTCGAGAATACAATAAAAATAAATAAAAAAATCAAGTTTTGTGCTTATTTGTACAAAAACCAGGTTTGTGTAAATGTTCTCCACTTAAGCATGTTACTAAACTCCTTCATGTTGATACTTGACATATTTATCGATGAATAGAAATTTTTTCAAATCTATATAAGCACAACTTTAAAGAAATGATATTCAAAGTATAATTATTATATCTCGAACATTAATAAATGTAGATAAATAAATACTTCTTGATGTGTATCAACTTTTAGTTTGTTAACGCATATTTATTAATAACTTCAATTGTGAATATTTATTATACGTGCAATTATTATTATCAATTTGTTAATTCCCAGGTAAAATCCGGAAGTCCTGAGATATAAATAAATATTGAGAATAGAATAAAATTTTTTATAATGTAATTATTCTATTTATTTGAACTATAAATGTTGAAAGAAATTACTAAAAATTAATTTTTTCGAAAATCTAAAGTTAGTCGATTCTGGTTGTCAATATAAAAACCTCATATTTGCATTGTAAAATATTTGTAAATAAATGAATATTCATTTTTTACTCTAAACTAATAGAATTGTATAATGAAAATATATTTTCCAAACAATTACATTTTTTAATAATTTGTTAAATTAATCATAGTTTGAATAAATACGTAAAAAGGCTCATTACATTTTTGCATATTGCATAGCTTAATTTTTATTGGAATTTCTTAATGTTACTTGTTTTTTTTAACTTAGCCATCTTGAATTATGGAATTCATGGTTATTCATGATCACATTATGTTTTTATTTTGAGTTCTTACATAATTTTTCCCTCCGAATTAATTTGTATTAATATTGTTTAATGATGATCATAAAAAACTAATCTTTGTACACTAATAGCATTTTCTTAATAAATTTGAAGTTTAGAGATAATAATAAAAGGTATTTAATCTTTACCTCTTTCCTAAGTGAATATAAGGAATTAATTATATTCTATATAATATTATGAAAATATAAAAATTGAGAAAAAAATTTACGTGAAATTTAATATTTCAATTTTCATACAAATTTTATGTCAATTATTAAAAGTCATTGTTACAATTGCTCATTTTTCATAACATAGTAAGCTATATTTATACATTTCTTTTAAACCGACTTTGAATTATAATTGCACCCATATTAATAATAGATATTTTTACGAAAATATAGTAATAAGAAGCGTTTATAAAAGATAAAATAAAGTACAAGTTAAATACTTAAAGCTTTGTTGCATTAATAAATCTTAAGTGGTTCAAAACTTACAGAAGATTGAAATATACTAATGGAATGGCGTTCAAAATTCATCATATATTACATACTAAAAATATTAATGAATATGTAACTAGTACTTCACTTATGTATGCAAATTGGAAAACGAATTTATGCAAATAGGATTGTATTCAGAAATGCGAAATGT
This sequence comes from Anastatus disparis, assembly GCA_017163975.1. Taxonomy (NCBI): domain Eukaryota; kingdom Metazoa; phylum Arthropoda; class Insecta; order Hymenoptera; family Eupelmidae; genus Anastatus; species Anastatus disparis. The sequence continues at coordinate 21,651,615 of JAFFSR010000227.1, read as the reverse complement.
ACCACCGAACACATTTCAGATCTGTGCTATCAATTTCGAATTCCAATGTTGTTTAGTGTCAAAAATTAAAAAATCTATAGATATTCACATCTATTTTAAATTTCAAATAACACAAGTATTGGAGCATGATTATTATTAGAACATAAATTTTATCATTAATATACTGAAAAAAATAAAATCTACAACCAATGAGAATCCGCTTGGTGGTAGAAGATTTTCGTTTTGTTTTAAGCCATAGTAGAATTCCGCTTGACTCAAGAGGAAAATCTGCTTTAATGATATCGACTTTCTTCTAATAGATATTCTGCTACCACCTAGCAAAAATATTTTTGAAGCAACTAAACTTTGAAAAAAATTAGATCTGCATCCCCCAAGAGGAAAACTAGTATATTTTATATAAATAATAATCTAAAAATTCCATTTGAAATTATTGAATATATATCTCTCTAACTACGTAAACATTAGCTTACATATTCTTATTCATATGATTCAAGTAAAAAAATTAATCATTTTTAAGAAATTTATTATTACAATAATTAATACTATATGTTTACATATAAAACATAATATAATTTTTTCCATCAACAAATCGAATCTTATGCATTATTTTCTCGCTGTACAATTCTTTAAAGCAGCATGTAACATATTCATTTTCCGTTTCTACCCAATGCACATGAACATGCTCATTGAAACCTAAAGAATGCCATTTTTTACATATTAAATAAATATTTACATTTTCATCATATTTAAATATATAAATTATTTCTACGAAAACAGGTAGAATATCAATATTTTCCCAACATAAAAAGAGACTTGATTTAAATACGATTCCGTTTTCCTCAAACCATTTGATGTACAATAATTATCTCGAGAATTAAAAATTGATTTGAATTTTTGAAATTCAGGTAAAGAACTCAAAGATTGCGTCTTTGAAGGTTCATAAACAATGTTTTTTTTTTATTGAATTCTTAACCAAAAAAGTATAAGCAAGAGATAATTGATTTTTTTACATAAAGATAGAGGTAAATTAACTTTATTTTTTGAGAATTTACCGTAAGAAATAAAAATGTTTTGCTTCGAAGCGCATACACCAAGAGTTAATTATTGGTCCTATCTTTATAAATAAATCTACGTAATGTAATAAATTCAAAGGATCGTTTGAAAATAATTCTAATCTTAAATCTAAATATTCTTTTATCAATGATTTTAAATACGGTAGCAGCTCAATTTGAATTTGTTTCAAGAAAATTATATCTATAATTTCTCTCATTATTAAAAACCATTTTTAGCTTTTTGTATCTTCTGGTATAAGATCACCTATTAACAACGGTAAATAAAAAATTAAAGTAAGTATTTCCGAAGCGTACATATTTACACTACTGTTAATTAAATGAGCCTCTGTTATTGGACGAGGTCTGTCATTTTCGTGTGTATCGTAATTAAAATTGTTAATTCTAGAACTAATTGTTTCTAATGTAATACCTGTTACTTCTATTATATTTTTAAATAATAAAGGCATATGTCTGAGAACACCATTCAAAATGTCATGCATAATATCTGCACTCATATTCTTAGTAACATGATCATTATCTAAAATATTAAAAATAAATTCTGATGTAACGAATTCTAAATGATGTAAATACATTCTGATGTAAAAAATTTCTTTGTGTTTTTTATTAATAAATATATATCCTCTAAATTCTAATAGAATTCTTCTTGGAGATAAAGGATTTTCTGCTAGAACCTAGATTACTGCGATTTTGCAGGATGATTATAGTCATTAAGTACAACTAGATTTCTATTTGATTCAAGAACTAAGAATCAAATAGATTTTTCCTCTTACTCCTAGATTCTATTTTTTTCAGTGTACTGAAGTACATGATCGATAAGTTTTTAAAAATCATTCTTTTACCCTTTTCTTCCAAATATGTTTTTACAAATATACACACAGTCTTTTAATACCACATTTTTCTACAATCAAATAAATTTTTGAGAAATTAAAAAGAAAGAATTTTTCCTTAATTTTTTAGCATTATTGTTAACTACATTTTATGGGTCCAGAAGGTGATACTATTTTTAAAAAAAGTGCTGAAAACGACCCTATTTAAAAAACATCCCAAACAACGCCATACCAAAAAAGCCGAAAACGATGTTATTTCAAAAAAGGTGCCAAAAATTGTGCCACTTCATCCATTTTTTTCTAAAATGGCCCTCCTTTGAAACCTCGTTTTTTTTATTTCATTATATGTACTTTATTACAAAAAATGCAATTGTAAATTAGTTTTGAAATTGCATATTTTGCATTTACTCTGAAACGTTGCATCATTTTCGGCACTTAATTTTAAATAGCGTCGTTTTCCTCCGAACCGACGAGTTATAAATTTATGATTCTGATCTCTAGAAATATATATTTAAATTAAACGAATAATCTAAAATGTACTGTTTTCACATGGAAAATATTTTAATTTTAATTACAGCATCATGCAACGAACTAGATCAAGAGCGTCCACACGTCTAAAAGTATCAAGCAAATTTTTAAGAAACAATACTATACTTAAGTCATTAAGTTTATATAATTCTCGTATGGTAGGATATTGCCTGCCAAGTTTGTCACAAACGCTTGAAGAGTTTCATTTTTATCAATACAATTCACAAATGTATCCAGAAATGATTTACTATGTAAGTATAAAATTAAATTTTTTTTAATTTAAACTTAGATTTTTGGAAATAATATTCTCAATTATAAACTATTATTTTTAGATAAAGTTAGGTTATCTAATGCGATAAAAAAATTAATGTTTTTATTTTTTTTATAATGATAAACATTTGCACGCTATTTAACAGAAATACTTTTTATGTTTTATTAGCGATCTGCTTTAATTAAGCACTATGTTTCCCAAAATAATATCTTTTCTCTTTCAAGAAGTGAATTTTGATTTTTTTCTTAGTGTATTATAAGATATTTAAGGTTAATTCAAAAATGTGTTTTTTTAGGTGCAATATCAAAATAAAGAGCATTATTAAAGGATTAATTTCACTTAAATTTTTGTAACTTGCTTATAAAAACAAGATATTTTAATCACTTTTTATTTATTGACGATATATTTATAAATTTTTTTATGAAATTTAGAAAAAATAAATTTAATTCTCTCAATGAAGAACAAATTAAAAATATTTTTTAAATAATAAAAATAATATAGTAATGTTGAATATTTTACGATTCACAGAGCCTCGGCCGACTTCCTAATTTGAATACTTTATCATTGAGTTTTAGTCGTAACGGAACTATACTCGATGTAGATAAAGCTTTAGAGGCACTTCCTTCAAACTCTTCAATAAAAAAACTCACTCTCATAAACGGTTGGAGGCAAATGACATCACTTGAATCAATGCACTGGGCTAAGTTAAAAAATCTTGAATACCTTCGATTGAAAGGACCTTGGATATGGCTAATTGGAGAACAGGAAATTATAAGTGATTATTGCTCAAAATTATCCCAGATCGTTGTGGATGGTACCTTTTTTTTCAATAGTGATTTTTTACTTATTATTTAAATTAAAAGGCATGTTTTTTGCTTATAATACATTTGTATTTATTCCAGGTGTTATAATATCATTATCAGCTTTAGCAAATATTATAGCTATGCCCAGTTTACGTACCTTGATTCTCAGAAATATTGATAATCTAGAAGACGAGCATTTTTTTGAATACACTGAGGTAGAAGAATTAGGTATTCATTACTGTGACAATATTAGTATGGAAGGATTTATTTGGTTATCGCGAAATGCAAGGAATTTAAAAACACTTAAGATTTCTATTCGCCAATGCTGCAATGATTCGATTGAAGTTAACGATATAAAAAAAATTTTCAAAAAGAAAAACTTGGAGATATATATTGATCATCATTGTCCATATTGATATATTGTCGTTGATTGCTATGTTATGTATCTAAATATACGATTTCATATAGTTTCGTAATAATTTATATTAAATCTGACTTTGAATATTTTTGCTAAGTATTGAAACAACTGATTTTTATGAAAAGTGTGTTAAAATTCATCTGTTGATTGAGTTTTCAATTAACCTTTGATATAACCTATTTTTGTTTCTTACTCTAGATTTTTAAGAATATGTACGTCCGACAAATAGTAATAAATGTTTTGAAAATATAAATATGCATTCCATTTTCTAATTCATAATTTTATGAAATTTCACAAACAATGAAAATATTAACCTATAACCGTATAATTATAATTGATAAGACTCAATGAGAGATATATTTTGTCAATGAAATTGCTAACTAAAAACAATTCTAGTTATTAAGTCTTTAGAAATTTTCTCTAAGTCATTTTTAATTAAGTTCAAATGTTCTTTTGTATATTGTAAACATTAGTACCACAAAAATTAGCTAATCTATACGTAAAATTTTATTTTCTATAACTATTTAGTGTACACATAGTACTTGATCATCATCTTTTAATTAATAGTGCGCAAGTATGCTTTAATCGTACCATTGGTGCAAGATAATTATTTAGTATATTGTTAACAAAAATTGAAGAATTTTATTTAAGTATACAATAAAACAAAGCGTATAAAATCAAGTTTGGAGCTTAGTTGTACAAAAATCAGGTTTGCATAAATATTCTTCACTTACGCATTACTGAACTACTTCTTTATGTTAATAAATAAAATAAATATATTCATATAGCATAAAAAATAAATGAATATTTATATAGCATAAAAAGAAATATTTTTAAAACCACATGCAGTTGATTTGACGCATAAAATTATAGTAAATCTAGATAGATATACCACTTGACATGTATCAATTTTTAATTTCTTCTAAATTTCAATTATACAATTGAATCATTATTACACATGAATAAAACTTTTTTAAAATCATAATTTATATGTTTATCATTAGTTTAATATCACGAAATTACAATTCGTATATTGACTTGATTCATTAATTTCCAGGTAAAATTTGGAAAACCCGCGATAAAAATAAGCATTGAAAATAGAATAAAACATTTTATAATAAAATAAAAAAATTTTTTTAAACACAAATGTTGACAGAAATGATTAAAAATTTGAGAATCTAAAGTTAGTCAATTCCGATAAGAATTCATAATTTGTTAATCTAAAAACCTCATATTTGCATTGTAAAATATCTTTAAATAAATGAATGTTTATTTTGTACTATAAACTAATAGAATTTTGTTCATAATGATAAATTTTTAAAACAAAGTTTTTAATAATTTGTTAAAATAATCATTGTTTGAACAAATACGTAAAAAAACTTATTAAATTTTTTACGTAAAAAAACTTATTAAATTTTTTGCGTATTATATGGCTTAATTCTAATTTAAATTTTGCTTTCTCATAGAGAAAGCATTGCATCGATAAAAAAAAATTTTTTCTATTTTTTCATTAATTTGCACATATTTGAACTCGGGGAGTCGAAAAAAGTGGTTTCTAGAAAATGTCTGTCTGTCTGTGTGTGTGTGTGTGTGTGTGTGTGTGTGTGTGTGTGTGTGTGCGTGCGTGTGTGTGTGTGTGTGTGTGTGTGGATGTATGATTTCAGTTAGTAAATTGTATCTCAAAAACTACTCTATGGATTTGCTTCTAATTTTGCATGGAATTTATTTTTTTGACTAACTTGCTGGGAAGCTATTGATAATTGGTCCTTCTAGCGTAGTTTTAATTTTAGAATCGTTAAAAAAAAAGAAAATTTTGATTTTTCATTTTTTTGGTTTTTTTTTTTTACTACTCGATGAATTTGCTTCAAAATTTACATGGAAATTATTTGTGATTGCCCAAATAAAATAAATTTTTAAAAACTGATTTTCTTAGCTTAGTTTTAATTTTAGAGCATTTTGAAATTTTTGAAAAAAATGTTTCTATTTATTAAGCCAATAAAATCTTAAAAACTACTCGATAAATTTACTTCAAATTTTCCATACAATTCAATTTTTCGATTAACTGGTGCGGAAGCTATTGAGAATTGGTTTTCTTAGCGTAGTTTTTTTTATAGTCATTTTAAGAATTTTAAAAAAATTTCGATTTTTCATTTTTTTTGTATTTTATGTAAACTACTCGAAGAATTTGGCTGAAAATTTGTATGGAACTTAATTTCGACTGCCAAAAGTAGAAAAACTTTTGAAAACTGATTTTCTTAGCGCACTTTTAATTTTAGACCATTTTTAAAATTTTTTAAAAAATTTTTATTATTTATTTTTTTTATATTTTACGAAAACCATTCGATAGATTTGGTCCAAAATTTGTATGCAAGTTTTATTTGCTACTCTCTGAAGAAAACAAGCTTTGGAAAACTAATTTTCTCAGTGCAGTTTTAATTCAAGAGCATTTTGAAAATTTTCATAAGAATTTTTATTTTTCATTTATCTTCTTTCTTAGCGTGGTTACGATTAGAAATTTTGTTGTCATCATTCTTTTTATTACTAAATTACATCATTTTTTCAATAGAACAAATTTTTTTGTATTACTTGATGCTTATACATTATAAATGTTGAAAAGGCAATCAGCTAGCATATATGTTCGAAATTTATAAAGTACAATATGAGTAAATATTAATGTTAGACAATTTTTTTATATTAAAATCACATTTAAATAAATATAAAAAAATTAATGAAACTCAAAGAGCTCTATGAGAAAGCATTCCACCAAAGCACTTGGCGTTTTTTAATTTGCTTGTTATTTTCAACCTAGCTCTCTTAGATTCTTCGTGATCGAAAGTGGAATTCGTGGTTATCTGTTACACCATGTTTTTATTTTGAATTCTTACATAATTATTACCCCAAATCAATTGTTATTAATAACTTTTAAATAATCATGAAAAACTAATCTTCATACATTGAAAGCATTTTATTAAAAAAGTTTGTCAAAATATATGGTTTTTTATTTGCAATATCATTCCTAAATTATGACAGTATCAAGGTCAAACCTACCATTTCTATCATAAAAATAAGTAAACTAATAGCTATAATGTAATAAGATTTAAAAAGGTGAACATCTTAATAGCCTAGTCCGGAACCAATGTTCATATAGTTGACTTACATTTCGTCCAAATATTTTTCAACGAATGCATTTCTGACTAAAGACTTATAAGTTATTTTTAGGTATTATCTTATAGTATTTATTTTTACTGTTCAGTTAACGCCTTGAAATCGAATGTATGGCCCTTTAGGTTACTCTAATCTTACAAATAAGGGGTAAGTGTATGAGTCCTTGCATGTCAGAAGCAAAAAAGAACACCGAGGTATACGGAGGAATAAGTACGTATCGGTGTGACGCACACAAATAAAGTTTCTTATTTATGTACGTCACACAAACACGTAGCTATTCCTTCGCATACCTTGGTGTTCCTTTTTCCTTCTTAGGTGCAAGGGCCCTATATTTTAACATAATATTTAATAATTGTTTATTGAAAAAATCATTTTAACCTCTTAAGGGTATGGTTTCACGCTACTTTACCGATCGAAAATTATAATTTTATAAAATTACAATTTTTGAAAAAACTATACATCGGAATGAGTTTTCCTTTTATAGATCACTTCATTTAATTTCGATGAAGGGCGGAAACTCTAAAAATTAGCGGAAAAAAGCGTTAATCGAAGATAATTAGAAAAACAAATTTCTCAGTTCGAAAAAATCAAATTTCTCAAAAACCGTGTTTCGTAGGGAAATTTCCTATTCAGGATCATTTTATTTTTGAAAAATGAAGGGCGGAAACTTGGTTTGATAAATCATATCGCAAAAAAGCAAAATCACATTTTTCTAAAAAGATGCGATCAGCTGTAAGAATACAATGGCCGTGCAAGAAGCCATGTTTCTTAGTTGGCATCAATGCTAATGTATAGTTTGGTACGCGCCAACTTCAAATTCGAATTTTAAATGTAAATTGAATTTGTTTTATATTTACAATTTCTACAAATAAACACTTTTTCAACATAAAACTGTTTTATTTTATCTAAAACATAAATATGTAAAAAATTTAATATTATAAGAGAGAACAATATAGTTTACATCATTTGCGAACTCATTATTTTTTTTTAAATTTTCATTATAGCAAAATAAGTAATTTATTCGTTTCTTTGCTTGAAACAAAATATTTTTTGAATAACTTTATTGAATTAGCGAAACTTTGGCATATCCTAACCTTTTTAAAATGAAAATGTTTTCAAAAGCGAATAATAAGGATTACTTAATTTTATTAATAATTATGGTTTTTGAAAAATAAACAGTCATAAGTAATTTTGTTAAGATAAGACTTTGAAAAAACGTGAGAAAAATCACTTAATTTTTTTAATCTTAGTGTAATGAGTATAAAATAAAATTCATAATATTATTTTTGAAAAATTTGTAGAAATCTATTTTTCAAATTCATTATTTTCCTAATATTTATCTTTTTATTCGGAATTTAAATTTTACATTCATGTTATATATAGATTTATCAATCAAACATAAATATAAAAAGAATAGAAATGATTTGGAAATATATTTTTTTTGACAAAATTTTTTTTAAAGATAAATGAACAAGACTCTCCGTGAAATACAAACTGCAAAAAAACTTTCTTTTATTTGACAAAGAATTCAATTTGGTAGAAATGAATGATTAGTTTTTGAATTTTGTAAATAAATTAGATCATAAATAAATGTACATTTTGAACCTTAAAACTTCAATTTTATTTATGCATTATAATACTTATCATTTTAACTAATGTTATTTTTTCAAAAAAACTGTAAAAAATATGAAAAAATATAAATAATCGTAAATAAAGGTGAATAATTGTAAAAAAAATAAATAAATGTAAATAAGTGTAAATAAATATAAACAACTGTATATTTATAGTTATTTACAGTTATTTACAGTTAGTAACACTTATTTACAATTATTTCCAGAAATTTTTTCCATATGGGCTTATCTTAATAAAATTATTTACAACTGTTTATTTTTAAAGAACGATAATATAAAATAATATTTGATGAGATTATATTATATAATAAAATTAGCAATAAAAAGTAATCCTTATCATTCGCTTTTCAAAACATATTTTCATTCTAAATAGGTTAAGATATGCCTAAGTTTCGTTAATTCAATAAAGTTATTCAAAAAATATTTTTTTTCAAGCAAAGAAACGAATAAATTACTTATTTTGCTATAATGAAAATTTAAAAAAAAATAATGAGTTCGCAAATGATGTAAACTATATTGTTCTCTCTTATAATATTAAATTTTTTACATATTTATGTTTTAAATAAAATAAAACAGTTTTATGTTGAAAAAGTGTTTATTTGTAGAAATTGTACATATAAAACAAATTCAATTTACATTTAAAATTCGAATTTGAAGTTGGCGCGTACCAAACTATACATTAGCATTAATGCCAACTATGAAACATGGCTTCTTGCACGGCCATTGTATTCTTACAGCTGATCGCATCTTTTTAGAAAAATGTAATTTTGCTTTTTTGCGATATGATTTATCAAACCAAGTTTCCGCCCTTCATTTTTCAAAAATAAAATGATCCTGAATAGGAAATTTCCCTACGAAACACGGTTTTTGAGAAATTTGATTTTTTCGAACTGAGAAATTTGTTTTTCTAATTATCTTCGATTAACGCTTTTTTCTGCTAATTTTTAGAGTTTCCGCCCTTCATCGAAATTAAATAAAGTGATCTATAAAAGGGAAACTCATTCCGATGTATAGTTTTTTCAAAAATTGCAATTTTATAAAATTATAATTTTCGATCGGTAAAGTAGCGTGAAACCATACCCTTAAATGATATTAAGGTTACCATGAGTTGTATCGTTTTGAACCCTATAAATTTCGTCTGAAATATTTTTTTATAAAACTTTTCTACGATCAGGTTTTATTGGATCACTCTTTACTATAATTAAGATATTCGATGAATGTTTTAAAATTATCAGATGAATATTTTATTCTATGATCCATTAACTTATACCTAATTTATATTCTAATTTTCAAGTAACATAAATATTGGAACATGATTGTTAGTAGATTAGAAATTTTATCAGCTATTGGAGTGCATAATCAACAAGTCTTCCACATATCAGTTTTTACACATGTATACATAGTCAGCCTTCTAACACCTTAAATCAACCTAATACAAAAATATTAAAAGTCATTATAGCAATTGATTATTTTTCATAACGTAATAAGTGACATAATGTATTTCTTTTCTTATTAAAAATCGATAAGCAAATTGAGAACTCAAAATTATTAATAGAAACTCAAAAAATGTAATAATGCATTACGTCATGAATGCAGCAAAAAGCAAGCGAGTCCCATAATTTTCATTTGGAATATTTTTGTTATGAAACTTTTCTAAAAACTTACAAGCATGTCTAGGTGTTATTGGATCACCCTTTGCTATAATAAAGTGTTCGATGAAAATTTTAAAATTAATAAATAAATATTCTATGCTATAATCTATTTATTTAAACGTAATACCATAACCTTTGATATAATCTAATTTTCAAACAACACAAGTATTAGAACATGATTGTTAGTAGATCATGAATTTAATCATGAATGTTGAAGTGCATAATCGATGAGTTAATAGTATTTTACACACCTATACAGTCAATTTTTTAACATGAAATTGTTCTCTGAGAAATTAGACAGAAATTTTTCTTCAGTTTTTTAGTACTCTGATTTTGTATTAACAATATTTATAATTTATGATTATAATCACTAGAAATATATATTTAAATCATGTGAAATTATTAAATATAAGTTCAGTTCTAACTGTAAAATATTCTTTTTTCAATACAGCATCATGAAACGAACTAAATCAATAGCGTTCAAACGTAAAAAATTATCAAGCGATGAAAGCAACCGAGATACTGATAGAAATAATAAAATTACTGATGAAAGCAACAAAGTTAGCGATGGAAAAAACAAAATTACTAATAAAAGCAATAAAGTTAATGATAAAACTACCATTAATCAATTAAATGACGACTGTTTAGTAAATATTTTTTCATTTTTACCAGTTGTTGATAGGATTCGCATCCAGAGAGGTATTTAGAAATTTCATAATTTAGGTCTATAAAAAAATTAAATTTTTTTTATTTAATGGCTCTTTTTTATAGTATGCAAAAGATGGCAGAATATAAGTAAAATTCCTTGGTCCGATAAGAAACGTTTGGTTTTATTTGATGAAACGTGGTCAAGTACTTTAATTGATCATTCTCCTGATTTATGTATACTTGATATAATAGAAAATGGTGTGTTTGAAAAAAAAAATCGTTCGCTTGGAATAAAAAAGGTTTTAAAATTATGTGGCCAGTATGTTACACATGTAAGATTTTATTTTTTCCAAATCACAACGGATATATATAAACAAATAAAAAAGCGATGTCCAAATTTACAATCGCTAGATCATTCAGGATCAGCTATTTCACGCTTGGACCGATTATATTGTTTGACTAATAATTTTGATTCTCTGCGTCATTTCCAGCTAGGATTTTGTTCTTTCACGAAGTCATTCGAAGCTTGTCTTATACCTTTTTTCCGAAAAAATAATAAACTCCAATCAGTAGCATTATATAACTCTAATGTGACAGGAGATTTCTTGTATGCCTTGCCAAAATCGTTAGAACACTTGACTTTTCATCAACTCGGTTCACACCTATATCCAAATCTAATTTACGATGTAAGTATAAACTTTTTAAATTTAAATTTAGTTTTTTTTGGAAATAATACTCCTAACCACAAACTATTATTATTGTTGAATGAAGTAAGGCTTTCTCATACGATGAAAAAATTGTAACATATTTATTTTTTTTATAGTGATAGTGATATACGTTTTCACGACGAACATGCAACATTTACAGAAATTTGATTTTTAAGTAAGTGAAATCCACATCTAGCAGATATTCTTTTTGTTTTTTATCTTGATAGCGATCAGCTATGATTGAGCATGACGTTCCAAAATAATAATCTCCCACTTTCAAGGAGTAAATTTTATATTTATTTGAAAAAAACACAAGTGGAATGCCCTTTTTGCTTCTAGTATTTTTTTTCGTACTATCAGAAATTCTATAAAAATTAAAAAATACATGTTTGTCGTAGACGCAATATCAAAATAAATAGGGTTTTTAAACGATTGATTTTTCTTACATTTTCGAAACCTGCTTATAATTAATGCAATATATTTTAACTATACATATATATATATACATATATATATATATATATATATATATATATATCACATTTTTTTAATAAAATTTGAAAATTGAATCTAATGCACTTTGTAAAGAACAAATCCAAAATATTTTTAAGTAATAATAATGTTAAACATTTTACAATTTACAGGGCCTTAGTAAATTTACCAATTTACAAACTTTATCATTGAGTTTTGCTTATAAGGAAAGTAGACTCGATATAGATAGAACTTTCAGAAAGCTTTCCTCAATTTCATCAATTAAAAAACTCACTTTTATAAATAATGAGAACCAAATGATGCCGCTTGAATCAGATTATTGGGCGCGTTTAAACAACCTTGAATACCTTCGATTGAAAGGAGAATGGATGTTTAATATCGAGCAAGCAGAGGTTATCATTGATTATTGTCGAAATTTATCCCAAATTGTTGTAAATGGTATCTTATTTTTCTATAGAATTTCTGTAATTATATCTAATTTTCAGAATGTTTTCGACTTATAATATATTTGAATCTATTCCAGGCGTTTTAATGTCAACTGAAGTTATAGCAAGTATTTTAGCTTCTCCAAATTTACGTACGTTGATATTTAAAAAAATTGTTACTTTAAATGACGAACACTTCTCTGAAGAAACGTATGTAGAAGAATTAGAAATTCACTATTGTCATGATATTAGTATACAAGGATTTATTTGGTTATCACAAAATGCAATAAATTTGAAAAAAATTCAGATTACTATTGATGAATTTAGCGATGAAATTGATGAAATTGACATTATAAAAAACATTTTCATTTATAAAAACATAAAGATACATGTTAATGAAAAGTTTGTATATTAATATATTTTCGTCGTTTGGTATGTTAGTTTATATTTAACTTTAATCATTTTTGCTTCGTTTTTAAATAACTTTTTTTTTAATAAGTGCATTAAAATTTATGTATTAATTGAGTTTTTAATCAACCTTTCATAGAACCTATCATTGTTTCTTTACTCTAGATGTTAATAATATGTATGTCTAAAATATCTTTAAGCTATATCTATTCTATTTTCAATTTATAATTTCATAAAATCTCACAAACAATGTATGTACAGACATAGAAATTATGAAATTATAATTGATGATTCTCAATTAGAGGTATATTTTATTAATTAAATTTTTTAGTTAAGAACTTGTTTGTTTATTAATTTTTTGGAAATTCTTTCTAAAATATATTTTTGATTAATAATCAGAGATGAGAATACCGAAATTTTATTTTGGAGTTATTTATTACATAAATAATACAATTGAATCTATATTAAGCCTTACTATAGCTATAGTTTTTTTTCAATTATACAATTCGGAAATATTAAATATTTTTTTAAAAAAACAGCGTAATGTACGATTTAAAACATTTTTTTCACATAAAAGTTATATGCATATTTAATATAAAACTCGATTTGGCAGTTGGCAACAAAAATCTGTGGATCATGATGATATTTACTTTAATATTCCTCGATATAACATGTATTAAGTTGTTTCAAGTTAATAACGTATTTAATACATACTTAAATATTACAAACCTTACGTAAAATCATTTTCTGATTTTAAAGTACCATAAAATATATCTCTAAATTGGAATTTTATCAATAATAGTTAACTTTCTTTGAAATGTAATTTTTAAATAAATGAATTAAAAGAGTACAACACTGAAAAAACTGCGGTAGGACTGCTCTCTCAAAAAATAAATTGTTTCCAAGCTTAGTTTTAAGCATGGTGTTTGCCTGTTTTGGGCAATAATCTTGCCCAAACAGATAAAGCCGCACGCTCAAAGTCACTGTCGAGCAGCACGCCCTCTGAAAAGTTTTAATATCGCCTGCTATAATAAGTAACTTCCGCCAAAAGTGTCCAGCAGTTTGCTTAAACACCGAGTGGCGCGTCGGTACTGCTTTTGGATCAGCTGTCTTCCTACAGTTTTTTCAGTGTGAATTAAGTTTTTTTTATTAGTAAGTAGCACATTTTTCATTTTTTAATCGGTTTTAGTAGCAATAATAATTAAAGTAAAGTGCAATTGACCAATGAGTTTATAAGTAGCAGACTCAATTTATATAAGAATTATGAAATCATCTATGTTCACTGAAAAGAGGTTAAACAGTGGTTGTACTGTGTGGCGACGAGTGGCGTTAGTGTCGATAACGAAATGTAGTACGAAAGAAAATTCAGTGTTTTCTATAGGCTAATAAGTGCTTTCTGCAAGCTTTCTTTCTACCGCAAAGCCAGCAGCCAGCAAGTCTATGCTCAGAGAGTAATGAGTCGTCTTTGGAGATTACTAGTTTGCGCTTCGAAGCGGGGACTGATTGTATTCTAGAAATTACAACTATTATACCGTAGAGTACAGTGACAGTCAATTTCCCTTTTCAGTGTTGTCGCGTAGAAGTCGTAATGGTAAAGATAGCTCCTGTTGGTCAATCATTCAATTTATAAAAAATTAATGTGTTTGATTGTTGATCGGATTATGTGGTCTAAAAATAACACGGAAAAAATATTATATTTAAAAAATCTAGATTTTTTTATGGCAACTAAAAAATTTAATTGAATTTCGGACAAGCTGAGTTTTGGTTAGCATCACTAAAGTCACTAGCTAGCAGACTCTGTTTATGTCCATTGAAATTTTGGTCGCTATAACCATAACAAATTTCGTTTTTTTTTCAAATGACGATCTATTTTGATTGTAACGACAAAACATTGTATTAATACAAAGTCTGACAATTAATAACTTTTGATTTGACAACTAAAGTGTTTATTTTCTTCCAGCAAATATTTTGGATTTTGCAACTGAATAATCTGTTTTTTTTTTACAACTAATTGTGATCCAACTAAATATTTAGGCTGTCAAAATGAATTATTTTTTTCCAAAGTGATAATGCATTTCTTATCTTATTACAATTCGATAAGTAAATCAAGCACCCTAAATATAAAAAATTGTATAAACAAAATTTCAAATCTCAAACATATTGAAAATAAAATTTTAAATAGTATTAATTCCCTGGTAGAAAATGAAACGCTTTTTCTACCATTTTATGGCCATTTCTTTAAAGTGAAGAGCAGAAAATGGGAATGTTTTATGACCATTATTTGAACTAATATGAAACGTTTTTTTCAACCTTCATAGTGCTAAAAAATGCTAATAAAATGTTGAGTCTGATCCACTATTATTTGAATATAGATAGTTAACAGTAGAGTCTATCAAATTGTGCTCTAATTGATTACTATTAAGAATCATTTAAGGTTTTTTCTTGAAAGTTATCATTAATCATTAATAGAATCACTTTTGTTAATATATTCGCACGTATATTTTGAGTTGTGATCGGATTGTTAGAGGTTATTTTTAAACGATTAATAAAATTTTCCATTTATTATTTTAAAAAACGATATTTTTATACTCGTTTCGTACTGCGTTTCATATTTTTATTTTAATAAAATTTAATATTATTTTTATTTTTATAAATTCCAATAAAAATAAACATTGACGAAGGAATGTGAATAAATACTAATCTATATTTTCTCGCCACGTGGCAAAAGTGAGGTTATGATTTTACCTATGATCTGAAAAATTAAGGACTCATTACTAAAAAGTTATATAACTAGTCAAAAAAAGTTGTACACAGTTTACCTAATTTTTAGATAGCTGTTACTGATTTTTTCTCTCCGTTTACTTAAAATGCGTATTTTTTTGGCTAAATACAAAAATTTTGAACAACATTTTTATATTAGCATTTTTTGCCTATAAGATGCTAACCAATATACCAAAAAATTTGAGCTCTGCAGATTCAGCAAAAAATTGCCATTTATTCGCCAATATTGACATGACAAAATATTACTATTGAAAATGGTCATAAATTGTTGTTTACACCATTTTTAATGTTCAAATTTCTACCAGGGTTGTTACATATTTTATAATTTACAGAGTTTCAAAATCTCATATTCTGTTTTTACATAAAAAATTTTTTTTCAATATAGCATCATGAAACGAACTAGATTGAGAGCGTCCAAACGTACAAAAGCATCAAGTGATGAAAGCAACAAAGTTACTGTTGAACAGAACAAACTTACTGATGAAAAAGAAAGAGTTACCGATGAAAGCAACAAAGTTTGTAATGAGACTACAATTAATTTATTAAATGACGACTGTTTAGTAAATATTTTTACATTTTTACCTGTTGTGGATAGGATTCGCATTCAGAGAGGTATTTAAAAATTTTATTATTTACGTGTTATACAAAAATAAAATTTATTCTATTTAATGTTTTTTTCAGTATGTAAAAGATGGCAAAATATAAGTACAATACCATGGTCGGATAAGAAACGTTTGGTTTTTTTTGATGAAACATGGTCGAGTAATTTACCTAAAGATCTATATGATAGATTAAAACATGAATTGTTTGAAAATAAAAATAATTTGCCTAAAATAAAAATTGTTCTAAAATTATGTGGCCAGTATATTACCCATGTAAGATTTTATTTATTTGAAGGCACAACGGAGATTTTCAAAGAAATAAAAAAACGGTGCCCGAATTTAAAATCGCTTGATAATTCAGAATCCATTATTACACATGTTTCACGGATGAAATATTTGGCAAATAATTTTCATTTTCTTCATCAATTTCAATTAGGATATTGTTCGTCGCCAACCGATGTTGATCTCATGAATTTTTTTAAAAACAATACTAATCTTAAGTCATTAAGATTATATAATTCCTACGTGTCAGGATATTGCTTGTCCTTTTTGCCAGAAACGCTAGAAGACTTTATTTTTTATCAATACGATTCAAAAATATATCCAGATCTAATTTATCATGTGAGTATAAGATTTAATAATTTTTTTTTCATTTAAATTTAGTTTTTTGGAAATAGTATTATCAACCGTAAATTATTAATATTATTGGATGAAGCCAATTTTGCTCGTGCGATAAAAAAATTTTAATCTTATTATTTCTTTTATAATGGTAGATATTTTCACGCCGAACACGCTAGACTTAGAGAAATTCGATTTGGAAATAAGTGGAATTCTCCAGCAGAATTTCTTTTTGTTTTGTCTTAATAACGATTTGCTTTAATTAAGCATATCATCTCCTCCACAGCTGGGAAAGTCTTCTACCGCAAAATTTTTCGAATGATTTTTTACTTTGTCTATCTATTATTAAAATTAATAAAAATTTTCAATCGTATAAACTGTAATATGAAAAAAATAAATCATATGCAAATTTTGAAAAAGTATTCTCGAATACTTTAAAGTATTCGATAAAAAAATTTTCAAACACTTTTTCAAAGTAACTTTTTTCGAGATAATTTTTTCTTACCTTCATATTTTTTAATATGAAAAAAGTTGCTTTGAAAAAGTATTCGAAAAAGTATTCGAGAATAATTTTTTTTAATACTCTAAAGCATTCGAAAATACTTTTCTGTAATACACTTGAGTAGAATACTTTTTTTGTTTCTAGATATTTTTTTCTCACTAAGAGAGTGTATGACCTTCGGGTCATAGAGTCTGATAAAACTTTGGAATATGTTTTTAGATGCCAAAATATGAATGAAGCCACAGTGGTACGGTCCAACGCTTCGAAAAACTAAAGTTATGAACGTTTATAGTCTTATTTCCAAAAAAAGTTAAAAAACAGCTCTTATTAAATTATAAATAATTAAATCTAGAAATGCCTTCAATAATTTTACAATAACTAAAATGAAAGTAGAGAAGGCAAATTTTTATTTGCTGTTTTCAGAATTAAGAAATAATAAGTAGAACCAAAGTAATGCTTGCTTAAAGTTGAGCAGTATGATAGTACTAAAAATCACCACTTTTCAGAATTTAGATGATTTTTATTACGCTCTTGCTGCTCAACTTTAATCAAGCATAACTTAGGTTCTACTTATTATTTCTTAATTCTGATAACAGCAAATAAAAGTTTGCTTTCTCTACTTTCATTTTAGTTATTGTAAATTTATTAAAGACATTTCTAGACAGAATTATTTACACTTCAATTAGTTCTTTTTTTACATTTTTCTTAAAATAAGACTATAAATGTCCATAAATCGAGTTTTTTTAAATATTAGACCATACTGTTGTGGCTTTATTCATATTTTGGTACCTAAAAATGTATCCCAAAGTTTTATCGAAATTTGTGAATAACCTCCTCCTGGTTAGTGTATTATTAAAAATTTCGGGTAAATTTAAGAATCGAAATGATCACGCGTTATTAAAATTTGTTTTTCCTTAAATTTCCGTGATTAAATTGTAATTAAAAGCAAGATAATTTAATTGTTATTTTTGATATTTATTAATGATATATATATATATTTTTCCTGAAATTTAAAAAAATTAATCTAATACTGTTAATAAAGAAACATTCAAAAATTTTTTTAAATAATAAAAAATAATATTAAATATTTTACAATTCACAGAGCCTCGGTCGACTTCCCAATTTAATTACTTTATTATTAAGTTGTAGTTATAAAGAAAGTACACTCGATGTAGATAAAGCTTTAAAAGCGCTTCCTTTGAACTCTTCACTTAAAAAAATCATTTTGATAAATAATTGGAACGAAATGACACCGCTTAAATCAGAGTATTGGGCTAATTTAAAAAATCTGGAATACCTTCGATTAAAAGGACCATGGATATGGAATATTGAAGAACAGGAGATTATCAACAATTCTTGCCTCAAATTATCCCAGATTCATATGGATGGTATTTTTCTTCTAATAGAAATTCATTAATTACTAACCAAATTCTAAGGGATGTTTTTTGCTTATGACACATTTGTATTTATTCCAGGTATTATAATGTCAACATTAGCTTTAGCAAGTATTTTAACTATGCCAAAGTTACGTATTCTGATCCTTTCGAATATTGATAGTCTAAAAGACAAACATTTCTATGAAAAGACTGAAGTAGAAGAATTAGGAATAAATTTCTGTGATAACATCACTAAACTAGGATTAGTAATGTTATCAAAAAATGCTAAGAATTTAAAAAAGCTTCAGATTCGTATTGACGAATCCATTCATGAACCGATTAAAATCAACAATATAAAAAACATTTTCAAGAAGAAAAACATAAAGATATATATTAATGGAAAGTCCACGTATTAATATACTGTCATCATTCGCTGTGTTACGTATATTAATATAAGATTTTCTATAGTTTTATATTATTTTAGTTTAAATCCGACATTTAACATTTTTGCGAAATTTTCAAACGACTATTTTTTAATGAAAAGTGTGTTGAAATTCATGTGTTTATTGAATCTTTAATTAATTATTTATAGAACCTACCTAGTTTTTTCCTATAATTTTTTAAGAATACGTATGTCGAATATATTGTGATAAATGTTTTTAAATAATTTATAATTTTATAAAATCTCACATATATGTAAGTATTAACATATAAACTGTAAAATTATAATTGATAAGTCTCAATTAGAAATATATTTTATCAATTAAATCTGCTAATTAAAAAAAAGTTTAGTTATTAAGACTTTGGAAATTGGCTCTAAAAGATATTTTTAATAAGATCAAAGCTTAGATTATCAAAGTTTCATTTTCAAAGCAATTACTACATAAATAATATAATTCAATCCAGTCATAGATTTTTTTAATCGTATAATTCGCAAATAGCAAATATTTTTTTAGGTAAAAACTGAGAAAAATATAAATTTAAAAATATTTTTTCCTTAAAATATGATAAAGTTATGCATATTTGATACGAAGTTCGATTTTGCAGCTGAAATCGGTGGGTTATAATGATATGTATTTTAAAATTTATCTATATAATATAGATTAAGTTGTTTGAAGTTAATAACAACGCATGTATGATTGTAAAAATTACATAAAATAATCATTTTCTGATTATCAAAGTATGATAAAATATATTTCTAGATTGAAGTTTTGTCAATAATAGTTAGCTTTCCTTCAAATGTTATTTATTAATAAATAAATTGAGAAGAGCACAATGATTCAAGTTGTATTTTTTACTATTAAGGTATAATAGAGACATAATCGGACTAAGCGGTCTGAAAATAACAAAAAAAAATTAATTTGGGGAATTTGGGGATCTTTTGTTTTAGTAGTTAGAAAATTTAATTAAATTTCGGACAAGCAAAGTTTTAGTTACACTGTTACGAAAATTATATGAAATTTAATGCAATTTGCATCAAAATTAACGCATTTTACAGTAATTATGCTGTAAAATAAATGAATTTTAATGTAAATGTACATGATTTCCATTTGATGTACTGGCTTGAAATTTGCATGTAATGGAAGCAACTACCATTTTTTTAACAATGTAGAATCACCAAAATCAATAGTTAGCACACTTTGTTTACGTCTACCAAAATTTTGGTCGTTATGAACATAAGAAATTTCGTTTTTTTTCAAACGACAATTTACTTGAAACAAAATATTGCATTAATACAATCAAAGTCTGATCATTAATCACTTTTGGTATGACAACTATAGTGTTTATTTCCTGCAAGCAAATGATTTGGATTTCGCAATTGAATGATTTGTTTTTTTACTATCGTGAGCTGGCTAAATACTTAAACTATCAAAACTAAATTTTTTTCCTGTGTAATAAGTGACATACTGTATTTCTTATCTTATTATAATTCGAAAAGTAAATCAAGCACCTTAAATCCAAAACAAAATTTTGTAATTAAAATTTTAGATAATTTTAATTGTTGCATATTTTATAATTTACAGAGTTTTAAAATCTATTCACTACTTGCACATTATCATTAGGCTTAATTACCAATTGTTTAGAATCGATGTTAATAAAATTTTAAAAGTTATTTCCTTGAATGTATCAATACTAAAACTACGATTGCATAACCAGTATTTTACTTACTTCGTCTTTGGCTTTCACAATTTACCAATTAAAAAATTTTTAATAATTTGAGCCATAGACAAAATGGTTACT
This sequence comes from Anastatus disparis, assembly GCA_017163975.1. Lineage (NCBI taxonomy): Eukaryota > Metazoa > Arthropoda > Insecta > Hymenoptera > Eupelmidae > Anastatus > Anastatus disparis. The sequence goes on along the minus strand of JAFFSR010000227.1, from coordinate 21,630,447 downwards.
GAATTGACAATGAATAAAAATAATTGTTATGAATTATCACATCACATACCTAATGTTACTGAATAGCTTTAAAAGAATAGTACATACATAAATTTAAAATTGTTTTAATCCACACCAGTATTAAGTTCTAATGATATTTAGATACATTTTTCTATATCTAAAAATATAGAAATAACTAAATAATATTTTTACCAAATATTTTTTCAAATTTTATTATTGGCGACCCATTGTTGTATCTTTATAGTATTTTGATTTTGAATTTAAATTTTGGCAACATTCGTAATATGCGTTTGATTTAAATAGAAATAATATTTTACAAAAATTTAGACAAGGAAAATACAAAAACATTGGGATATACACAAGATGATTCAAATAGACTGCGGGAGATAATTATTTTAGACCAAATGTTGTACATAAGATATCGAAATGAACATCACAATGTTCTTGAAGTCACAGGTAGACAATTAAAGGTCGATTTGATTTTTTTAAATTAAAATCCCAACTCAGCGGTCACGCAGTTGTCTTACATTGTGTCCAAACAGTTATGCATATCTAACTAAAGCGTTATGAATAGTTTTTATATAATATCTTATAATATTTACAAGTACTGTCAACGTCTTAAAATCAAACATATAGCCCCCTAGGCCATTCTAATCTTGCAAATAGAAATTGGGAGTATGCAGTGGAATTTGAATTCAAAAAATTTATTTCAACTCTTAGTTTCTTAATTTTAAGTTTAAACTTCAGGTTGCTATGAGGTGTATGTTTTTGAACCTATAGCTTCCGAATAAAATATTTTTTTATAAAACTTTTCTACAAACTTAAAAGGATATCTAGCCCTTATTGATACCCTTAACTTTAGTAAAGTTGATCTTGGATGTTGTAAAATTAATAAATCAACTATATATTTTCACTTTTAATGACACAAGTATTGGAGCATGATTATAAATTTTATTATCAATTTTGAAGTTCATAATTAATGAATATTTATAAGCCCTTTACACCTACCTTCCCCCTCCTCTTCAATCTATCAGTTTTTAATCATTTATACACTTATTTAATATCACATTTTTTTTTACTATAAAATAGATCTCTTAAAAACGAACTTGTTCTTAATTTTTAAGCATTATGAATATTTATTAACTACATTTATAATTTATGATTCTAATCTATATTAGTTATATATGTCCTTTGGCCGTATTCGCGCTTCGCGCGCCTTCGGCAATTTCAGCTGAAGCGAAAAACGTTCTCGATTCATATTCCACCTGAATACGGCCAAAGGACATAGATGATTTTATGTCCGAAGTAGGCCGTATGAGGAACTATAACTTATTAGTTCAAAATATTAATGTTTTTTTTTCAATACTTTTGAAATTAAATTCTAGTTCTATTGATTTTTTCTTTTGTTTTTTAGATTGACATTTTGTAATGAGTGAATAGCTGCTGTCGAAGCGCGAGTCATTTTTTTTTCACTAACCTACGTTCGTGTGATTGCTCTTTGACATATTGAACAAAACATAGTAGGATCGGTGATGCCATATTGATTTCTCCTCAGACATATTGAGTCTCAATATGTCTCTGGAGGACATATAAATCTTGTAAAGAGTCGAGGAGCGCGTCTGAGACATATGCGATGCCAATCAAATTTAATATGCTCTTTACATACTGACACGAATACGGCCTACGAGGACATAAAAATATATATTTTAATTATGTGGAATTTTTAATTATGATTTCAATTTTAATCGTCAAATATTCCGTTTTTACATCGAAAAATTTTATTTTTTAATTACAGCATTATGAAACGAACGAGATCAAGAGTGTCCAAACGTATAAAAGTATCAAGTGATGAAGGCAACAAAGTAACTGATGAAAAAAACAAAGTTACTGATAATGAAAACAAAGTTACTAATGAAAAAAACAAAGTTACTAATGAAAAAAACAAAGTTACCAATAAAAGCAAAAAAGTCACTGCTAAAAAAAATAAAGTTACTGTTAAAAAAAACAAAGATACCGATGGAAAAAACGAAGTTACTGACGAAAGTAACAAAGTTAGTTATGAAACTACCATTAATCAATTAAATGACGACTGTTTAGTAAATATTTTTACATTTTTACCTGCTGTGGATAGGGTTCGCATCCAGAGAGGTATTTTAAAATTTCATAATTTACGCACTATAAAGAAATAAATTTTATTCTATATGTTTTTTTTTGTAGTATGCAAAAGATGGCAGATTATAAGTGAAATTCCATGGTCCGATAAAAAATTTTTGGTTCTTTTTGATAACACATGGTCGAGTAATTTTCCCGATGATTATTCTCATTATTTAAATATACATGATCAAATAGATATTGGTTTACCTGGAATAAAAAGCGTTTTAAAATTATGTGGCCAGTATGTTACCCATATAAGATTTAATTTTCTTGAAGGCACTACAGAGATTTTCAAAGAAATAAAAAAGAAATGCATCAACTTACAATCGCTCGATCATTCAGAAACGGTAATTACACATGTCTCACGAATGAAGTATTTGGCCAATAATTTTCATTTTCTTCGTCATTTCGAGTTAGGATATTGTACGACTTCAATCGATGTTAGCCTTGGAAATTTTTTAAAAAAAAATAATGATCTTATCTCATTAAGTTTACGCAACCCTCACATGTCAGGATATTGCCTGCAATTTTTGCCAGAATCGCTGGAAAGCTTAACTTTACACCAAAATAGATATCAGAGATCACAAATAAATCCAGATATATTTTACTATGTAAGTATAAAATTCAATAAAATTCTTTTATCCAAATTTAATTTTTAGAAAATAATTTTCTCAGTCATAAACTATTAATATTATTTAATGAATTCTGGCTTTATTATAAAAAATTGCTCCAAATTCATTTATTTATTATGATATATATTTTTACGCTAAACAAGCTATGTAAAGAAATCTAATTTTGTAATAAGTAGAATCCACTAAAACAAATAGCGTTATTATAAGATTGATTCTTCTTACATTTTCGCTTACTTATCTTTGCCTACTTAACTTATTTATAATCAAAAACAAGATATTTAAATTATTTTTTATATTTATTGATAATATCCCTGGTAGAAATGTGAGCATTAAAAATGGTGTGTATAAAAATTTGAGGTTATTAGTAATAAAAATGCTAAATAAATGGCCAATAAATGTTAAAAAAAGCGTTTCCATTTCTACTGGCCAAAAAATGGTAAAAAAAACGTTTCAATTTCCACCAGGGATATATATAATTTTTTTTAAAATAAAATTTCAAAAATCTAATTTCTTTGATTAAGAACAAATTTGAAATATTTTTTAAATTATAAACATATATAATAATGTTGAATAATTTACAATTTACAGAGCCTTGGTCGACTCCCCAAATTAAATACTTTATCATTGACTTTTGGTCATAAGGACACTAAACTCAATCTAAATAGAATTTTAAAAACGCTTCCTTCGAACTCTTCAATAAAAAAATTGATTTTTTTTAATGTTTGGGAGGACCAAATCATATCACTTAAATCAAACTACTGGGCGCGTTTAAAAAACCTAGAATATCTTGCATTGCATAGACAATGGATATTAAATACAGAAGAAACAGAGGTTATAATCGACTGTTGTCAAAAATTATCCCAGATTCATATAGATGGTATTTTATATTTCAGTATAAATTCTTTAATAATCATTCTAATTTTAGGAGACGTTTTTTTCTTATAATACATTTGTATTTATTTCAGGTTGTTATATGTCACCTAAAGCTTTAGAAAGTATCTTGGCTATGCCAAATTTACGTACATTGATGCTTTCGAATATTGATGATTTAAAAGACGGAGATTTCTTTGAAGTAACGTACGTAGAAGAGTTGGGAATTCACTATTGTGACAGTATTAGTATACAAGGTTTTATTAAGTTATCAGAAAATGCAAGAAATTTAAAAATACTTAAGATTTCAATTAGCGAATCGAGTGACGAATCGATTAAAATTGACGATTTAAAAAACATTTTTAAGAAGAAAAACATAAAGATTTATATTAATGAAAAGTTAATAGATTAATATACTGTCGTTATTTGCTATGTTATATACATAAATATACGATTAGATATAGTTTTGTATTAATTTAGTTTAAATATAACTTTAAGAATTTTCGCTACATTTTTAAATGACTATTTTTTTATGAAAAGTTTCTTGAAATTCATGTATTAATTGTGTTTTCAATTCACTATTGATAGAACCTACTTTTGTTTTTTTACAGTGGATTTCTAATAAGAATATGTATGTCCAACATATTATGATGAATGTTTTTAAGGCATAAATGTACATTTCATAATTTATAATTTTATATAATCTCACAAATAATGTACTTATTGATATATAAACTGTAAAATTACACGAAAGTTTTATAAATTAAATTAATTATATGAATAGTACAAATTCATCTATATTAAGTTTCACTGTAGCTTTAGATTTTTTCAATTATAAAAATAGAAATTATTTATATTTTTTTTAGAAAAACTGAGTAAAATATAAATTTCGAAATTTTTTTTTCTAAAAATATAATAAAAAACAAATGCATATTTGGTATAAAACTCGATTTTGCAACAGAAATCGGAGGGTCATGATATTTAATTTAAAATTAATCGATATAACATATTAAATAGTTTAAGAGAATACAAAAAATCATTTCCTGATTTCTAAAATATCATAAAATATATATCTATGTTGAAATTTTTTCAATATTTGTAAGCTTTCTTTGAAAAGTCATTTTTTAATAAATGAATTAAAGAGTACAATGCATTAACTCGTATTTTATTTTAGTAGTATAGTACATTTAAATTGGTTGAAGTCTTAAATGGCTTCAGTAGCAATAATAGTTAAGGTGAAATCAAATTGACGCAATTGATTGCAAAATAGCAGATTTAACTTACTATGAAATTCATATATATACTGTCTTATGAAAATCGTACTAATAAAGATACACTGTTAAAAAAATTGAATTTTGCTTACTGAAATTTTTATTTTTACTTTAAATTTTATGCGATTATACAGTAAAATTCATGTTTCCAGTTGTGCATTAATTTCATGTTGCTGGTCAATTGTATAGTTAAGCGATCTAACGAAATTATTTAGTAAAGAGCTTCAATGATTCTAAAGTAACTTTCTTTAAATTTAATAATTTCTTAAAGAAAATCTAAGATTATTAATTATAATAAGCTGTATACTTTTAAAGTTTACTCAATTTTCTTGTAAAAAAAATCTTGAAATTAAAAAAAAAACAGCGCATAACTTTAGGAATATTGCGTTTCAGACTGAATAAATGTGCCATTTTTCATAACCTGATTTAATAAAAATATCTCAAAATTAGAAAAAATCCAACACTGAAGTTACAAAGCTCTACACTTTCTTCCTAAGTTGAAATGTTTTTTTTTTGTATTTTATAAACATTAGTACCAGAAAAAAAGAGCTGATCTGTAAATGCGTAAAATTTCATTTTTTATTTCTGTTGCAAGATAACTATTTAGTTTACTGTTAAAAATTAAAAAAATTTTGCTTACAATAAAAGAAAGCATAAAATAATCAAGTTTGGTGCTTACTTGAACAAAAATTGTGTTTGCATTATTAAAATTTAAAAAAGCTTCAGATTCGTATTGATTAATCCAGTGATGAATAGATTGAAATTAACGATATAAAAAACATTTAAAAAAAAGAAATACGTAAAGACGTATATCAATGAAAAGTTTGATTATTAATATATTGTTGTTTGGTATGTTATACATACAAATGTATGATTTCATATAGTTTTGTATTAATTTAGTTTCAATTTGTCTGTAAACAGTTTTGCTAAGTATTAAAATAACTATTTTTTTAATGAAAATTGTGTTTAAATTCATGTATTAATTGATTTTTTAATTAACTTTTGTAAGACTCTATTTTTGTTTTTCACTTTGGATTTTTAATAATGTGTATGCCCAACAAAGTATGTCCAACATTAAAGGTTTCTTAGTACTTATAAAATTTATTCTATTTTTTTAAGATAAAAATCTTAAAATTCAAACAAAACAGCGTATAACCTTAATCATTGAATATTAGATCGACCGGATGTGGCTTTTTTGATAATTTAATTTTAAAAAAATAGCCCGAAATTAGAAAAAAATTTAATTTTCAATATCCTAATACTTCTTTTTTAAGTTTAAATGTTCTTTTGCATTTTATAAACATTAGTACCAGAAAAATTAGCTGATCTATGTAAAATTTTATTTTCTATAACTATTTAATGTACACACAGTACTTGATCATCACCTTTTAATTAATAGTGCGCAAGTATGTTTTAATTTGTACCAATGGTGCAAAATAAGTATTTAGTAAATTGTTGAAAAAATTCAAGAATCGTGCATCCAATGTAAGAAGGTTACAATAAAAGTAAGCATAAAAATAATCAAGTTTAGTGCTTACTTTTACAAAATTAGCGTTCGCATAATGAGATCTTAGTGACTCACACAGTAGAGCAATGGATTCCTAATCTCAGAGTCATGAATTCTAGTCCCACTCTCGGCCGATTGATATAAGCACCACTGTACGTTACATGTGCTTTGTTCACAAACACATTGACGATCTCCGTTACTAATTAGCATAGAAATGATAGCATCATAATAAAGCAACGTTGAATAAAATTTAAAAAAAGCGTTTGCATAAATGTTCTTTACTTTCGCACGTTAGTGAACTACTTTTTCATGTTAATAAATAAAATATATATATATGCATTAAAAAATGTTTTTAAAAATATATAAACCTAACTTCAAAGAAATAACGTAAATCGAGTTATTATATCACACATCCGATAAACTTGAGAAAAATAATAAATGCATATATTTTTTATTTTTTTAATGCTTACCGATAATAAGTTTTAACAATTATTTGCATAAATTCAACGTGTATTTTTTAAAAATTTTACAGAGTTAATTTTAAAGTAAATATATTTTTCAAATTTCATTTATTGTATATAGCATTTTGTTTTTAAATTTAAATATTGACAATATCCCTCATATGTATTTGATTTAAATAAAATTAAAATTTTGCAACATTTTACACAAAGCAAATATAAGATGGAGCCAAGATTCACAGGTCATTTCAAGGTGAATTTGATTTTTTAAAATGAAATCTCAACCCAATGGTCATGGAGATGCCTTTCATTGCGTCCAAACATTTATACTTTTTTAAATAAAGCTTCATAAGTTGTTTTTATGTAACATCTTATAATACTTACAAGTAACATCTTAAAATCAAATATATGACTCTTTTGCAAATGGAAGGTGTAGTTCTATTTAGACGTAATATTTTACACTCATTTTATTTTCGCTATGAAAAATGGGGTTTTAATTAAAAACGTGAACTTACTAGGAGAGTGTCACATGTCCGGATCACGGATTTAGCTCAAACTTCGGAATAAGTTTTCATATGATAAAATATGGAAAAAGCTAAAATTATAGTCACAAACGCTCAATATTTTCCTAGTTACAGGCGATTAAAGAAAATCACTAAAAAAGTTACTAGATTTTTAAACGCATATAGTTCTTTAGTATCGATAGCTAGAAGTTTAAACCTTTTTTTAAATTAAAGCTGAGCTTAAATCCTTTCGAAATAGTAGTTATAGCATATCAAATCTTATTTTTTCTCAAAGTTATAGAGTAATAAAGATTGGACCTGAATTTTATATTTAAAACATTAATTAATAATAAAAGCTGAAATTAGGTCCAATCTTTATTACGTTATAACTTTGAGAAAAAATAAGATTTTGGTATGCTATAACTACTATTTCGAAAGGATTTAAGCTCAGCTTTAATTCAAAAAAAGGTTTGAGCTTCTAGCTATCGATACTAAAGAACTATATGCGTTTTAAAATCTAGTAACTTTTTTAGTGATTTTCTTTAATTGCCTGTAACTAGGGAAATATTGAGTGTTTGTGACTATAACTTTAGCTTTTTCCATATTTTATCATATAAAAACTTATTCCGAAGTTTGAACAAAATCTGTGATCCGGAGTATGACACTCTCCTAGTTAGCCTATTTAATGATTTCTTAATTTAAAGGTTAAATTGAAGGTTACCATGAGTCGTATCTTTTGAACCTATAGCTCGTCTAAAATATTTTTTTATAAAACTTTTCTATGAACCTACAAGGATATCTACTACAATAAAGATCTTCGATGAATGTTTTAATATTAATAAACATATATTCTAATTCATTAATAAGTAATGCAAGATGCTTATTAGTAAATCTTAAATTTTATCATCAATATTGAAGTGCAAAATTAATGAGTTTTTAAAAAACTCTCCCCCTTTTTGACATATCAGTTTTAACGTATGTCAGTCTCTTAATACCATATTTTTTAACATAAAATACATCCCTGAGAAATTAAAAAGAAATTTTTTCTTTATTTTTGAACATTATGAATGTTTATTAACTATATTCGAAATTTATGATTATAATTTCTAAAAATATATATTTAAATTATGTGAAATTTTTATATATGATTTCAATTTTGAGCATTAAATATTAATTTTCATAGAAAAAATTATATTTTTTAATTACAGCATCATGAAAAGAACAAGATTGTCCAAATGTACAAAAGTATCGATCGATGAAAACAACAAAGATACTGATAAAAAAAGCAAAGGTATCGATGAAGAAAAACAAGTCACTGATGAAAGCAACAAAGTTAGTAATGAAACTACAATTTATCAATTAAATGATGACTGTTTAGTAAATATTTTTATATTTTTACCTGTTGTGGATAGGATTCGCATCCAAAGAGGTATTTAAAATTTCATAATTACGTACTATAAAAAAAATAAAATTTATTCTATTTAATGGTTTTTCTGCAGTATGCAAAAGATGGCGAAATATAAGTAAAATTCCATGGTCTGATAAGAAACGTTTAGTTTTTTTTGATGAAACGAGGCTGAAAAATTGTTTACCGGGAATAAAAAGTGTTTTAAAATTATGTGGCCAGTATGTTACCGAAATGAAATTTGAGTATTTCGAAGCCACCTTGGAGGTTTTGAGAGAAATAAAAAAGAGATGCATAAACTTAGAATCGCTTGACAATTCAAAATCAGTTATGTCACGTCATGCACGAATGAAATATTTGCTAGAAAATTTTGATTCACTTTGTCATTTCAAGTTAGGATTGTGTACGATAGAAACCGATTCTTATCTTGTAAATTTTTTTAAAAACAACAATAATCTTATATCATTAGGATTATACGACGCTAACGTATTAGGATCATGTCTATCATATTTGCCAGAATCGCTAGAAGACTTTACTTTTCATCAATACAGATCACAAGTATTTCCAGATCCAATTTACCAAGTAAGTATAAAATTCAATAATCTTTTTTTTATTGAACTTAATTTTTTTGAAATTTATTCTCAACCGTTGACTATTAATATTATTGTATGAAATTAAGTTTGCTCATGTGATCAAAAAATTTTAATTTATGTATTTTTTTTTATAATTATACATTTTCACGCGGTGCGCGTTATATTAAGAGAAATTCGATTTTGATCAAGTGAAATCCACTTAGATTTAGCTGATATTCTTCTTGTTTTGTCTTAATAGAGATTTGCTTTAATTAAGCGTAATATTTTTCAAACTAATATCTTCCACTTTTCAGAAGTAGATTTTGTATTGATTTGGAAAGAATATACTTAAGTAGAATGCTTTATTTATATAGAGATTTTTTTGTCACAAAGTATTAGATATTTTGGAAAATCTAATACTCTTAATAAAGAACCAATTGAAAATATTTTTTAAATATTAAAAATAATATAATAGTGTTAAATGTTTTACGATTCACAGAGCCTCAGTCGACTTCCCAATTTACAAACTTTATCACTGAGCTTTAGTAGTGAAGAACCTAGACTTGATGTAAATGAAACTTTGAAAGCTCTGCCTTCTAACTCTTCAATAAGAGAAATTACTTTCATAAATTGGTATAGAATGACAACACTTGAATCAGTGCACTGGTTTAAGTTAAAAAATCTTGAATACCTTCACTTGAACGGACAATGGATATTGAATATTGAAGAACAAAAAGTTATCAGTGATTATTGTCCGAAATTATCCCAGTTTCTTCTAGATGGTATCTTTCTGCTCAATAGAGATACTTTAACTAGTCAAATTTTAAGCCATGTATTATACTTACAACACATATCTATCTATTTCAGGTGTTCATATGACATCTACAGTTTTATCAAATATCTTAGCTTTACCTAATTTACGTACATTAATTCTTAAAGATATTGATAATTTAAAAGACGAACATTTCTGTAAAAATACCGAAGCACAAGAATTGGGAATCCATTATTGTGAAAACGTATTTAAACAAGGATTAGAGATGTTATCAGAAAATGCAAAGAATTTGAAAACATTAGAGATTTCTATTGACGAATGCTGCGATGAATCGATTGAAGTTAACAATATAAAAAAAATTTTCAAGCTGAAAAACATAAAGATTTACATAAATAAAGAGTGCTTAGATTAATATATTGCCGTCGTTTGCTATATGTTATATATATATATATGACATTTGATATAGTTTTGTATTAATTCATTTTTGCAAGTATTGAAATAATTATTTTTTTTATGAAAAGTATGTTAAAATTCATGTATTGATTGAGTTTTTCATTAAGTATTGTAAGAACTTATTTTTGTTTTTTACTCTGGATTTTTAAGAATATGTACATCCGAAAAATAGAAATTAATATTTTTAAAATATATGCATTTCATTTTGTAATTGTAATTAAATATTGAGAATAAATTTCGTTATTAAGTTTTTGAAAATTTTCTATAAAAGATATTTTTAATTAATTATCAAAGATAAGATTACCGAAGTTTGATCTCCTAAGCATTTATTATACGAATAATACAATTTAATTTAGATTAAGCATTACTTTAGGTACGGATTTTTCAATTACTCAGTTTATAAATATCAAATATTTTTTAGAAAAACAGTAAAATGTGGATTTCTAAATACTTGTTTCTAAAAATATGTGTTGCGTTATGAGGTCTTACAGCTTGATCTCGAATCCACGAGTGTGTAAACCTTTCGTGTTAACTTAATAAGACACAAAAATATTCTTTTTAAAGTAAAATAATCTAAGTTTATTAAAAGAAATATACAAATACAAGTTATTCGTTATGACTGCCTGCTCGAGAGGCTAAGCAAAGAGTGACGAAGGTACAAAATTTTCTAAACTAGAAAGGTTAGTGTAATAAAAAAATGACAGCGTCGTTTGAGTACAAAATTACAAATTCCTACTCTTACAAATCTAAATTGTCATATAAGTAAAGAACGTTAGTTGAGATCAAGGGTTTTTCCGGCAATAAAAGACCCGTACTAATTACTACGTGTTTTCCGCTATGTTATAAATATATAAAACTCAATAGTACCTTTTTCTTATATTGACGAATATGTTCCCTTTACACAGAATAAAGATTAAGAATAAGCTAAAATATGTTACACTTTAAAGCTTTAAGATAGATATGTTATACTTAAATTATATATTTTATTACGGTATTTTAGTAGAAAGAATTTGTTTTCAAATTTTTTGTCCCTTCTTTTTAATTATCTTGAAAGAAAATATATTTTTTCTGTTGCACGGCAACATACCGGCCGCCTTGAACGGTCAAGTTCAAATGAATAAATGATACATGATTAAAATTTATAAAATACATAAATGAAATACAAAAAAAGTTAATGTTCAATATAGTGATGAATTACGCTAAATTAATATGAAATACAAAGTCATAATGTTCACGCTGAATACAAATTTTCTTAAATTTAATATTCGCTATAAATTTATCGGTAAAGGTGATAGTTTTTTCACACAACGTTTGTATTCACCACTAAGAGTTTTTATAGTAACTACACGAATGATTCCATCAGCTCCTGGGTGCACATCGGTGATTTTACCCAGTGGCCAACGCATTGGTGGTGTTGCATCTTCTTTGATGATAACGATGGATCCAATGTCAATATCTTGAGCGTTTCCTGTGTGCCATTTTTTTCGCACTGTTAAGTTGTGAAGATATTCTTTATACCAACGCTTCCAAAAGTTTTGTCGCATTTGTTGAATTAGTTGCCAATTGGATAAACGTGCAGCTGGTATACCTGTAAGATCGTGTTCTGGTATGTTTGTTAAGCATTCGCCAATAAGGAAGTGGGCGGGAGTTAAAACATTAAGGTCATTGGGATCAGAGGAAATAGGTGTGAGTGGTCGAGAATTTAAAATGGCTTCTATTTCAGTTATATAAGTTATAAATGCCTCAATTGTTAATAATGTTTCACCTATAACGCGTAGCATATGTTTTTAAACGATTTTACCGCTGCTTCCCAAAGTCCACCGAAATGGGGTGATCTAGGCGGAATAAGATGCCAATTGATGCCTTCGTTGGCAAGTGTGCTACCGATCGTATTTGTATGTTCTTTAGAATTAATAAATTTATATAATTCGTTTAATTTATTTTTAGCACCTATAAAATTCGTACCGTTATCTGAATAAATGTCTGAGCACTTGCCTCTTCTTGCAAAGAAACGTTTAAGCGCCGCTAAAAATGCTTCCGTAGTTAGATCCGATACTAATTCAATGTGTATGGCTTTAGTGGCAAAGCATACAAATATAGCTACATAGACCTTTTCTTTATTACGGTTACGATGACGTTTTTCTTTAACGAAAAATGGGCCGCAATAGTCTATACCTGTGTGCAAAAAGGGATGCTCGAACTTAATACGATTTTCGGGCAAGTTTCCCATTAGATAATTAGATGAGGTTGGGTTGGCTCTAAAGCATTTAATACATTGACGAATAATTTTTTTTATTGAACTGTGAGCATTAATAATCCAATAATTTTGTCTAATTGCATTTAAGACCGCATGTACACCAGCATGAAAATTTTTTAAATGCGTTTCTTGAATTATCAAATTGGTGACATGATGATTTTTAGGTAACAAGGCTTGATGTTTCTGATTATTGTTAAGCTGCTTCGATAATGATAATCGACCTCCTACTCTTAAAATACCTTTTGCGTCAACAAAGGGATTTAAAGGTATGAGATTACCAATAACCGTTTTAGATTCTCTCAATAGACATATTTCTTTAGAAAATGTTTGCTCTTGAACTTGTTTTATAATAACATCAACAGCTGTTTGTAATTCGGTTGTATTTAGCGGTTCTGCTTGATTTAATTTGTTCAAGTTTAAGATAGCTTGATCATTTTTATTTTGTTTTCGATCGGATATGATTTTTCGACAATTGTTATAAAATCTAAAACAATATGCAATAACACGTTTTAATCTATTAAATGTTGAAAAGCGTTCAAATATTTCGTTAATATTCGATTGTACGGTTATAAATGATATAGTTGGTTTGCATTCTGGAATTGCAGTATTAACGATTTCAAATATTGGCCATTCGTTTTCATCGTTACTTAGCCAATGAGGACCGTTATGCCAAAGATTATTTTTTAAAAAGTTCTGCAGGTGTAAGTCCACGAGATATCAAATCCGCTGGATTATCGCGCGATGGTACATGACGCCATTGAGATGAGTTAGTATACGATTGAATTTCAGAAACGCGGTTACTAACAAACGTTTTAAGTATGTGCGGTGATGCGTTAATCCATTGTAAAGTAATAGTGGAATCGGACCAAAAAACTATTTTATCGAATTTACAATTGTGTAAGGAACCTTCTACAATCCTAAATAATTGTACTGCTAATTGGGCTGCTGACAGTTCTAATCGAGGTAAAGTTAATGATTTCAAGGGTGCAACGCGAGATTTTGCACATAGTAGTTGCACTAAACATTCGTTATTTTCGTTATACGATCTAATATAAATACATGTACCGTAGGCCCTTTCACTAGCATCACAGAAACAATGTAGTTGTAAATTGGTATAATCGGTAATAATCGTTTTTCTGCTAAAGTGTGCATCATGAATTAACGGTAGTTCACTAGTAAAAGTTTGCCAAGCTGTAAATATATTTAAAGGGACCGATTCATCCCAGTCGACCTTTAATTGCCATAATTGCTGCATTAAAATTTTTGCCTTTACAATGACTGGCCCAAGTAGACCGAGAGGGTCGAAAAGACGAGCAATTTGAGATAAGATTTCCCTTTTAGTTACCTTTGTTGTTTGTTTGGGTGTATTTACGGTATAGGTAATAGCATCCATTTTTGCGTTCCAATAGACACCTAACGTTTTCACTGTATCGTCGATATTTAAGCTTAAATAAGATTGTTTTGACGTTTCAAAAAAATCAGAAACTAATCTTATATCGTTCGAAGCCCATTGTCTTAAGTTAAGACCGCCGCGACGCGTGAGAGATATCAAGTCGTTCCGCAGCTGTTTTGCTTCTGTTAGAGTTCTCGCACCGGTCAATAAATCGTCCATATAAAAGTCTTGGCTTAAAACATGTGAAGCCTTTGGAGAGATTTCCGCCTCGTCAATCGCTAATTGTTTAAGCGCTCTCGTTGCTAAAAACGATGCCGGTGTAGTACCGTACGTTAAGGTATTCAGCTTAAAGATTTTTATAGGCTGATTTTCGTTATCACGCCAAAGAATTTTTTGAAACGCGCGATCGCTTTCGTCCACAAGAATTTGTCGATACATCTTTTCGATATCGGCTGTTAAAACATATTCATGCGTGCGGAAACGTAATATAATTGATAAAAGATCTTCTTGAATGGTGGGACCTTTCATTAGTACATCGTTTAATGAAATACCGCTTGTCGATTTAGCTGAAGCGTCAAACACAACACGTAGCTTGGTAGTCAAGCTAGAGTGTTTGATCACGGCATGGTGAGGTAAAAAATAACCGATGTTCTTTGAATTTTTTACGTGATCTAAAGTCATATGACCAAGCGCTTCGTATTCATGCATAAATTCTGTGTATTGCGTTTTGTTTTCAGAATTTTTATTCAACGATCTTTCAAGTGATAAGAATCTTTTTAATGCTTTATTATATGATTCTCCTAATTTTTCCTTTGATTCGTTAAAGGGCAATTTTACGATGTATTGTCCTGTAATTAAATCTCGAATAGTATTGTTTACAAAGTGAGATTCACAAGCAGCTTCTTCGATTGATAAATGTTTCTTTTGTGATATCTCTTCTATCTCCCAGAATTTCGATATTTGTTCTTGCAAGGCAGTAGAAGAGAAGTTACATATTAAACCCTTTTCAGGAGTATTTGAAGCTACTTTACCGCCGATAATCCAACCTAATCGAGTTTTTTGTAGTACTGCGCCGTATTCGTTTATTTGCATTTGACCAATTGATAATAATTGATAAAATATTTCGGCACCGATGAGCGCATCAATTTTGCTCGGTTTATAGAATAAAGGGTCAGCTAAAGATAAATTTTTCGGTATAGATAAGTATCGTTTGTCAATATGCTGTGAAGGTAGAGTTTCAGGCAGATTCGGTAATATTAAAAACGTTAAAGCAATAGAAAATTGATTTATTCTTGATTGAATTTCTGTTTTAACAGATTCCTTATAATAATTGATTGTATTATTTATACCGTTTACTGGAATATTTATGTTTTTGCGATCTAAATTT
The DNA here is from genome assembly GCA_017163975.1 of Anastatus disparis. Taxonomy (NCBI): domain Eukaryota; kingdom Metazoa; phylum Arthropoda; class Insecta; order Hymenoptera; family Eupelmidae; genus Anastatus; species Anastatus disparis. The sequence goes on along the minus strand of JAFFSR010000227.1, from coordinate 21,614,813 downwards.
AATCTGTTAGCAAATTCTTCGGTAATAAAATTAGATTGTGAACAAGAGTCTAGAAGAACTCTGCAGATATGAGTGTTACCTTCCTTATCTATAATGTGAATTAATGCCGTCGAAAGTAATACTTGTGCAGGCATATCGATTGTTAAATAGGACGCTTTCGTTTGTTGAACAGTCGTTTCTTTATGAAGCAAAGTATGATGTTTATTATTGCATTTTTTGCAAAGAGCCGATTTACAATTATTTATTGTATGATTAGATCTCAAACAATTCAAACATAGTTGCATTTTATTTATTAACGCGATTCGTTCGTTTACGTTTAATGTCAAAAGTTTTTCACATGCTTGAGTGAAATGGTTACCTTTGCAAATATGGCAAAAGGCAACTGTTTGAGCTTGGTAAGAATATGCTATGTTATTTAATTTTTTATTATTAAAATCTGTTGAACGATACGGTCGATTTGTCGGATTATTAATAATTTTTTCGTTCTTTTCTTGTTTTGATCCTTCTAAGATTTTTTGACGTAAGTGCAAAAATTCTAGAAGCATTTCCATTGTTGGAGCATCTATATCTTGAACGCGTTCTTTCCATTTTAAACGAGTTTCTTCGTCTAACTTTGAGGTAATCGCGTATATTGGGAAAGCTTCTAAAAACGGTCTGTTTAAAGCTTCAAGAGCACGGTAATGCTTGCGCGCGTTGTCTACTATCTCGCCTATATCTGCAGCGTTCGGTTTACTACAGATAGGTAGATCGAAAATCGCCTTTATTCGTTTGTTTATATACGCGTTAGGGTCGTTATAATATTTTTCTAATTGATTCCATGCTACCAAGTAATTGGCATCAGTAGTTCCTAGCGATTCAATTTTGTTTGCTGCTTTACCCGTTAAGCATGATCTAAGATATATGAGCTTTTGTGCGTCCGTAAAGCGACTGTCACGATGCACAGCTGCTTTAAAAGCATCAGAAAAACCCGGCCACGATTCGTATGATCCACTGAATTTGGGTAACTCTAATTTAGGTACATTCATGTATAATTGCGGTGCATTTAGATTTTCGTTATTATGAGTTATTTCAGAATTTATATTAGAAGACGTAGAGGATTGTTGTCCGATTTCTCCTCGAATAGGTGTAAAATTTGCCGCTTTTATAAAATTATCTAATTTACCACGACACGAATAATAGCCTTCTTGATAACTTATTCGCTCTTCGATTTGCTCATCTAATTCTTTTTCATCAACAATTGTTTCTATTTCGCTTTGTACCGTTTCGAATTCATTATTGTCCTCAATTAATTTTTCTTTTCTAAGCAAAAGTTGATATTTATCCGTTTCACTATTGTAAGTGTCTAAAAACTTTTTTAATGTTGTTAGTTTAGCCTTTAAAACACCGCGTTGTTTTTTAAAAGATTTGAGCTGTTTGGCGATATCTGATGTTTCAACCATTTTAATCGTTACAATTAGGGATTAAGTTTAAAAATAGGATGGCGATATATTCTTAACAAACAAACAAACACGTACTTACTCAGTAGTTGCTTGACTGGATTCTTTACTGTTGATTTATACACCAAAATGCCTTTGTTTAGATTGCTTGTAGATGCTGATAGATCTGTGGTTACGTTCAAAACCTTCCTTGATAATTCGTTCTTGTCGTTCTGTTATCGTTATTTTTGTTATTTTTTGTTTCGTTAATTTGACTCAAAGCTGCGTTCAAAACTTCGTCGTCTGATGATGCCTCTGCTTTCGTTGATTGTTGACACTAGTTTTCAAAAACTGCACGATTTATAGATTGATTTCGATTTTTTTGTTTTAAACTTGCACTAGTATACACTTAGAATATTCACTTGTATAACGTTAATAATGATATGAGTATGCGATAATTTTTTACACGTGTATTATGCTCGAAGGACCAAATGTTGCGTTATGAGGTCTTACAGCTTGATCTCGAATCCACGAGTGTGTAAACCTTTCGTGTTAACTTAATAAGACACAAAAATATTCTTTTTAAAGTAAAATAATCTAAGTTTATTAAAAGAAATATACAAATACAAGTTATTCGTTATGACTGCCTGCTCGAGAGGCTAAGCAAAGAGTGACGAAGGTACAAAATTTTCTAAACTAGAAAGGTTAGTGTAATAAAAAATGACAGCGTCGTTTGAGTACAAAATTACAAATTCCTACTCTTACAAATCTAAATTGTCATATAAGTAAAGAACGTTAGTTGAGATCAAGGGTTTTTCCGGCAATAAAAGACCCGTACTAATTACTACGTGTTTTCCGCTATGTTATAAATATATAAAACTCAATAGTACCTTTTTCTTATATTGACGAATATGTTCCCTTTACACAGAATAAAGATTAAGAATAAGCTAAAATATGTTACACTTTAAAGCTTTAAGATAGATATGTTATACTTAAATTATATATTTTATTACGGTATTTTAGTAGAAAGAATTTGTTTTCAAATTTTTTGTCCCTTCTTTTTAATTATCTTGAAAGAAAATATATTTTTTCTGTTGCACGGCAACAATATGATAAAAGAGAGATATGCATATTTGGTATAAAGCTCCGTTTCGCATCAGAGATCGGTGGGTCATGGTATTATGTATTTTAAAATTCATCGAATTAGATACATTAAGTAGTCTTAAGTTGAAAACAACGCATTTACGATAAAGATGCGTAGATATTACAAGCATTACATAAAAATTATCATTTTCTAATTTTATAAAGAATCATAAAATTAACTTTTAAATTGAAATTTTGTTAATAATTGTAAGTTTCTTAATAAATGAATTGAAAGATCCCATTGAATTAAATTGTATTTTTATTTGTAGATAGATAGATAGATATTATTTTATTTGTATAAAAGTACAAAAACGTGTGATACAATTTGTAAATACAAAAACAATATATATTGCACAAAATGCTATAAAAAAGTATAAATGTAAATATTGCACAATTAATATCACAGTCAGTCACTAAACCTAATAATACTGAATAAGTAAGTCACAAACAAAAATAAATAAAAGTGATATCACAAAGTAATCATAAAATACACGCAATATAAATAAAAATAATCATATAAATATAAATAAAAATCAGTCTTACAATATCTATCAGTCATAGTATTAAAATTTAAAAAAAATTAAATTTAATACATAATAAAATAAAAATAACAAGCGTACGCAATAGCATGAAACGCAGTCAAAAATAAAATCAAATAAAAATTCTCACTCACCAACCATTCAGCCAACACTCATACAATAAATACACTCGCACCTTAAACCTATATACAGGACGTTACAAAAATAAATTAAATAAATTAACATAAATATATAGTAAAAAAATATTAATCTAGGTCGAGCAAGTACCCTCTCACCGCTGCTTTGAACCTGCTGAGAGATGGAAGATGTTTAATCTCATCTTCCATCTTTGTAGCATAGCACATTTAAATTAGTAGAAGATAGTTCTAGTTGATTGCATAATCGAGCGATTTAACGAAATTATTAGGAAAATCATTTAGTCTCACATTCATTGGTCTCCCAAAGTCATGAGTAGTTTCCTTCAAATTTTAAAGTTTAAAAAAAAAATTTAAGATTATTTATTAAACAAAGCTGTGTACTTTTACGGTCTCTATAACGCCCACGTGACTATAAGAGCAGAAAAATTTTGTAATAGAAAGTACTATATAGAGCTGACTGGCGGTTTCTATTGCACACCGTCTATTCGGCAGTCTCTATTCTATTAGGCATCTGCGCCCGTGCCCTTAAAAATTAAAAATATGTTAGCTTCTAATCCGCCGTTCGATGGCGCTACCTGTGTGGATGCTGTTGTAGGGGCTGTATGACGTGGAAGAGCAGCGTCACTACGCAAGAGAACTTAGTGATATAACAACTGTAGCTCAATATACAAGCTTAAAAAATTAATAATTACTGTTATTATTTTTAACAATTCACTTTTTGTTATTTCTACTTTCCAGGGTTAAAACTGTGATGAGGCACACTATCTAAATCTATCGGAATCAAATTAAACTGGAAACGAGGAAACTTAGAATTTATATTTTCACATCAACAATTGTGCAGTGCAGTATTTACGGATTTGATTTTCTTGGTATCCAAACTTATTTGTATTATTGATGCAAATATTAGAAAAATTTTACTTTAATTTTCTTAATAGTAAATAATATTAATAATTTTACGGACAATGAATTTTAATTTGATACCATCACTCAAGTATATAAGTATTGTAAAAATAGTTGTTACATTGTGGGATCAGTTTGAAGATATTAAACAAGAGATGAAAACTGGCGATGAGTAATTTAATTATGAATGTGATCCATTATGGTTAGTTGTAGAAGAAAAAATAATAAAAAAGATAAAAATGCTTGAATTGCCACTGAAATTGAAGGAGAAAATAATACCTATTATAAAGCCAATAGGTTTAGAACTGATGTATTGGATCGGGACTCTCGAAGACTATTTATGTACACGATTTAATAAGAAAAGTTTACCAAATAATAAATTTCATTGAACGCATCTTGGAACGATAGATAGAAGAAAAACAGCAGAAATACTAATTCGAGATGAGACTACTGATGTCAAAATGCGTTATGTATTAGCATGCGTTTACTGTTTTGAATTCGAACTCTCAGCCTTATGGCAGTCGAATATCAGACTTCAAAAGGATTATGCGAGTCCCGATGAAATGGGTGACAAACCATTAGTAAATTTTTGGAGTGGACATATTAATAATACTAGCTATAAACATGCATTTGAAAGCGCATTGGTGTGTGGGTTGAAAGCTGCAACCGAGTATTTTTTTCAAAAGCTCTCTTTGGAAGAAAAAAAGAGTCTTTATTAAGATCAGCTGAAAAAACTGCAGAGTATTTTAATTTTTTGTATCCTGGAAAATCTTTTAATCGTAGAGATAAAGAAAATGTTAGAGAATACGCCGAAATTTTTTATTTTTTATTTTCGCAGATGGATGAATATCAGCAAATGTTAGTACTGCAATCGGAAACTCCTTCTCTTCGAACTTTTTTTTCGCTCTTGCCGTGGCAAAGTTTTTTTTATCAAGATCGAATAGTATACACAGTCTTATTTTCGTGTATGAAACTGAAATTTTATTTGATAGAATTGTTGGAAATACAAATTAGGGCTTTGAATTTCATGATTATCATAATTTATTTACAATTTTTTTAAGTGAATACTTAAAAGAATTAAAAAATATATCACAAATAATATTTCTACTATGTTTTTGCCTCAACTGTTTGTTATTGAAGATGAAGAGAATATTAAATTAATTTTGCAAGATACAACTTCAACAGAGGAGAGGGCTTTTTTCTCTAAAATGGGAATGTGTCTTTATTCTGTATTGATAGAAAATAATATTGTCAAATAGTATTAAAAATAAAAATAGTAAACATTTACGTTTTACTAATAATAAATTAATAGAAAAAAAAATAGAATTCTACTTCATTTGTCTGAATTAAAAACATTCTAATATTTTAATATTCTACATTTAAGTAAAATTTAATGGTTTTGTAATCAAAAGTGGATCTATGTACCTTTCCATTCAAAATATATATTTTGATAGGAAATATTTTGTTTACAATATAAAATTTAATGCGTTTGTATCCAATATTTAAATGCAGCTTAAGAAAAAGTAATATTCATAAACTTTATATTTAATTGTCTGCAAATGGAATATACAGCTGTATAAAAATTAATACACTTAAAAATGAAATAACTAACTAGTAAAATACAATTAAAATAATTTTCATATCTCTTAATTAGATTCTTATAAATCTAGAAATTATTTCTTAAAAGCATTTTGTTATATTTTATAGTATTTTGTAAAATAAAAGTTTCTACAAAGTTAAAATTCTATTGGTATTTAGAAATCACCTCTTTTATGTAACTTCTTTTTTATTAGTGTTTCTATAATTTAGGAAACACTAATCCTGATTCTATCGTTACCAATACTTTTAAGATTATCCAATTTGATTTCAAAATTATATAAATACTTTTAATCAGGAAATGCTAAACTTTTTCGATCAGTTTTAATGACTTTTACGATTTTTTTAGCTTTAATTTATAATTTTTTATAAAAGCATAAATAAATACTGAAAAAATCTTATCAGTATTTATAAAATTTTCGTATTTAATTATTGTTATTTAATTAACTTCAATTATAAAAGCTTCCTGGGCCGGTCTGGCGAGCTAGCTATCTTATTTTATCGACTAAACAATATCAAAATTTACCGGTCATTGTCGGTGAATTTCTTAGTTATCGAAAAAAATAAGAGACCCGTACTATTTCGTTTTTCAAAATATGATGAATTGAAAAACTTATAGCTGTATGTATTAACTTATATACCTATTTGATACATGATATATCGTGATGTCACACCAATTTAAACTACCTTTATCTACTTGAGATTTCATTTCCATAATAAAAGAAATAAAAAAAATTTTTAATAAAACCAATTTCAAAAAATGAAAAACATAATTCTATTGCTTCAACAAGCAAAAAATAATGTCTTTTGATTAATCAAATATTATAATTGATTTTTTGAAATAGACGCCAAAATTATCTGCAATGACTGTCGATAAAATAAATATAGGGTCATGTATTTGGCGACTAATAATATGAAGTAAAATAGCAAGTAGTAATGAATATATTCTGCTTTTTCAAGGAGTAGTAATGTGATTTTTTGTAGTAAGGTACAAAATTAACCATATTTAATGATAAATCATTTTAAAACTTTCTGATTGATTAAAATTTTTATATATATTTTTATGAAAATCGCATGTGTTAAAATGTATTTTTTGGCGTCGACTTCCAAAAGTTAAATTAGAATATATCTGATTTTCAATCAAAGGGTTATTAACCACTTATTTTTTAGAGCAATATAACTATGTATTTAATTTTTTTAAGTAAGTTTCATTTTTTTTTTGTTAAATATTTTTTTTAATTTTCTTCAAAAAAGACTACATTTTACATTTTTATTCTTTTTAACATCAGGGGATAGGACTATATATAACATGCGACCAATATAAAAGTATCGACTAACAAAACCTTCGAGCAACAGCATTTCTGACTAGCAGAACCACAACTCGAAATTATAGTGAACTGTTGTTTTTCTTTTCAAAAGACTGCTATACCTTTATCGAGGAATAGCTACTCAATTAGAGAGAGTCGTCTATCCAATTTGATATAAGATCGATCAGCTAATCCTCGATAGAAGTAAAGATCTGTTGTCCCTCTTCCTATCGAGTTCCCACTCCTCGAATTTTTAGGAGTAACTATTCAAAATTAGACAAGGGGGCGCTCCTTAGTCGAATCAAAAAACTTTACTCGAAGGTTCTGTCAGTGTGATTGCTTAAAAACTAATTTGAATTTCCGTTCTATAACCAGCATTGCTAAAAATTTGACTAATGTTACTATTATTTTACATCTCAGTTAACTAATTTTAACGTACTTAGCGCAACAATTATGTTGAATCCTTAAAAAATGAATTAAAAAAGTGTATTCAGTTTAGGCCACGTCAGATCGTTAAGACTAGCACTGCAACTCAATACCTATACCGCCACATTTTCATGTACTCCTTGTACCTTGGGGCAGAGTGAACGCACGAAACAAAGTGTTAAAGCAGGTTGAAAGACTGATATTCGGAATTTATATTTTGTATGTACTAATATCATTATATTTTACTATGATTATATATATATATATATATATATATATATATATATATATATATATATATATATTGATATTTAACACATTTTTCATTGTCATTATACGACTGGATATAAAAATACTTTGATTTAAATACTTTTTTTACTTTGTTTGATGCAAAACAATTTTATATATATTTAGTTATATCTACGCTGAAAGAAATCCGATTTAAAAACAAGTGGAATCCACTTGAATATAGTAGAATTTTACTTTATTCAAGTGAATTTTATTTACTTCAACTTGATTATTGGATCATTTTTCTTTGTATTTGTTAAGAAATGATTCTATTCCAGCAATAGGAGTGTAAAAAAGATTAAAAATGTCACAATTAGAAAAGTATAATTTTCAAAAAAGTTACCATTCACAAAGTTAAAATTGATTATTTATTATCTGTTATTTCATTTTTACTAATCATGAATTGAATCCGAATTGAACATCCATGATATTTTTGATGTATTTAAAAATTTTACAATTTACGTTGGATAGACACACAATATTTCAAAATACATTCTGTTCATTCAAAATAACAAAATTATTGAAATAATTAAAATTTAAAAATTTGCGTTCATTTGGTTTAATACATAATTTTAAAAAATTTTGAGCTATTTGTTTTTAATTTTATTAAATTAAATAGTTGAGATTGAATCATTCTTATTAAAAAATGATTTTTCGAAAAAATTTAATTTTTTAAAAAGTTATGAAAAAATAAAAATTAAAACGAAAATTCACGTGAACGTAGTTTCTTTTTTATAAAGTAATACGTGACATAATACATTTTTCTTATAATAAGTTGAAAAATAAATTAAAAACTCTAAATGATTAATCAAAACTAAAAAAATGTAATAATACATTGCGCCACGAGTGTAGTAAAAAACAGGTGAAACTCAAAACTTTCGTCTAAAATGTTTTTTCATCAAACTTTTCTCTATGAACTTATAAGGATGTTTAGGTGTTATTGGATCACCCTGTATTAAAATAAAGAACTTCGATGAATTAAAATTAATAAACAAATATTCTATGCTATAATATTATACCTAATACCATAACCTTTACTATATTCTAATTTTCTAATAACACAAGTATTGGAAAATAACTGTTAGTATAGATCATAAATTTTATCTTTAATATTTTCTCTCTTCCTTTGTTATAGCAGTTTTTACATATATGTAAATCAGTCTTTTAATATTACATTTTTTAACATGAAATAGATTTCTGAGAAATTAAAAAATTTTCCTTTTATTTTTATCTTTATGAGCGTTTATTAACTATATTTAAAGCATTGCATGGAAGAGGGCACATCACCTATTTCTAATACTTTCCGATACTAGTGCGTTAAATTATAAATGTTCATGCAATTAAAATGCACGAGGTTCAGCGAAGCCGGTTTGAGTGTCATGTCAATCGCACAAGTATTTATAATAGAAAAATATTTTTTGACACAAAGTGCGTAAAATTGCACATCAAGAATTTGGTTGCGTTTCATTATATGCAATTTTTCGCACGCTGTGTCAAGAAAATTACATTATCTTAAGACCCTTCTTTAATGCAACGCCTCATTTAAAATTTATAATTCTAATCACCAGAAATATATACTTAAATTATGTTAAATTATTAAATATAATTTTAATTTCCAGCAAAAAAATTCTGCTTTTACATAAAAATTTTTAATTAGGGTTATTTTATTTTTTATTTACAGCATTATGGAACAAAGTAGTTCAAGATCGTCCAAACATACAAAAGTATCAGACGATGAAAATAACAAAATTACTAATGAAATAAATAAAGGTACTGATAAAAAAATGTTTAAAAAAAACCAAGTTATTGGTGAAAAAAACAAAGTTTCTGATGAAAAAAAAAAAGATACAGATGGAAAAAGAAACGAAGTTACTGACGAAAGCAACAAAGTTAGTTATGAAACTACCATTAATCAATTAAATGACGACTGTTTAGTGAATATTTTTACATTTTTATCTGTTGTGGATAGAGTTCGTATCCAGAGAGGTATTTAAAAATTTTATAATTTTCGTGCTATAAAAAAAATAAAATTTATTCTATTTAATGGTTTTTTGTAGTATGCAAAAGATGGCAGAATATAAGTAAAATGTCATGGTTCGATATGAAACATCTGGTTTTTTTTGATAAAACATGGTCAAAAAAATTACGTAAAACATCCGATGTTTGCATCCCTATAAAATGTCGTCCTCTTCATTTTGATACAAATCAAAAAGAAATTAGTTTGCCTGCAGTTCAAAGTGTATTGAAATTATGTGGCCAATATGTTACCCATATAAAATTTAAACATTTCGCAGCCACCTTGGAGATTTTCAAAGAAATAAAGATGAGATGCATAAACTTAGAATCGCTTGACCATTCAAGATCAGTTATTGACCGTGATGCACAAATGGAATATTTGACAAATAATTTTAATTCACTTCGTCATTTTAAGTTAGGATTGTGTAGCGATTTGATGGAAACCGATTCTTATCTTGTAAATTTTTTTAAAAACAACAATAATCTTATATCATTAGGATTATACGACGCTAACTTATCAGGATCATGTCTATCATATTTGCCAGAATCGCTAGAAGACTTTACTTTTCATCAATACGGATCACAAGTATTTCCAGATCTAATTTACCAAGTAAGTATAAAATTCAATAATCTTTTTTTTATTGAAATTAGGGTAAGTGTGCCAGTTATCGTTGCCCCCCCAACTACCGTGCTCCTTCGATATTTTAATACATTAAGATAGGTTTAAGCCTTAATCAATAATACAAAAAAATTTTTTTAATATTTTTGAAGTATAATTTAACTATTAGAAAAATAAAAATTTAATTTATCAACGTTTTATATTGTATACATAATGTTTGAAATTTTTGTAACGTGATTTATGCGTTTTTAGTGCGCGCGTTATCAAAAAGCTTAAGGATTGCATGTTTAATTCAATCATTTAAAGTATTAAAAAATGTATATTAATAATATATATATGCATTTTACTCTATTAAAATACTTACAAATTTCGAAAAAACTTACAATTTGTGTTTTTAAATTATTTTTTATTATTTATTTATAAAATATAGTAACTGGAACAGATTTAAGCATATGATTCAATTATCGTGCACGATAACTAAACCAATTTTTTTGTATAATCTTAGTTATCGTGCCCTCTAACATGTGAGCATCGAAGAAAACATAACCTCAAAAAAAGATAAATCGACGAAAAATGCACGGTATTCGACGCTCGATATTTGGTCGAGGGCTTGCTTACTGACAAAACGCATTTAGTTGGGGGCGCGGAAACTGACACACGGTATATAAAAATCTGAAAATTGAGCAACACGGTATTTGACGCATGCATCTATTCTTATATTTTTAATAATATTTCAAATATTTTTCTATACATAATTAATCAATCATGCTTATTAAATAAAAGATGCTTCAACGTTTATAACTGATGTCAATAGTTATCAAGCATTAATAGAAAAATCTGTTTAATTTGATAAAATCTGTAAGAGGTTACGTTAAACCCACGGTAACTGGCACATTTACCCTAGTTTTTTGAAATTTATTCTTAACCGTTGACTATTAATATTATTGTATGAAATTAAGTTTGCTTGTGCGATGAAAAAAATGTTTATTTATTTAATTTTTTTTTTATAATTATATACATTTTCACGCGGTATTCTTCTTATTTTGTCTTAATAGAGATTTGCTTTAATTAATCGTAATATTTCTCAAAATAATATCTTTTCACATTCAAGAAGTAAATTTTTTTATCAATTTGAAAAGAATGCACTCAAGTGGAATGCTTTTTTGCTTCTACAATTTTTTTTTCTCAATGCATATTTTCTTAGACGCAACATCAAAATAAGAAGCGTTATTGGAAAATTGATTTTTCTTACATTTTTGCAATTTGTTTATAAAGCAAATTATTTTAATTATTGTATATATATATATAAAATTTAATGCTCTCATTGAAGAGCAAATTAAAAATATTTTTCAAACAATAAATATAATATAATAATGTTTAATGTTTTACAATTCCAGAGTCTCGGTCGACTTAACAATTTAAAAACTTTATCATTGAGTTTTAGTTATAAGAGAACTGGACTCGATGTAAATAAAGCTTTAAAAGAGCTTCCGCGGAACTCTTCAATTAAAAAGCTGATTTTAATAAATGATTGGAACCGAGAAACACCGCTTGTATCAAATCATTGGTCCAAGTTAAAAAATCTCGAATGCCTTCGATTGGAAGGAAAATGGATATTAGATTTAGTAGAAACTGAAGGTATCATTTATCATTGCCGAAAATTATCCAAGATTATTGTAGATGGTAAAGTATTTGTCAATAGAGATTTTTTCATTATAAGCCAAATTTAAGATATACTTTTTACTTCTAACACATTTGGATTTATTTCAGGTGTTTATTTAACAATGACAACTTTATCAAATATCTTAACTATGTTAAATTTACGTTCCTTGATCCTTATCAATATTGATGATTTAAAAAACGAACATTTTTGTGAAAATATCGAGGTGGAAGAATTGGGAATCCATTTTTGTGATAACATTACTAAAGAAGGATTAGTGATGTTATCGGAAAATGCAAAAAATTTAAAAATACTTGAGATTTCTATTGACGAACACAGTGACGAATCCATGGAAATTAAGGATATAAAAAATATTTTCAAGAAGAAAAACATTAAGATATATATAAATAAAGAGTTCACATATTAATGTATTGTCGTTTTTTGCTACGTTATGAATATAAATATACAATTTTATACAGTTATGTATTGATTTAGTTCAAACCTGACTATCAAAGTTTTCACTACGTTTTCAAATGACTATTTTTACATGGAACATGTGTTAAATTTCATGTATTGATTGAATTTTCAATTAACTATTTGTAGAACCTATTTTTGTTTTTTGTTCTGAATTTTTAAAAATATGTATGTCTAACATATTATGAATTGTTATAAGGTATATATAGATATATATTACATTGTATAAGTTATAATTTTACAGAATCTCACAATGTAAGTATTGACACATAAACTGCAAAATTATAATTGATAAGTCTTAATCAGAAATATATTTTATTAATTATAAATCTACTAATTAAAAACAAGTTTAGTTATTAAGTCTTCGGAAATCTTTTCTAAAAAATATTTTTAATTAATAGTCAAAAATAAGATTGTCAAAGTATTATTTTCGAAGCATTTATTACACAAATAATACAAATAAATCTATATTAAGCCTTACTCTTGCCATAGATTTTTTCAATCACACAGTTTATAAATATCAAATATTTCTTAGAAAAACAGAGCAAAGTGTATATTTGGAAATTTTTTTCATAAAAATATTAAAAGAGTTATGCGCACTTCATACAAAGCTCGATTTCACGCCAAGAATCGGTGGGTCGTGATGATATTTATTTTAAAATTAATCAATGTAACATATATTATATAGTTACAAATTAATATCAACACACGTACGATAATACATATGTAGATATTATAAATATTACATAAAATAATCATTTTTTTATTTTCAAAGTATCATTAAATATATTTCTATGTTGAAATTTTGTCAATAATAGTAAACTTTCCTAGAAAAATTAATTTTTAATAAACTAATCAAAAGAGTACAATAAATTAAGTTGTATGTTTATTAGTAGGTAGCCCATTTAGATTGGTCGATGTTTTTATCGGTTTCAGTAGCAACATGGGACGGGACTACCCATAACATGGAATCAATCTATAAGTATACACTAACAGAACCTTTTGAGCAACAGCACCTCTGACTAGTAGAACTGCAACTCGAAATGATGGTGAGCTGCTGTTTTTCTTCTCAATGGACCGCTATGCATTTATCGAGGAATAACCACTCTATGAGAGAGAGAAAGGCGTCTATCCAACTTGTTACAAGATGAATCAGCTGACCCTCGATATAAGTAAAGATCTGTTGTCCCTCTTCCTATCTAGTTCCCACTCCTCAAATTTTTAGGAGTAACTATTCAAAATTAGACGAGGGGGCGCTTCTTAGTCGAATCAAAAAAACTTTACTCGAAGGTTCTGTATAAGTGTGATTACTTAAAAACTAATTTGAATTTCGGTTTTACAACCAGCATTACTAAAAATTTGACTAATGTTGCTATTATTTTACATCTCAATTAACTAATTTTAATGTACTTAGCGCAACAATTATGTTAAATGTTTTAAAAAGTGAATTAAAAAGTATATAGTTTAGGCCACGTCAAGTAAAGGCCAACACTGCAACTCAATACATATACCGCCACATTTTCATGTACTCCTTCTACCTTGGGGCATAGCGAACGCACGAAACGAAGTGTTAACGCTGGTTGAAAGACTGATATTCGGAATTTATATTTTGTATGTACTAATATTATTATATTTTACTATGATTTTATATATTTTGATATTTAACTTTTTTTTTCATTGTTATCATAAGACTGAATATAACAATACTTTAGAATGATTTAATCGATTTTTATTTTGTATAATGCAAACCAACTTTACATTTATTTCATTATATTTATTCGCCGAGAAAGAAACATAGTAATCATTACTAAAAAATGACCATCAAATATAGTGCTATATCAATACTATTAATTTTTTAAATAAAATATACTAATAATTTATAGAGCTTGTTACTATAAGATATAATATTTGTAACTATATTGATTAACAAAAAATAAATATAAAATTATCTTATAACATTTTTTCAAAAATTTACTATATATTATAGAGAAAAAGCCTATTAACCAATGAATATATTACAAATTTATAATCAATTTTTTCATATTATAATAAAATATTACAAGATAATATCTCGATAATTGTTTCCCTATTAGAGGAAAAGCCAAAAAGGAGATGAACTTCTAGGTGTTAACTCTTCGACGAATGGAGAGTTTCCACAACTCAACTTAAAATGTTCTAGCCTTATATACCTGCGCCTTAACTTAGAAACTTTACTAAAATCTGTAGGGCTATATGAATACGACTTAATGAAGTCGTATTTAAAAAATAATAAAATATAATAAAAAAAATTCAAACTACATTTTAGAGTTTATTTTACTATATAATGATATAGTAAAATAAACTCTAAAATGTAGTTTAAATTTTTTTTTAATTACATAGTACACATGTCTAAAATAACATAGTTATGATATAATAAAATTAAAAATTCCAAATTCATTTAGTTGAATAAAACATAAATTTATTATGAATTATTGTCACGCCTACTATAATATAAATACTATTTTAAATGGTAAATTTTTGTATAAAATATAATATTTGTTATAAATTTGTCAAATACCAAAGACTTTTTTAGCGGTTGTTAAGAAATATTCTGTTACAGCAGAAGGAGTGTTAAAAGATCAAAAGTGACAGAAATAAAAAATATTAAGTTTCAATAAAGTTACCATTTTCCAAAAATTTTATAATTTATTATTTGTTATTTCATTTTTACTCATTATGAATTGAATTCGTATTGAACATCCACGACATTTTGATTTATTTAAAAGATTTGTCGGTAGAGCGATGGATTCATAATCTCGAGGACTCGAGTTTGAATCCCGCTCGCGGCAACCGATTGATACAAGCATCACTGTATACGTTACATATGCTTTGTTTACAAACACATTGAAAACCTCCATCGCTAATTAGCATCAAAATGGTAGCATAAATATAGCGATGTTAAATAAAAAAAATATTAGTTTTAGCATTTTTTCTTATGATGGTTAAGATAAAAATTAGAGATAAAAAGTCATTTCAATAAAGAAAATTTTTTAATCATTTAGTACCTTTTTGTTAAATAGAAAAATGAAATGATTTACCATTTATTTTTTATTTAGAATTCTTTCTGTTTTTAAAATGATAAATAGAAACTGATATTTTTGTAAATTAATTAAATTAAATTTTAATCTTTCTATTACATTTCAATATAAATATAGTAAATAAAATTAAATATCATTTAAACTAAGGGATCGCCGTGTTCATTTTTACGATAAAAGAAAATTATTAATCCCAAGTAAATTTACGAGCAGAAAATATCGAATTTAAGTTACTAATTATTCAGCATTGAAATATCGAAGATATTATTTTTTAAACGAAAAAAATTATTTTGTTTCTAAATAAAAATATAAAAATATTAATTTCTTAAAAATAGAATGGAAATTTTCTTAAAAAATTGCTCTCCTTGAATAATAATTAACTTCGGAAATTTAATTTTAAATAATTGGTCATTTAAACTGAATATTTTCTAACTAAAAATTTTCAGCATAAAGTATTTTAGTTTTAAATAAAAAAAATAATGAAGAATATTCAATTTTTTATTTACAGTATTATGGAGCGAACTACATCAAGAGTGTCCAAACGTACAAAAATATCAAGGGATGAAAGTAACAAAGTTACTGATAAAAACTACAAAGTGATCGATAAAAAAAACAATGTTACTAATAAAAAAATAAAAGCGTTAAAAAACGAAAATAAAGTTACTGATGAAGAATACAAAGTTTGGGATGAAACTACCATTAATCAATTAAATGACGATTGTTTAGTAAATATTTTTTCGTTTTTGCCTGTTGTAGATCGGATTCGCATTCAGAGAGGTATTTAAAAATTTTATAATTTTCGTGTTATAAAAAAAAAAAATTAAAATTCTATTTATGTTTTTTTTTTTAGTATGCAAACGATGGCAGATTATAAGTGAAATGCCATGGTCCGATAAGAAACGTTTGGTTTTTTTTGATAAAACATGGTCAAGTAATTCACCTAAAAATTATTTACTAAAGTTAGATATACATGAAATAAAAAATTGTTTACCGGGAATAAAAAGTGTTTTAAAATTATGTGGCCAATATGTTACTCATATAAAATTTAAAAATTTCGAAGCCACCTTGGAGATTTACGAAGAAATAAAAATGAGATGCAAAAACTTACAATCGATTACAATACATAATGCAAAATTAAAATATTTGGAGGATAATATTGATTCTCATCGGGGATTTCGTACTTCAAATAGCATGGTTAATCTTTTAAAATTTTTAAAGAAAAATAATAATCTTAGATCATTAGGATTATACGACGCTAACTTATCAGGATCATGTCTATCATATTTGCCAGAATCGCTAGAAGACCTTACTTTTCATCATATCGAATCACAAATATTTCAAGATCTAATTTACCAAGTAAGTATTAAATTGAATAATATTTTTTTATTGAACTTAGTTTTTTTGAAATTTTTTCTCAACCGTTGACTATTAATATTATTGTATGAAATTAATCTTGCTCGTCCGATGAAAAATTTTAATTAATTTATTTTTTTTATAAATATATACATTTTCACGTGGTTCGCGTTCCATTTAGAAAAATTCGATGTTAAAGTAAATGAAATCCATTTAGATTTAGCAAAATATGACCAGAAATGTTTACCAAAATCGCTATTAAACTTTACTTTGCATCAAAACGATTCTGAAATATATCCAAATCTACTTTACGATGTAAGTATAAAATACAATACATTTTTTAAAAATTAAACTTAGTTTTAAAAAAATAATATTCTCAACCGTTAACTATTAATATTACTATTATTACTATTAATATTGGATGAAATCAGGCTTGCTCGTACGTTAAAAAAATTGTTTTTATTATTATATGCATTTTTCAAGAAGTGGATTTTTTATCAATTTTAAAACAACGCACTTAAGTAGAATGCTCCTTTGGCTTCTACAAATTTTTTTCTCAATCTAGTTTTAGAAATTTCAGGAAAATCCATATCATAAAAATGCATACTTTTCTAGACGCAACATAGCAAAACAAGAACCCCGGTAAAAATTTTTAGCATCTTTTAGCCAAGCATAGGCCATTTTCGACTAATTTGATCAATTAATAGTGAAAATCATAGCCAATACCCTACTACCAAACGACCTTTCATGGTCTAAAGTTAGCTAAAAAAATAGTGAATCTTTTTAATTTTAACAAATTTGGCCAATTATTATTTCTTTACCATTTGAGATGGTTAATTTTCTATCAGAAAAGTATTATTGAAAGATTGATTTTTCTTACATTTTAGCAACTTGCTTATTAATTAAAAACAAGTTATTTTAATTATTATATGTATGCACTTTTTTTATAAAATTAAAAAAAAAATTAATGTTCTCCTTAAAAAAAAATCATAATATTTTATAAAAAATAAAAGTAATATAATAATGTTAAATATTTGATAATTCACAGAAAATCGGCCGACTTTCCAATTTAAAAACTTTATCATTGAGTTCTAGTTGTAAAAAACGAAGACTCGACGTAGATAAAGCTTTGAAAGCGCTTCCATCGAACTCTTTAATTGAGAAGTTGATTTTAATAAATGATTGGGACCATATGACACCGCTTCGATCAACGCATTGGGATAACTTAAAAAATCTTAAATACCTTAGATTGGAAGGAAAATGGGTATTAGATTTAGTGGAAACTAAAATTATCACTTATTATTGCCGAAAATTATCCCAGATTCTTTTGGATGGTAGCTTATTTTTCAGTAGAAATTCTTTAATTATTAGTCAAATTTTAAGACATGTATTTTAATTACAACATATTTTTATTTGTTTCAGGTGTTTCTGTAAAAATTAAAGCTCTATCAAATATCTTAGCTACACCGAATTTACATACTTTAATTCTGCTAAATATTGATAATTTAAAAGACAAACATTTTTCTGAAAATACGGAGGTAGAAGAATTGGGAATCCATTTTTGTGATAATATTACTCAAGAAGGATTAGTGATGTTATCGAAAAATGCAAAGAATTTAAAAATGCTTAAAATTTCTATTGACAAATGCAGCGATGAATCCATTAAAATTAACGTTATTAAAAATATTTTCAGGGAAAAAAACATTAAGGTATACATAAATAAAGAGTTTGCTTATTAATATATTATCGTTTGCTATGTTATGCATACAAATATACGATATTATACAGTTTTATATTAATTTAGTTAAACTCTGACATTCAATGTTTATTCTACGTTTTCAAATGACTATTGTTTATGGAAAGTGTGTTAAAATTTATGTATTGATCGAATCGTCAATTAATTATTTTTTACTTCAGATTTTTAAGAATATGTATGTCCAACATAGTTATGAATGTTTTTAAGGTATTTTATAATTGATAATTTTATAAAATTTTACAATGTAAGTATTAACACATAAACTGTAAAATTATAATTGATAAGTCTCAATTAGAAGTATATTTTATCAATTAAATCTGCTAATTAAAAGACAAGTTTAGTTTTTAAGCCTTCGAAAATTTTTTCTAAAATTTTTTTAAATTATTCATCAAAGATAAGATTATCTAAGTTTTATTTTCGAAACATTTACTATATGCATGATACAATTCAATCTATATTAAGAGGTCTTCAGTGGCTCAATCAGTAGAGTGATGAATTCGTAATCTCGGGATCCCGAATTTGAATCTCGCTCTCGGCAACCGAGTGATACAAGCACCGCTGTAACATGTGCTTTGTTCATAAATACACTGATGATCTCCGTCGATAATTAGCATCAAAATGATAGCATAAATACAGCGACGTTAAATAATATAAAAAATATATTTCTAGATTGAAATTTTGTCAATAATAGTTAGCTTTTCTCAAAATGTAATTTCTTAATAAATAAATTAAAAAGAGCACAATGAATCAAACTGTATTTTTTCAGTAGTAGAGCACATTTAAATTGGTTGAAGTCTTCAAATGGCCTTAGTAGTAATGGTGGTTAAAATGAAGTTAAATTGACGCATTCAATTTGAAAGTAAAAGATTTAACTTATATGAGAACTATGAAATTCATCTACGTTGTCGCGTAGAAATAGTAATAATAAAGTCGATTGTTGATCAATTGTATAATTAAACAATTAAGGTATATTATAGATACGATTGGTCTGAAAATAACAAATATTGCAGTTGGAAAGTCTAGATATTAAGTTGTAGAAAATAAAAAATTTAGTTGGATTTCGGATTTTAATTAACTAAAGTCAATAGCTGAGCAATTATATCTATCGAATCTTTGATCGCTATAGCTATAAAAAATTTTATAGATCTTTTAAATAATGATTTCGCCCGTAGGAACAAATTATTTTATCACCACAACTAATTTCCGATAATTATAATAACCTTTAGTATGTTAAAACATATTTTATCTTACAAGCAAATCTGGATCCCGTTTTGATCAAATTGGTTTTGACAATCAATTACGAGCTAACTAAACTATTACAACAAAATTATTTTTTTCCCTTATGATATAAATTCCTAGAATCAAACGTACAAAAAACAGATTAAATTATACCAAAAATTTCAATGAAAAATATTTATGAAAAATAATAATAAGAACCGTGTAAAAAGTTTGCGTAGTAAAAAAGAATATTCAAAGGAAGAAAATCCCGCACTACTTAACAAGTGGCGAACTTCTCTGCACACCGGCTTTGCTAATTGATAACCATGCAAGCGGTTAGCATGAATGAAGGCACATATTCTTTCACTCTTTCTCCGATTCTCCTCATACACGTTTATACTCATACTTGCTCACACATACTCGTGTATGTACTAACACTACCAGTCATCTATCTCCAAGTGCCTGTGTAAAAATCAGCAAGAGCCTCGAAGCGGAAAGAAGCAAAGAAACGAAGAAAAAGAACCTCAGCGAAAGAAAAGAATGAAAGGAAGAGTTTTGTAACTTGGTATTAGTGGTAAGAGTCGCGTGGGATGGGATGCATACACACACACACACACACACACATATATATATATATATATATATATATATATATATATACTTATACACATGAAGGGTATATATACATACCATAGGGAATATGTACTGTAAGGAAGCACTGGCAGTTAGCGCCAGACGGTCAAAAACTTGCCGAACCGGCTATGCTACCACTCCACAACTCTCTTGCACTCCTTGTCTTTCTTTTTTTTTATATTATTTTTCTGTTCTTCTCCTTCTGCTTCTATTTCTTTTTTTTCTGCTTATTTCTTTTGCTCTCATACCCGCTCTTTTTCTTACCCGTTCGTTTCAAAGTTACGAAGACTTAAGAGTATATATATATATATATATATATATGTATACACATACACTTATACAATCTTACGCAGCTTTTAAGTCCACTTACGACCTTCTTTGTCCGTTCAGTGCGATTATTCGCGCTCGTCGATAAACTTTCGGTACTGTGCTCACAAGAAGAGAAGTTAAGCGTGAAGAGAGAAAAAAAAGAAATGAAAGAAAGAAAGGAGGACGAGGTTAAGAAAGAAAAAAAGAGAAAGAGAGAGAAAGAAGGATAAATTTACCGTGAATTATCTGGTCTTTTGTCCAGACGCTTTATTGCTACTAACGTCTGTATTGAAGAGAAAAAAAATCTTTGAACATGAATGAACGGAGCCACAAGAACTGGCCACGCGTGAATCTTTTTCATAAGCTTTTAAGATATAGTTAACTGATAAAATTCTGTGGTTATTCCACGATCAGACTTAATTCACAGGTAGCTAGAGAGTTCCTATTATAACACAACTTTCAAAAGCTTTAATAACATTGATACACGTGAATACTGACTAAATGTTATACAAATAAATAATGCGATCTATCAAATTATTGAGTTCTGATACTTTTAACATATTTGAAATTTAGCTCAAGATAAATGTAAAAATTTTTTACAAGAATACAAATATTTTTAAGTGTTATAAGTTTAATTTTATTATCAATTGAAATATTGTCAAGAGTTTTCATAACTATATCACGTTTTCTCTTTAATAAATCTAAGAAGTTAGTACCCACTTAGTCACTTGATATTTCTAGAACAGAAAATCAGAACAAAGGAAACACGCGGCGTCGCTTAACATAAAATCGTATAACATTAACCCAAATCCTAAATCCTCTCGTTCAAAAAGTCAAAAACTTTAAACTCGTCAAAATATAAATTTTCTTCTTACAAGCTTTGAGTTTATTTCTATAAAACAACGCTTTATGAAAATATATACGCTTGAACAAAAGCTATAGACTTTCTAAAAAGATATGTATATACAAAATGGCGGGGTTAAGGGCTTCGACTCGAAAAGACCTTTCTGGATAAACTCATTTGTATAAGGCTTCCTCCCTACTTTTAAAAAAAATTTGCATGCAATCGTACAACTACTACTTTTGAAACTATAGTAAGAATAGAAAGAGTAAAGGAGAAAGGGAAAGAAAGAGAGAAAAACGGACTACGCTCGCGGATATTGATTTGCAGGTGGCTGGCCTCAGGATTGCTTACAATGCGATTTATTACAGAACACCACCTGGCGCTTTATACTTCTTTTTTCTTTTTACCCTCTCCTTACTATCCCAAAATCTCCAAACGTTACCGACGAAACTTGACCATTTGGTCTAAGACTATATTTCACTGACAAGATTGATGGTGTGACTTGACTCGTTAATATTAACAAACTTACATTGCCAAAGATAGTTGATACGTTAAATTGATTTTGACAGGTATCATGCGAGATCTTTCATTCATTAATGATAATTATTGTATAGAAATTTTAACGAATAAATATGTTATTATTAAGATAGCTAAAGAGTCATAAATATGAATTATTCACTTTTTTACTATAGTTATGTTGATTTATACTCTAAGTTGAAATTGATTAATTTGCAAATTAAATTATACATTTACTTTTAATCTACTGGAATCAATTAACTTTTATATTTTATAGATAATCCTTACAGTAGTAATATAAATAATAGTAATCATGTTTTTTCATCATTTCTTGATATATGTAATATAATTATAGAATAAAATTTTGAATTAAAATGATTGATTTAAATATCATCACTTCATTAATTTATATTTCAAATGAATTTTATTTTTATCAAAGATATTGCATAATATTAACAAATCTATTGTTTTTTCTATTAGAGGTATTTAAATTTCCGTGCTACGTAATTGAGATTCAAATTAATGGTATTTGATTATCTTGAAATGTAGATTTTTAAATTGCGCAACAAGGTCTTCAAATTTTCTCACAATCGATGAAAATAATACCGATATTGTCAGCGTTTTCTTCATTTACAAATGCAATCAGAATTTTGTATAAATAATAAGTACAAGTTTTATACAGAAATGAACAATTACATATACTTGCTAAAAAAATTAACCTGATTAATTTTATCTACTCATCTAAAAAATTCCAATCTCGTGTATTAAAATTTTATTAATCGTCTAACCAATCAAATAAAGTTACATATCTTTTTTTTCTAACCAACTACAAAAAAATTTCACCAAACCTTTTTCTTAGTCGTCATTATAAAAAAAAAACATTAAACACGGATGTTACTTATTTAAGAAGTGGGGGGTTGAATTGTTATTACCGTCGATGTCGTATAGACCTACCAATTAGAGAAGAATCCAAGAAGAGAGATGAGTATCTTTTAGTGGTACGATAGCAACCGAGTATATATATATATATCTTTTCCCCTTCTGTTAAATACATACAAACAAACGCGTACTTGATGGATCGTTAACTTATACACAAGCTTAAATTTCGTGTCTTATGTCCTATTCTCTTAGGTCTTTGCTTTCGTTGTTGTAGTAAAATGATAAGAGAAATTTCGTTGTTCCACTTGTTGATACTCAAGACACCCTACATTATGCTCAAGTAACTTCTCCTTACCTATACTTTTATCTGATCATTAATTTCATAGTTATTGCCGAATTATGAATGTTTTTGTAATCATAAAAATATTGAAGTTACATTTTTTTTTTAATTGCGATTATTTACAGTAAAAAAATTTGTGATTATCTAAATATAGAAAGTTTAAATGAATAAAATTTATTAAAGTATATAAATTCAGTTGAAATTAAAAAATATTTGCTCCTAGGATATTTTTCATCTCAGAATTAATATTGATTCAAAAATCCTTAATGTTAAAAATCAAACTAGAACATGAAAAATATTATTTAGATATCTACTTACAAGAAGAGTGCATTGAATTGGGTCTCAGATTTTCTTCTAACTTTGGGATGTTTTTTCTTACACCAAATCATAAAAAAAGTCGTGTCTATTCGTTTCAACGTTCGATTTTTTCAGAATTATGAGCAGTTTTGTCTATTTTATTAAAAAATTTGCATCTGCTTTATAGTTGTATAGTTTTTGAATTACTTATTCTATAAGGTTTTTACTAATTGCATATTAAAGTTGAGATTAAAACCTCTCGATTAAAAGCGAAACGTGTTCAAAAAGTTCAAGTTGTTCAAAAGCTGTAAAGGAATGAAAATCAAGATGAAATTTATACTGGAATGCAGCATTTATTTTCTATGCACATTTTCAGCTAAATATTTGCGGTATTTTTATTCCCTTATAACTTTTAAAAAACTTGAGATTTTGAATCCTTTTTTTTTAAACAAAAGGTTTTCATCATTACGATGGTAATTAACGACGGGAGCTTTTAGTGTGTTTGTGAACAAAGCACATGTATCGTATACCGAGATGCTTATCAATCGGCCACCGAGAGCGGGATTCAAACTCGGGATCCCGAGATTACGAATCTATTGCTCTACGGACTGAGACACTGAAGATCTCAAAAAACAAATAAGCGAACCCACAATATTAGTCGATTTTCAAGACATTGCGAACTCTACAGAAACTGTACGTAAACTTATTGTAAAGTATTAACTATGCGTATTGTGAGAGTTGTTAAAAATGCTTTTTGTCGATTATAAAGACGATTTACTTGAATATTGGTAACGGAAACATGAAACGGAGAAAGATTTCTGGAAATATAACTACAACATTTTGATCGATCAAAAAGTGATTAACAAAGGCTATATAATACAAGCGTTAGTGAGTGTCGCTGGTCGAGGGGGTGGGCATCGAAAAAATTACGCACATAAATAAACAAAATACATAAAAAATGTAAAGTTATTTGTACGACAAATTTAGTGACATAAAAACCAGGGAGAAATAAAAAATATAAATATCTGTTTTACGATTTATTTCCAGAAAACCATATAGAAATTATTTCTTTTATTAATTTTTTTAAATATGCACTAGAATTAAATTGATCTAATTGTTTTTTTGTACATATTTAGGATAAAGCCTGTTATACTTTAAGGGCACCAAACACCTTTTCCACCTGCAAGTAAAAAAGTTATGTATTAATTAGATTTAACTCAATTCTTTAAAAATGATAATAGTATTTAAAAGTAGACCAAAATACCTTTATTTTAAGCCTTTATAAGCTCATATTGCTGTAGCCATAGTCCCATAATCATTCAATCAGTTCTTGTTCTTATAATTGCTCCCCTGTAAGGTTTAAGCTGAACCGCTGGATAAAAATGAGTTTTCCAAACATATTTAGCTTCAGTATTCTTGTCATTCTCGTGTAAATGAGGGAATTCCTGAAACACAAAAAATTTTTCGCTTATCAACAAAAAATATCAATTTATTTAATAAATTTTAATATTTTTACCTTATTTTTTGATTTTTTAATAACTTCTAATCATTTAATTTCAAAATCCTTCATTCACGTGAGAATGACGCCAATACTGAAACTAAATCAGTTTGGAAAAGTCAAATCCATTCAGTGGTTCAGCTCAAATCTTACAGGGCAGCACCTAAAATTTTAAAAATTCAATATTTGAGAAAAACAGTTTTAAAGTTTTTAATTATTAAATCTTAAAATTATCAATGTTATACTTATCTTTCATAAAATAATTTTTTCCTGGTATCTTTTATTTATATCAACTAACAATATAAAAAAGAGATACCAGACAAGAGAACCTTGTTATCGACTCGATAAAGCTGAAATGCAAAAAGATATGTTATTAAAATAAGCAATAATAATTTATCTTATTATAAAATATTTTGTCAGTGCTCATCCTTGTTCACCAATGAAACTATGTATTTGTTGTAAGAGTCAACAAATGCATAGTGAATTATTACTCTGATGGTTGTTAGAATTACTTGTACTAACCTTGAATCAGCTTGAAACTAAAAAATAATATTTAATATGGAGTAATCATTTTTTATTTTATTTTATAATTCAAATTCAAAATTAAGAAATAAAATTGAGATTTATATTTTTATTAATATTAAAATTTATAAATAGAATTCATATCCAAATATGTAATAATAATTAGAATTATACACTTACATGAATTTAATATGCATCCGGTACATGGAAATCCACCACAACTATTCGTTATTTTCTATTCAGAGTATGTGCTTCTTTCGAATGAGACTTAGTTGATCACTCTACATTGAATCATCTTTTATCATTCGAAGTCCTGACCCACTCGACAGATTTAAATGTCAAATTTTTCCATCATCTTGAGAGAGTTATACCAAGATCAGCACTATTTGGGAAAATCAAATCAAGTTATTTCTTAACAGCTTCAGACATAGATTCTTCTGCTACTTGTTCACATACTTCACTAAGTTGATCATTGATAACATTGAACGCTGACTGTGCATGATGTTATGATTTAATGTTGAAATCATTTTTTTATTGTAAATTTTTTCTTTCACTATTTCAATTATAGTAACGTGAAGGAATTTTCCTATCCAAAGTGATTGCAATAATTTCTTAAAGTTATTAGTAGTATTTTCCGTTGAAAGAAATATAAGACAATAAAATCCAAAAATAAGGGAAAATTGTATTAATCAAACCTTTATCATCTAGATCCACTTCCAAGAATATAATTTTCAATTTTGTTCTGCATTTTCTTTTAATATTGATGTTACGGGTGAGGGTTTCTTAATGTTAAAATAATTTACTATTTCTACATTATTTATTAGTATATTATTCACCTAGGGAGTAAAAATGAAAAATGTCTGAAATCGTATGTAAATTGTCACCCGAGCCGGAGGCGAGGGTGACCAACATACAATTTAATGCATTTTTCATTTACTCCCGTGGTGAATATACGATTTTTTTACACAGGCAGCGTGTAAAAAAATCGTGTAACATTTTCGCAAAAGTTATTAAAAAAGTATTAAATTTTAATAAAAATCGATGTGTTATAAAATTCATATAATTTTAACGTTGAAATTTTAATTACAATTTTTTTCAATTGGACCCGCTTATTTTTTCTATATTATTCTGTATCACTATTATGTCTAGTTGCATAATTATAAATACAAAATAACAATATCGTTGCGTTATAAATCAAGATTAGTATACACATAGTAATTATTTATATATGATAATTTGAGACTACTATTCTAAGAAAAATAGAGTCTAATATACTGATATATTTGACTCAACTCTTCTCCCTTTGTATTTTCTATGGTTATAAGATAGTGAAAAATCAATATTTTTATGATTTTCGGTATTTAAAAGTATTTTATTATTGTAGTATTAAGCTTGAATAAGAGAAATTATTATGATTTTGAGTTTTGAATAGTTTTTATTTTCTCCCAAACATTTTTATTATTTATTTTCATAAAAATAGAAGGCATTCTATTGTTATGAGCCGCAGTACCAGATTAAAATTATGATTTAAGGATTTCTGAACTTAGGATTTTCGGCGCCAGGGTTAATTTCATAGAGCTTTATAGGTACATAAATACATAGATACATTTCAAGGAAGATATCTTTATTTTGAGATGAGAATGATTTTTTCGTTGTAATATAACTATACGGTTAAGATTTACGCTCAGGTAAAAATGTAAAGCATGTTCTGCAAGCGATTGTGTCCAAAAAGCAGAAATAAATTTTTCAAACCCATTTTTTCAAACTTTTTTCATACATCTTCCTACAGAGCAGTGAAACTGTTTATATTTTACCATGACCGATTAAGGTGGGCAACTTCGTGTGAGCGGGAGTGTATGTACATCTGATTCTGTCTAGTTTTATAATTTAAAATTAATATAACCGAAAATTAACTTTTATTTAAAAAATTAATTTTATTCGACAGAAAGAAAGATTAAAATAAGCCCATAATTAGATTTAATTAGAAATAGAAACCACTTTTTTAACATTTTATGACCAGTAGAAGTGGAAACGATTTTTTTACCATTCAATGGCCATTTTTTGACATTATTATTTCCATACACCGAGAGACTTTTGCACCACAAAAGATAGTGCGTTTTAGAAACGCTCTACAAGGTGGCGCGCATGCACAATATTTTTGGAATATGCAAGATAAATATCGATGCGGCGCCACCTTGCGCTGTGTTTTACGATTAATGCACGAAAAAAAGTGATGCATGCATTAAAATGTAAGGCAATACATATGATTTACGTAGCAGAAGGCATCACTTTTTCTAGTGAGGACGCGCGTCAAGTTTATTGAGGCAAAAGTCTCTCCGTGTAGAGAAAGAAAAAAAAATAAAAATAAAAAGATTTCACATTTATTGACTATTGATTATTTTAATTTCATTTATAATAAAGAAAAGAGTTCATATATTATTAATTCTTTTTTAAGAAATGAAATGTTCTAATTATTCAATATATTAATTAGTTTAATATTTACATTTTCAAATAGAACATTTGATTTCTTATACAGTCATCCCTGCTAATAAACGCATAAAAGCTCCTAAGGGGAAGAGTTTTTCCCTGATTAGTGGATAATATAGCTACTTTTTGAGAGCAGTCACGTGTTGTAGTATTTATGTTTTAATAAATAATTTTGTTATTTATGATGAAAAAATATTAAGGTTTTATCTAAATTTTGAATGTTAAATCCTCCTTGAGCGATTGCGCTTATTGAGAAAATTTGGTGACTTCAGACTTGGTAGAAGGAGTGGGAGCATGGCTCGCGAGTAAACAGAGAGGTATGCGCTTATTGCGGATATACTTTATTATGGATATAATAATTTTTATTTACGGATATAATTAGGAGGGATGACTGTGCAATTTTGATAAGTGATTAAAAATATTCCATTTGATCTCTTAACATCACAGTCGTTTAAATAATTATTTTCAAAAATACTTATATTCTTTTTTAATTATTTAATTATTTATCGATGCTTTTCTCATAATCTTTTATACATAATTTTAAAATATATAAATTGAAAATACTCGATATTTTGTAGAAACAAAAATTTTATTTATTTTTAAAACCTTTAAATCATTTACAGCACATTTTATTCAATGCATTAGAACGACAATTTCAATAACTTTTGGAAGTGATTTATTTACTGTGTGTATTAATTAAAAAGTAAAGGCATATTTTACATAAATCATTAAGTTTATTTAATATTCATGATTTATTGATTAGTTTAAAAATAAAACATTTTGAGTTGACAATATTGGAAGGCTGCAAAACAGAAAAAAAATTCGTTCAAATAGAAAATATTAATTTATAAAAAAAGTTGAATACTTATCTCTAAGAATAATACTAATTAAATATTATTATTGAATGTAATAGAGTTATTATTGTAATTACACACTTAATAATCATGTTACACAGTTACCAATGGAGTAGTTAAAATAATTTTTAAATATCATCGGGATTATTAGGAAACAGAGCTGGGGAAGTATTCGACTGCAAAATATTTCGAATAATTTTTCGACTTTGTTAATTACTTAAACAAATGAAAATTTTCAATTGTATAGACTTTAATATTAATTATATGTCAATTTAAAAAAAGTATTCATATAATTTATTTTTTTAATATTAAAGTTTATACAATTGAAGATTTTTATTAATTTTAATAATAGATACACAAAGTCAAAAAAGTATTCGAAAAATTTTGCGGTCGAATACTTCTCTAGCTCTGTTAGTAAGTATAGTTTTTAATAAAAGAACAATATTTGATAAAATTGAAACTAAATTGTTTACAAAGCATTGCAATTAATTGACAATATATATACTAGGGGGGGGTACCCCCCTGCTCGCACTGCTCGCCAACCCCCAGTTGTGCTATAAATATAATTATATATTAAACATTTAAAATATTTTGTCAGTGCTCATCCTTGTTCACCAATGAAACTATGTATTTGTTGTAAGAGTCAACAAATGCATAGTGAATTATTACTCTGATGGTTGTTAGAATTACTTGTACTAACCTTGAATCAGCTTGAAACTAAAAAATAATATTTAATATGGAGTAATCATTTTTTATTTTATTTTATAATTCAAATTCAAAATTAAGAAATAAAATTGAGATTTATATTTTTATTAATATTAAAATTTATAAATAGAATTCATATCCAAATATGTAATAATAATTAGAATTATACACTTACATGAATTTAATATGCATCCGGTACATGGAAATCCACCACAACTATTCGTTATTTTCTATTCAGAGTATGTGCTTCTTTCGAATGAGACTTAGTTGATCACTCTACATTGAATCATCTTTTATCATTCGAAGTCCTGACCCACTCGACAGATTTAAATGTCAAATTTTTCCATCATCTTGAGAGAGTTATACCAAGATCAGCACTATTTGGGAAAATCAAATCAAGTTATTTCTTAACAGCTTCAGACATAGATTCTTCTGCTACTTGTTCACATACTTCACTAAGTTGATCATTGATAACATTGAACGCTGACTGTGCATGATGTTATGATTTAATGTTGAAATCATTTTTTTATTGTAAATTTTTTCTTTCACTATTTCAATTATAGTAACGTGAAGGAATTTTCCTATCCAAAGTGATTGCAATAATTTCTTAAAGTTATTAGTAGTATTTTCCGTTGAAAGAAATATAAGACAATAAAATCCAAAAATAAGGGAAAATTGTATTAATCAAACCTTTATCATCTAGATCCACTTCCAAGAATATAATTTTCAATTTTGTTCTGCATTTTCTTTTAATATTGATGTTACGGGTGAGGGTTTCTTAATGTTAAAATAATTACAAAGCATTGCAATTAATTGACAATATATATATATATACTAGGGGGGTACCCCCCTGCTCGCACTGCTCGCCAACCCCCAGTTGTGCTATAAATATAATTATATATTAAACATTTAAATTATTTTTAAATTAAAAAATTTTTTTTTTTTAGTTTCGTTGATAATTTAGTATATTATTTGATATATCGTAATGATTTTGAGTTTTATAAGATTTATAGGATTATTTTGTTATAATTCCTTTTTTATATCTTTTTTCTCATTTTAAACATTTTATGAGATATATCAAAAATTCATACTAAAATTTATAAATTTATTATGATATTGTAAATGAAATTATTACATGATCATTATATCATATTTTATTTAAAATTTAGTTATTTATATAACAAATAAATAAATAAAATAATTTTAAATTATTTTATACTTACTTATATTACATTTACCTGTATAAAAGTTATGAATATGTTTTTTTTATTTATTGTTGTTAGTAGTTAAATTATTTATTTATTAAAATTTCGATTTATAAATTTTAAATAATCATAACTTTTAAATATTTTAGTTAATTTTTAAATATTTTATTTTTTTTTATTTTTAATAATATTGATAATGTTTAAAAATTTTT
This sequence comes from Anastatus disparis, assembly GCA_017163975.1. Classification (NCBI taxonomy): domain Eukaryota; kingdom Metazoa; phylum Arthropoda; class Insecta; order Hymenoptera; family Eupelmidae; genus Anastatus; species Anastatus disparis. The sequence continues at coordinate 21,583,591 of JAFFSR010000227.1, read as the reverse complement.
TTAAATTTATTATTATATATTGAAATATTTATGATTTATTTTAATTTTTCATATTTTATTAATAATGTTAGCTAATCTTAATAAATATTTAGAATAAATTTCATGACTTTGATTAAAGTAATATTCTGCTATTGGTTCGCGTATTATTTTTTTAATATTTCTTTCTAAACTATGTTAGGTACAATATCTCTGTTTTTCCATTCATTTTGAATATATATTTTATTTACATTTTTGCAACGTGAAAGAGTTATTTGTGCTTCTATGTTATATTTAAATAATTTAGTTATTTTTAATCGCGTTTCATTACATAATCCATTTTTTATACTTAAATTTCGAATTAACATAATTATGGTATTTACTTTTAATTTCAGTTCGTGTGGAGGTAATCCTTCTCTTATGTTATTTAACATTTCTATTGAATAATTCAAATGAATATTATCATCCGTTTGATCTACACCTTTGTAAAACAAATATAAATAGTTATTAATCTTGAAAGTTATATAAATTTAAACATAAATATTAATATCAATTAATTTTAAAAGTTGTATAAATCAATACTATTAAAGGTTTATAATGTAAGGTGGTGTGGAAATCTGAATCCTCAACACTATACGCTTATTTTTATTTTAATACAATAAAATATTTATAATATGAACAAATTATTAAAAAATCATTATGTTTTCAACAAATGAATTAATTATAGTGTTGAGGAATTGTAATAGAATTAATTTAAATTTATATTTATTAATTTCAGATAAACTATGTAAAAATGGTAATAAGATATCTGATGAGGCACATGTTTTTCATTTTAAATATAATAAATTGTAATTTTATGCAACTACTTTCGAGTTTTCAACAAAAAAAAAAAAAATTTTTATATTTTTATGTAATATTATACTTAAAATATAATAAAAAAATATAAAACTATATTATGCAATATTTGATGGTTCTAAAAGGTTGTGGGGGGATTGTGGGGGGCAAGAGGGGGTTAGTGGGGGTCCATGGGGGGATGTGGGGGGGCGTGGGGGGTAATGATCGATAACATAAAATAACGTAAATTTACGTTATTTAATTAATAAAAATCATGTTGGGGGGCGTGGGGGGGGATGTGGGGGGCACCGACTGAATTTTGGTTCATATAACTATATAATATAGGAGATATATATATATATATATATATATATATATATATATATATATAATACATAAAGAACTTCCAAATATTTTCTGATTAATGGCATAAAAATACAGTCTTACATTTAAAAGATTATTTATACATTCTTTTTAAAAATATTATGTAAGTCAATATACTATATTAAATCTAGATATTATTGTAGAAAAAAATAATGTTTACAAAATTTTAATGAAGGCGAATGAATAGACAATCATTTCAAACATAAACATAAAAATTGATACAATAACGCCCACTGCAAAAATGTAAATTAGTCTTACAACTAATGTTGTTTCATGATTGAGTCCAGACTTATCTACAATATTTTTTATGACCTTTACAGTAAGAGCAGCAGATAGTTTCCTTTTTTCAATCGGATCTCTAGATGCTTTAGATAAAATTGCTGTATTACCAGTTTGAAACCAATAATCTGTAAGACCTGCCTCAAAGACTTTATTTATTATTTCATTAAATTTTTCCGTGTAAGGGGAATGTCTAGATAAAGCCATGATTAGTAGTGCAGGGTATAAAGATTCTTCAATCGGACTTAATATCCATCCGTTTTCTGGTTCCGAATAAATTAGGGCAAACGTAATTGTTCCAAAATATTGGTGCATACATGTGTTTATCAGATTATCATTTCTAATAGCATCTATACAGTTCTCACTTGAATTTACTTCTCGGGAAATCGGCAGTAACTCAGGTTTCACCGCTGTAATAAATTTAAAAATAGAAGATGGCAAATAAAGATTCATTCCAAAATGAATTAAATCTTCGAAAGATCTCAAATCATGAAATTTCTTCGTATACAATTCATTGAACAAATACATCAGAATTTGTGCTGAAAATGCGGTTGATACACAAATTAAAAAAATTTATAATACAGTTTCTTTGAAGTTCTTTGGTAAAGATGTAGCAGAAAGTCCAATTAGAATAAGTGTTACATTGTATACAGTCCACATTTTACTTTTAGTTTGAAACAAATACTTAAAAAGAATTAGATATAATATTATAAATACAATCACAATGATGGATATTACAAATTCCCAGGATATTTCTGCACCATAATAACAATGTTGTTTGATCAAAAGATGCACCGATTTTCGATAAATCATATGGTAAATTACAGAAAGTTTAGATTTAAATATCCCCTCATTTACTGCGAATAATTTTATCTCAAAATCCATTTTATTTGTCTTGAGCAAATTTAATGATTCAAAATACTTACTAGACTCTTTTAAAAGAGGATTGTCGAAAGTAAAATTTAAACTTTCAGCTATAACTTTAGTAACATCTATATCTGGACCAAAAATTTCAACTTTTCTAGTTTTATAATTTATTTCAAAAATAAGATCGGAAGAAATTGTAAGCATTGTTTTTAAACGAAATCCATACAAATTATTCAATTTATTATTAAACAGTTCAATGTTTTTCGAAAATAGTTCTATTTGGTACCGGTCATTAAATGGATTGAATTGATATACCAAAACTTTAACATTATTATGATTTAAATTTGTTAAAATCATTTTGTTATTATGAATTTTTTGTTTAACCATTTTAATTATAGTAACATGCAAGAATTTCCCTGGCCAAATCATTTGAAATATTTTTTCAAAGTTAATAGTAAATTCGTCTGTTGATAGAAATATAAGACAATAAGGTCGTGGCCCTACATGTGAGAAATAGTCTAAGAACCAAAAATACGTAAAAATTCTATCAAGCAAATTTTTATCATTCTGATCTGTTTTTATAAAAATAATTTTTAATGTATTTTGTTCAGCATTTTCTTTTAGTATTGGTATGACAGGTGAGGACTTTTTAATGTTGAAAAAATGTATTATTTCTTGCGTATTTATAATAATGTATGGAATTTTATTACCAAATTTCCGAAGAAAAGATGCAACCACATAAGAGTCAATGAATGGTAACGAATTTGTAAATATAGTCACATGTTTTATTTGTAGAACTTCTTCAACATATTTATTTACGTATTCCATTAAGTTTGAAATACTGTCACTGTGGACACCATCAAAAATACATAATAAATACAATATTTTTGCATAATTATTTAAGAGATATACAATCATAGCTAAGATAATTAGTGCAATACTTTTGACATAAAATTTTTTCAACTTGGTTTGTAACGTATCAGTAAAACAATTGTGATATCCAAAGCTTGAGTGCAAAAATGGAACAATCCATAACATTTTTCATTAAATTACGTAACAGACGTTCAATATTTGAAGTTTAATGTTTAATTTCTTAAAACATTAGTATGGACATTAATGTTTTATTTTTCAACAACTCTTTGTCAGTGTTATGTCGGACAATTTTATCGATTTATTTTTTCTTTTTACCTATCAAATATTATTTAAAAATTTTCAAAATTATTTTCATGTATTTTCTTTTAGATTATTTTTTGATATTTCAAATTTCATATTCCAAAGATTTTGAAACTTCCAACATTTTCCAAGGTCAACATTCAGAAAATTCTTTGGGTATTATAAGGACTTTTTCGAATTTCAATCTCTCTCTCTCTCTCTTTCTCTGAAATTTTCAACTCACCAGGATTAGTAAGGAAAATTTAATTCTTTTTTTTTCTTAAATAAATTTTGTTTAAAGCAAAATATGTTGTTACAATTTATTTTTGCATGCAATCATTTTATAATCAAAATATTTCAATATTATATATCTATATTTTTCGATCATTTTTCTTAAATTGAATATTTTCATATATTACAATAATTCATGATAAATATTTTTAATATTATTTATTTTTCTTATATATACTTTTTAAATAATTTTCTTAATTATAATATTTTTATTATAATCATTCTTTTTACATACAAACATTTCATTTCAATTTTTCTTATTTTCTAATTACTATTTTTAATTTAATTGTATTATCACTATTTACACACATTTATATATTAGTTATATACCTAACTTGGGCTTACGAAGGATTTATTTGAGCGAGACTAATGTTTTTGGCTTGAGTAGTCGGTCGAGGGCTTTAGCCCGGGACTGACTGCTGTTTAAGCTATAAAACATTAGTCGAGGTCATATATGTCATTCGTTAACCCAAGTAAGCTAGATGATTTTATGTTATCGTAGGTCGTGTGAGGGGCTATAAGAAGATTAAATACAAAAAAAACGTTATTATAAAATATAAATTTTTAGACTATTTATTTGATGAATTCTCATGAGTAAAGAACTGAGCGATCCAGGTACACTTCTGCTTGCAGATGCGACAGAGAGAAACGACAACGAACTACGGAAACGAACGAATGACGCTTCTTTATCTGTCTTTGTCTCGATTATAGCAGTAAGGCACTATTTTTTATCTGTCTTTGCCTAGACTATAGCAGAGCGGAGAAGGTTTGCCTACTTTTAGCAGCGCGCTGATTCTACGGCCCTTCCAAAAACATATTTTAGTGTCTTGCTCCGAACGTTGTTCAACAAAATTGTTCAATATTTGCCAATACACTTCAATATACTGTGGCATATGCAATAATATTCCGTACTATGGAGTATTTTAAAGTTGTATACTCCATTGTATAGTGTATTGTTAACTGAATATACTTTAGTTACGAGCAGGGCGGTATGACACCCCAATACCCATTTAGTTAGCTCCATGGGTATTCTACCGCATACGACATACTATAACATAATAGTAATTTATGCTGTAGTAAGCAGTAGAGGGCGTCGTATGTAGTAGGCTAGTCAAATGGGTATTGAGGTCTCTTATAGTTGCGCTCGCAGCGCCGCTGTATTTTGTTTGTGATATTTTGTACTAAAGTATATTTGCTGTCAGCTTATTTCCCCGGGGATATATGAACAAGTAATATATCCCCGGGGAAATACTCAATATGCTATAGTAAGTTGGGATACAACAAAACTCTTCAGTACGAAGTGAGCGCCGATGTGTTTGGAAAGGATAGTAGTGTAAACTTGAGAACATAAACAGGCGCGTTAGACGATCGGCGCCGCATAGTTAAGTCCCGCGCTTATTCAAATTTCATAATGGTCTTTTTCGTATTAAATACATTTTTAAAAATATACATTAAATAAATAATGGTTCATATTGATTTATTAATAATAAAATTTAGAGTTAATAGTGAAAAAAATCACAGTAAAAGTCATGCAGTGAAAAAAATAGAATAAACATAAAACTTGTAAAATTGTAAAAGAAATAAAAAAATTTTAAAACTTTTCAGTTATAAGTTTGTACATTCATATTTACAAGTACAAACAAACATAACAGAAGAAAAGATTTTATAAACAGATATATCTATCATATTTAGTAAATCAAAGAAAAATATTAAAATAATTGTGAATTAAAAATTTGTGTATCCCAGCGATACAGTAAGTATCGCTTGCTTTGTTTCTCGAAGCGTCACGCGACAACATGTGGCGCTTGCGCGCGCAGACGAGTCTGCGCGCGCAACACAGCCTCGTTTCACTCTTGTTCCACGCTTCTTTAAATTCTACGAAATTGCTTCTTTCGCATTTTATAAATTCATGATATATACATTGAAAAATTGTAAAAAATGTATTCAATTATATACTTATAATTTTATTGTTCCTCTAACTGCTTACAACAGCATAAAATAATCTACGCAACATGTGACGTACGTCGGGAAAATATTTGCAGGGTTAAATGTTTTTTGCTTGAGCAGCAGAAAATCTCGGGCGCGCAAGCGCGCCCTCGACTTTCTACTGCTCGCGCAAAAAACATTGACCCCTGCCAATATTATCCCTTCGTACGTCACTTGTTGCGTATATTACTAATACGCAACAAGTGACGTACGAAGGGATAATATTGGCAGGGGTCAATGTTTTTTGCGCGAGCAGTTGGAAGTCGAGGGCGCGCTAACGCGCCCGAGATTTTCTGCTGCTCAAGCAAAAAACATTTAACCCTGCAAATATTTTCCCGACGTACGTCACATGTTGCGTAGATTATTTTATGCTGTTGTAAGCAGTTAGAGGAACAATAAAATTATAAATATATAATTGAATACATTTTTTACAATTTTTCAATGTATATATCATGAATTTATGAAATGCGAAAGAAGCAATTTCGTAGAATTTAAAGAAGCGTGGAACAGATAGCCTCGTCTGCGCGCGCAAGCGCCACATGTTGTCGCGTGACGCTTCGAGAAACAAAGCAAGCGATACTTACTGTATTGGGATACACAAATTTTTAATTCACAATTATTTTAATATTTTTCTTTGATTTACTAAATATGATAGATACATCTGTTTATAAAATCTTTTCTTCTGTTATGTTTGTTTGTACTTGTAAATATAAATGTACAATCTTATAACTGAAAAGTTTTAAAATTTTTTTATTTCTCTTACAATTTTACAAGTTTTATGTTTATTCTATTTTTTTCACTGCATCACTTTTACTGTGATTTTTTTTTTCACTATTAACTCTAAATTTTATTATTAATAAATCATTATAAACCATTATTTATTTAATGTATATTTAAAAAAATGTATTTAATACGAAAAAGACCATTATGGAATTTGAATAAGCGCGGGACTTAACTATGCGGCGCCTGTTTATGTTCTCAAGTACACTACTATCCTTTCCAAACACATCGGCGCTCACTTCGTACTGAAGACTTTAGTTGTATCTCAACTTACTATAGCATATTGATTATTTCCCCGGGGATATATTACTTGTTCATATATCCCCGGGGAAATAAGCTGACAGCAAATATACTTTAGTACGAAATATCACAAACAAAATACAGCGGCGCTGCGAGCGCAACTATAAGAGACCTTAATACCAGTGATGGATTTCGAGGATGCTTTATACATTTATGTATATCTATATATTAGGATATCCTTTAGCCAACTTCAGAGTATACCGTAGAATTAGAGTATAAGCAGAATATATTATTCTGTAGTATATACTCTGAAGTTGGCTGTTGGATATCATATAAGCATCTTCGAAATCCATCACTGCTTAATACCCATTTGACTAGCCCACTACATACGACGCCCTCTACTGCTTACTACAGCATAAATATATATATATATATATATATATATATATATATATATATATATATATATATATATATATATATATATATATATATATATATGTATGAATAATTATTAATATATACGTATAAGTGAAAATGTACTACAAAATGCAATTATATTTCAAAAAGATGAAAATTTTTTTTTTTTAAATGGACGAGATTTGGAAACCGTTATGACTATTGACACTAAAAAGAATAGGGTTCTTCTTCGACCTACTTGACAACATTTTTGACTTGATTTAACCAGCTATATCGAATGGGCGTTGCGCAATTGAAGACGAAAGGAAGGTGAAAAAATCAGCAAAATAGACCTAGAGACGACTTCGCTGCGCTCAGCGTAATTATTGGAAATATGATAAAGAGAATCAATCTACTAGCTTATTTAACTATCATAAGTTTTGCTATTTATGAAAATCTTGAAACATTCACGGAACTCAAATCAATTTGAAATGTTATGAATTCACTCTTACAATTATTTATGAAGTTATTGAGAATTTATTATTACTAAAAGTTTATAAATCAAAGTTTTCATCTAAGTGATTACATTATGTAGTTTACATGCAGTAGCACTCATTACGATAATAAAATTACTGTTAGGGTATGTCCGAGGGAATATTAAATTAGAGAAGCTAATGAGATTATTTTAAACTGAGGTTGTTACTATATATTGCATCAATTTTTTTCGATTCGTACATACTTTTAGAAATATTCTTGCGAGAATGGCCGAAGTGTTTTTAATCAATTGTAAAAAAAAATTTGTTTTACATTGCTTGCAACATTAAAGGTGAGTACACGTTAAAATATTTTACTTCATTTATAGCGTGAATTCATTCAAAATTACTTATTTTAATAATAAACTGTAATTTATGTTAATTTAGTTTCATATTAAAATATTTTTTTAATTTGTAAATTAAAAATTTGCATCTTATTAAGAATTGAAAAAAATTAATTTTTTTAATAAGAATCGAATTTCACAAATGTTAATTTTAAGTATGTTAATTTAATGTTAAACTTAAGTATGCATAATAAAAATATAAATTATAAGAATGAGAATTCGCGAAATCATGTGAAAAATAATACAATTTTTGAAAAAGAGTGTAATTTATAAAATCTTTAAATCTATGTATAGCGCACAGTAAGTTATTTTTACTTTATATCAATTTTTTTTAGATTAATTTTTTTTAGTACCGATGTATTTGTGCTGCCATTATGGTACTAATTAGCAAAGTTTTTTGGTGTAACTATAAAAAACATTACAAATATTTCATTTAAAAAATTAACAAACATATTTTGTAGAATAAATATGAATTGATAATATGTAGCTAAGTTAGTCGTACAACCCGTCTAGGTGATGGTAATGGGACTCTTAAAAAGTTTCTCATTATTAATTGCATAGTTCATTTTCTTAGTTCTAGATGCAGTGTGATTAATCATTAGCGATTTTATCGATTCCAAGGAAAACCGGATCGGCACCACTTTATATAAAAATATAGTACTTTTTTATTTAACCACTAAGATTTTAATATGGTTACATTAAACTACTTTTTTTGTTGGAGTTTTTTTTTTGGAGCAATGTTCCAGATTTTTATAAAAAAAATTATATGATATGTTGTAATAGAAAGAAAACTGGAAGAAAACGTTTTCTAAATAGAATAATACTGAATTAAATTTTTTTTTAATCGTAATTTATTTCTTCCTTTTTAACGCTGTTGTAACAGTCGTTAATGGGCTCACGCTGTTTATCTTTTCTTTTTTTTTTTGGAGATAACTTTCTTCCAGCTTATCTCGTTTTCTGCTTTTTAGAAGGCCTCAGACTGTTATGGACTATCCTAAGCGCTTCATTCTTTTTCTTTTGGCACTGTCAGTCGCACTGGTCCCTATACAGCTAATCGTACAGGACTTTTTCAGTCGATCATACTCATACCATGCACTCTCAGCAACATTCCTTATTATTAGTAGCCATTCTTTTGTCAGTACCGTACTGGTGTTTTTCTGTTGCTTATCTTAATTCTGCGTTTTCGTTAGAGCTGTATCAATAATGCGGATAAGCTTTTAACGCCTTCTCAAGAGTAAGTTCCTCGTTTATCCTCATTCCTATCGCATTATTTATCGTGTTTGTCCATTGACTTGGTGTAGGGGTACTAGGTTGTACTAAAGACTCATCAAAGTCGATGCTCTTCACAAATTACACTGTTGAAATTATTTTTTTGTTGTTTTATTTATTAATTTTCGTGACTCATTATAAAAAACATTTTCTTGGATTTTAAAATGAGGAATTTTTTTATATTTTCACCTTATTTCGATGCTATGTTGCTTTGTACTTAAGGGGATGTAACAGGGTAAATGATTTATACATAGTTACCGACATTGCGGTTTTCCAAATTTTTAATCTTTATTCAAAAATTTTCCGAAATATCTCTATATTTGGCTTTTTATTAGTAAAAATGGAAGGCTGTAATATATAGATATTTTTAAAACTTTTGAATTAAGAATAAAAAATTTGGAAAACTGTAATGTCGGTATTTTACATTCCCTAAGTTGATTCGTTTTGGATTTAGTCAGAAAAATCGATGAGAGAGGTGAACTCGTTTGTAGAATGCAAAAAAGGCGCCATTTTTTTAAAGGACTTTCACCATAGCTGAGTTAAAATTTTCTATAGCTATAACTTTTAAATAAAATTTATTTTGATCAAAAAGTTTTGATTCCAACTTTCATATATTTTTGGTAAAAATCTTTTAGAATAATTAGTTGGGAGAGTGTACGATTATAAATGAAACGTTAAAAAAGTAAAAAAATGATATACGATTAAGTACTTTTAAAATAAAAATATTGATATTTCATAAATTACGTCTTCAAGTAAAAAATATTGTTCAACTTTTAATCTACGCATCTGATAGGTTTGTTACATTTTATGCTCAATGACATTTTAATTTTTAAACTGACAAATACATTAGCATCAATAATTTAACCTTTAGACTGCCGGGATTTTGAAAAAATGAAAAGTCGATTTTCCCTATAGAAAAGTGTTCTGAGGCCTACTAGGTAGGACCCTATCAAGGGTGAATATGTGCGAGTCAGGGGTGCGCGCCATATGACGTAATCCCAGCGGTCTAGAGATTAAGAAAATTAAAAAAGGATATCAATTACTTAAAAAATTATTTGCAGCATCATTTTTCTATGTTACTTGCTACAAGCGTCTATGACCACCTGACGTCATTGTTACTGATTTCAAATTAGAAAAAATATTGTTTATTTTATTACAGAAGATCATAAAGTATCATTAAATTGAACAAAAAAAATGCAATGCTTTATCTAAATGTAATAATACATTTTTCTTTAGACGATTTATTCTTATTTGTTCTCCACGACATCTAATATTTTTTTACACAAGATGCGTACAGTGGGTACTTTACTTCATCCCAGTAAACAGTAAAGTACCTACAAAACAAATTAACAAGAATCAGATAACAGTTTATACAATAGCAAAAAAATACGTAAAACTGAGATTGGAAATTCAATAATTATTTTAGAAATTCTTTTATCTCATTCTAACCTCAAAATCGCAACTTCTTTGCTCATTTTCGGCTCTCATGAGCTAAATTACATTATTTACCTCTGGCGTAAAGGCTTTTTTACGAAACTCGATACATCCCTCGCCTTCGGCTCGGGCTGTAAACCTCTCGTTTCGTAAATCCAGCCTTTCCACCCCAGGTAAATAATGTACTATTATTATAATATTTTATTCTGAATTTTTTAATATTTTATTCCTACTTTTTTCATTTCATAAAAACTTAAAAATTTTCAATATTTTTATATTTTTGTTCAATAATTTAGTATTTTTTTTTATTCAATAAGCATTAGCAGCATTAAAATAGTTATTATGATCATTTTGTTTTTAAATTAACAATGACAAATATTTTAATAGGCCACAATTGATATTTTAATAGAAAATTGAATACTGATCAATTTTATTTTTCTGATTTCCCTGGTAGAAATGTGAACATAAAAAATGGTGTATATAAAAATTTAAGGTTGTTAGTAATAATAATGCCAAAAATATGGCCATAAAATGTTAAAAAAAGCGTTTCCATTTCTACTGGTCATAAAATGGTAAAAAAAACGTTTCAATTTCCACCAGGGTTGTTCCAAAAGATTTTGGGGATTTGCGCTTTGGGATAAGTCTATCTAATAAAGTAAAGCTATGACTACTAATTTTATCATAACTCCTTTAAATTTGAGAAAATTTGAAACTAAAAAATACTTAATATTCTACAAGAAATTAAGTTTGAAGGAAAAAAAAGTATCAAGTCAAAATTCATTAATCAAGTTAATTAATACTCAAGTCAGAGAACACGTCGTTATTTTAATATATCCAGCTAATCAGTAATTAATTATTCAAAACATACTTTAATTACTATAGTTACGAAACGCCTTCTCACACCTTTATTTTATAATCCCAAAACACTTTGTAATATCTTGCCTTATGGCATAACAAGTTAACTGTTCATTCCCTAAACATTTTAGCCCATTAATGTTTCTACCGTAATACGCTTTACTTATTCTGACACACTCATACACACAGAAAACTCTAAATAAATGTAAAACCAACTCAGCAAAATTTACACGTGTTTAAAAGCTTGTGCGCTTATTATTATTCCGAGCGTCGAATTATCGCCACCTCGTCGCCAGTAGGTAATATAAAGAGAGATAGTCATTTAACGGGTTCATGCTTCTTGTGAGTATAGTAACATAAGCATACGGCATACATTCACACACACAGTAACATATAAGCATTTGAAAGATAAATCTCTTTGACTATTTTGGTTCCGGCATCGTGTTCCTATCTCTGCTTCACTATCTTTCTCTTTTCTTATTTTCTACGTATATGTATATATAATACTCACTAAACGAGCGCGCGCGGCTTTCTCTTGGCGTTTTTATATACATGTATGTGTATATATGCCTGTGTGCAATGCCGACACACAAACAGCGTATTCTCTTATGTGTCCCACGGAGAAATCGTAAATTCTCTAGATGAACACAAGCGGCTCTTCCTTGGAAGTTTATATACTCCTTAGAAGAGATAAACGCTCCTAAGTGCAGACATTTTTTTTATTCATAAACTTTATTCATAAAGTTTTTAAGATGGATATATCTTTAATGAATCCAGTATTTTGTTAACTTTATTAAGTAATTTTTCAATGTAGATACAACAATGATTTATTTTTTATGATTCTTATGTCAGAAATGGTTTAAATGTATATCTGATATTTTAGATTTTAACTTTATTTTTAATGTTCCAAAATAGATGTTAGTAAATTTACATTATTACATTTGAATAATGTAATTAGATATGCTGCTAAAATATGTAATAAGAATTTAAGATATCATTATTTACAGATTGTAAAATATTAACTATTTTTAATCTCAAACGGATATTATGCTTTGAAAGTAAAAGCGAATAATTAATAAAAAATATGTATTTTAAAATTTCCTATCTCAGTATTAAATTTACTATTTAATACTGATATTTAACTATACAATAAACATTAAATAGTTATCGATCCGTTTATCATTAAAAGGATAGATTAGAAAAAGTACTTATTTTAAATATACGTGTTAAATATGAAAGTTTTGCAAAACATTTGGATAAAGTAATAACAATAAAAATAAAGAATAATTAGATTTAATTAACAACCCTATCAATATAGATAATCAAAAAAAAATTTTGTATTAATAAAAAAACAAAAATACTTGAGTTTCACTGTGCTTCCACAAGTATATACATTTAAATATATATATATATATACATATATACATATTCACATGCATACACTCGTACAAACATACGTACGTACATACACATATGCATAAATACACATGTATCTATAGACATGTAGACATATATATATTTATATATATAAATATATATCATATATAAACATATAGATATTCACTATACATTTTATTAGGATAACATGAGTTCTTATAACCTCTCCGTGTATTGCAGTGCATTGTAGATACAAAATATTTCGTATGGTTCCAGATGGAAACATCCAACCGAATAGTGTTTGAACTTAATATGATTACACACATTTTTAATATTATTTTTTGTTATTTTGTTTATTTTTTGCAACGATTGTTTTAAGAATAACTTAAAGTATAGTAATATATTTAGGAACTTTACTGTAACATAGAAAAGAAATTCGTAGATTTGACGCAAGCAGTTGAAATTTTTATAGAAATATTATCATTTTTGGAAAAAATTATTATTTTTTTATAATAAGTAATGCAATACAAAACATTTTTATGTGAAAATATCAATAATTTACTATATTATTGTATAAAAAAGCACAAAAACACACAAAAGAATCATTCTATCGTTATTATGTTACCATCAAAACGTAATCAAAGTCCCATAAGAACCATAATAATGTGGAATTGTATAACTTCTTAAAATACGGACAATTTTGCACGTATACCTTCTCGACAAAGCGTTAGATCAAATTGCAAATTTACCTCGTACAAGAGCACGCTTGGAATTTACGATGAATAAGCAATCGCGGTGCAAAAGCACGGAGTCATACATAAAAATTTTTCACCATAATGTTTTTTTCTTCGAACAACCGAAAGGATCGCGGAGATTTTGACGAAAACAAATCAGAGTTATATTAAGACCGAAGGAAAAAAGGTTTTGAAAAATAACATTTACGAGGCCCTCGTGTTTAAGACTCGTTAAAAGGTATAAGAGAAATGAAGAAGAAGAAGAAGAAATGAAGGACTAATAATTTTGACTACACGGAAAAAGGTAAATACCATTAAAATCAATACTACACGTAGTATGTATTATTTCTGTGATAAAGTATTGAAAAAAAATGTAATAGTATAATTTTAATCAATACTATACTTCAAATTTTAACTACTAATGCTGGCATAACTATATTACGAACTGAGTGCATGAATTTCCGCTACGTAGTACCTATTTTTTCGGTACTAGGACTGATGTTTCACCTATCCGATCCAGGGGTAAAATTTTGCAGAGAATATAATTGCTATATATAGAACTGATTTTCCCATACTAGAATTAAAAATTGATGATTCTAAAATCATTTTTATAATATACAACCCTTTTAAATTACTAATAATTAATTTTCAACTTAACAGGATGTCAGAGCTGTTAGAATCGATTTTTGCTTTTTTTATTTTGTTGACATCTTTTTAAATTCATTAATCAAACAAATATTCTAACTTATCCGCACTATAGCTATGTTAGTACAATCATTTTTGTTAAAATAAAAAGTCATTTGAATTTATTTCTTTTATAAACTTAGATTGAAAGTTAGATCAAGCTTGACAAACCTAACCTCGAAATACTATACATCGTAAGTTTGTATATAACTTTTTATGTATAGCATCTCGGTGGATTTCATGAGTTGTCCGCACTCAAGCTTAATCTTACAAATTTCTTTATTGTAGCAAAAAAAATTCATCTGCTTTTTCCCGTTTATAATAATCAGCTCAAGTTTAAAATTAATAATTAGTAATTTGAAATTTTTACATATTATATGATCGATATTATATTTATTGATTGCTAAAAATTTATATACAATTTAATGGTTTTTACATTATGATAAATTAGCTGTATTGAAGTTTCATATTCGACAGCGCCGCAGTAAATATTGTATAGGTACTATGTTAGTAAAAGATAATGTAGTCCCGTAGTACGGAAAAATTCGGTACTATACCACACAATTCTTGGGACGAGTCGCGTTAAAAAATGTACTTATATAGGTCGTTTTAAAATATATACTGAGTATCAATTAAAAAACGACTAGTAATATTCTTTCTAGTACTGACTCAAATTAGTACATTCTTTTCAGGTATTTTCCTTTTTCCGTGTACGTAGATGAACGGATGGAGAAAACGGATATTAAGTCGAATTTATGTCCGGATGAAGTGAAGCTGTTGGAATTTTATAACATAAAATTGAGAACTTCGTATTTAAGAAGAATTTCAAATGAGATTTCAAATTAAATTAAACACATTATTTTTGCAAATAAGGAAAAACTTTAAATTATATTGTTATCATAGTTAGAAAGCCATTTTTTAATTCTGATACGTAATTATTGCTGATTTCTATAAAACCTTTTTTTATATTTAAAAAATTTTGAAAAATTTAAAAAAAGGTATCTTAGTAATTATAAGTATTATAAACGAATAAAACGTCATTAAATTTATCAAATTTTGCCGATAAATTTCATTTATTCAAATTTCAATAACTTTCAACAGAATTGACAATGAAAATGGCGAATAAATATAAGTACTTTATCTAATATCAGCTTTCGGTGCACTAAATTGACATGATTGGACGACGATTCCTCTTGAATAATTCTACTTGTCAAGTACTGGCATCGTACCAACTATGAGATTCATATAAAATAGGTCACTGAAGTAGCGTGCAGTACAAATTATTGTGGATTTTCACTTTAAATACTCTTAATCGTTTAAAAACAGAATATTATTTTATTTTATTGCTGTACGTAAATGATAATTTTTTGAATATTTATACATTAAAAAAGTTTGTATATTACAATAAAATTTAATTATTACAATGTACATTGATCTAGCATTGTTTATTTTACATCGAATAATTTTGAAATTCGTCATACAAACGCTATGTTTGTTAAAGGAAGATCTTAACTTCGAGATTTTTAAATATCAAAGGACATTTTCTTTAAAAAAATCTTCACTTTTAAGTTTGTGCTCATTTTTATGCTCTGTTATACATTGACTTGCGAAGCTTTAAAAAAATTACAACTTTGGAACCTTAATTTTGCAGCAGTCATAAATTTTTATAGTAACACATTTTGCCGATATTCTTTAATAAAAAATTTTATGCCTCAATATAAAAAAAAATTTAGAATTTGATTAAAACGTTACCACTGGAAGAATGATAATACAAAAATAAAATAAGGTAGCACTCTGTCTCAGCTCTTATACCACTTAATTACGTAGTTCATTAAAGCAGCATTTAACCGCTTAACATCCATCAAGATTCATTTGTCAAGAATGGATGATTTTTTAATTTGAGAAAAGACGCTAATAGCAGAAGCCAACCGCAGCCGTCATCAGATTTTGCCGAAACGTCCATTTCGATTCCTCCCACTTGTCGCGCGCCGTTTCATAATTAAAGCGCACAGAAAAAGAGAGACTTTCAGTCGGTTTAACGAGCTGCTAACGAGCAATGCACGCCGTGCGCGCATTGATTATCATAATCAGTGTTATATGCATGACAAACGAGAAAAGAAAAAGAGAAAAAAAAAATTAAAGAAGAAGGCGAATTCTTTTTTCATCTTCGAATCAAAGGATGCTCCGTTGCCTTGGCGCATATATACACGAAGGTGAAAGGAAACACGAGGGTCGTGAAGAAGGGAGCAAAATATTACGAGTATAAGAGAGATAGGAGAGAAAAAGAGAGGCACATTAGCGAACCGGTTTATTCATGAGTTTTCCACTAGCTCTTCTCTTGCGGAATATAGGGTCTTCAATATACATAGTACCGACCCTTTCTGTTCTTCTTCTTCTTCTTATTCTTCTTTGGTCTTGTACTCTTTTACTCTCGCTCTTGCACGTATTTAAGGGAGATTTCGTTGTGGCTCTTTTTCTTTTATCCCTATCCCGTTTTGTACAAGTCTCGAGGATCCTTTTTCTCGCGTACGGAAAGTCACTTGCGTGTGCTTTAATGAGAATTCTTGAATTGATGTGTAATGCTGGTACTTCTTTTTTGTTAATTTTTTGTTTAAGGTATTTCTTTTATTTCCAAGAGGTCGTTTTTTGATTCGATGTTATTTTAAGAACGTTAGCAAAAATTTTAATTGCTCGAAACTAAATCATATTTTAGAAATAATTTAAAAGTTTTAATTAATTTACAATTTTTTTGCATCAAATCATTCATTGATTTGATAAAACATTACTATCTTCTTTTAGAATTTTTCTTATAACATATGAACTGAATTCGGTATAGTTGTCAACTATAATAGTTTAGTTGACGAATGCTTTATTTTTTAAATGACATTTAATTTCACTGACTTTATTACATCATAAAATATAAATTTCTTTGAAATTTTCAATCTGTTTCCAATCTAATAATACCAACAGTCATTACTTGTAAAAATCAGTACTTTGTTGAATTTTCAACACGAATAGTTTTGATATAATATATGATGAAAAAATAATCATACACGCCTTCGAGGCGCGTCGCGCGCCTCTTGATTCAAATTACAGACATGATCATTTGATCGATAATATTGAACAACTTTAGCTGTTGCCCCAAAAATCCAATGTGTTTGTTTAGGTTATAAGTAATTTCTTACTGCCGTATTCCTATTACAACGTTAATATCCAGTCAAATTTAAAATCTATTGAAATACAGCATTAAGTCTCCTGCTTTTCCATCCCCCTTACTTAAAAAAATCCCAAGCTCAAAGTGTGAACAATAAAAAAGCTAAAGTTACGATCGGATTTAGATAAGTTATATCGGGGGGTTGGAGAGGGAGGAGTGAGGGGGAGGTTAAGTAATCACAATACTTTTAGTCGATGTTACACAGAGTATATAGAAAGAATCTACTAAATGTCGTGATTGTGTACGCTCGTTTTGCGTATGTATACCCTTCTCCATCCCTTAACTAATACTACTACTACTACTACTACTACTACTACTACTACTACTACTACTACCTTCATTGGAAAGAGAGCGTAAAGACCAATGACATAAAACGCAACAAGGGGTGACACAATGTCGTTAGATAAGGGGGAGAAAATCAAAAGAGAGAAAGAGAGAGAGAGAAAGTGAAAGAAAGTTATATATATATATACAGGGTTTGTTGTACAAGGGTGGCGGAACAAGGAGTACATTAACCAACCGCGATAAGCAGACTGTATGTTATGTTGTGGCTCAACGAGTTGAAAACAGAATGTGCAAGTTGGAGAGATTCATATACACTCGTATTTTTTCTTTCTTTTTTTTTCTCTCTGCACTGAATGTCGACTCCATTTTATTCACGGACGAGTAAACGTTGCACGCATGTTTGATTCTCGATTATATTCGTATCACAGTTTAAGTGCGAAATTCTGGATAGAGTGCGTGTAAGGTCTTTATGGTATAATCAAATGAATGAATGAAATACGTTTCAGAATTGGTTACAGATAGTCAGTAATTACTTTTTGATTTTCTTGTTATTTGAAGTAATTAATTTCACTGCTTCTTATTCACGAAATTGCATTATCAATCTTTCTAAAAAATGAAATTATTAAGTTATACAGGGTGATTCAGTACTGTTTCTGAATCTATAGTTTTTTCCAATAAGTCACTAAAATTTTAATGAATAACGTCATTTTTAAAAAAAAGTTTTTCATCATATTATATGCATTGCAGTTAGTTCTATCAAAATAGACAAAACTGTCAATTTCCAAAAAGGTTCTACATATTATCCATTTTAATTATTGTACTATCATTTGAAATAATATCCGAAGAGGTTTAACGAACTCTTACATAAGACAGAAATAAAAATTAATAGCCCAATTTAGATCGGCTGTTATGCAGTTAACTACAAAATATTATATAGCCCAACGTCAAAGTTTACGGCATATCAAACTCCATAAATTTCAGAGCATTAATCCACATTTAGTGCGGCTATGAAAATTTGCCTTCAGCTCCATAAAATACGATAGATGAAAATAAAATTTTACGAATGGTTTTCTAAAATTTCATTGAATTATTATATCCCGTAGTCGTTTAGTATTAACTATTGGATCGTGTATTTCATGATATTTCAAAATTTCAATCACCCAAAGAATAGAATATTTATACGAAAGTATTAAAAAATTTTTAGTTTTGAAAAATTTGTATTCCATGTCATTACGTTTGCTTTCATAAAATAATAATCAAACATTTTCCATTTTTTCCTAATCATAATAATAAAATTAGGAAGTAGTGTATTATGCTATCAATATTGTCACTTCTGCAATAAACATACACCCGTGAAAATTAGGAATCGTTTTTAATACATGTCGTGTATTAATGGAACCTAAGAATACATTTTTTGTTTAATTAAAATTATTCTACAAAAATACACAAAACACGTATTTTTTCAATTGGAAATATTTTTGTGTTAAGCTTATAAATTATGCTTAATATTTTATCGTATACAAATTTCTATGGTAATTTTTAAATCACACTAAAATAGCACAAAAATCATGTAAAAACATTACATATTTACTTTTCAATTGACTCTGAATTTGTGTTTCTTTCCTAAATATTATTTGTGTGATTCATCTAACTACACAGTACACAAAATTTTTAATCGTATAAATAAACTTCAAAAGATTCTGCTAAAACTTTCAGTTTTATAATCTCAATAATTAGTCTGAAATTTCCAAAGATTATTACAAAATTAACATTGATAATCATCCTTTCGATACGCTTGATCCTTTTGATTAATCCATTTAATCAACTATTCGTACAACTCCTTAATCGACTTAAGATATCGTTTGTGCCATCCCTCAAGGGAGGGAGAGATTCTGATTACCATCGCATCAGCATTTAACAAGATCCGATCGCAAACGACGAAAACAAGCCCGTATAAAGTAAAACTCAACACAAGCAAAAGCTAATTCAACAGCTATACACAATGTAACTTTTTTTCTTCTTTTCATTTTTCCATATAGCTCGGGTCTTATCGCTTGCACGCACGAAGTGAGTCTATATATATTTTCTCCACTTTATAAAGAAAGAAAAAGGAGCCCCTTAATGGATTGTCATGAAGGAAAAAAGAAAGAAAAGAAAGAGAAAAAAAACTGCATTAGAAAATACTTTTTCATTGCGGGAGGTAATCTTTGGGCATTAATATCCCTTTAAACGC
Source organism: Anastatus disparis (assembly GCA_017163975.1). Lineage (NCBI taxonomy): Eukaryota > Metazoa > Arthropoda > Insecta > Hymenoptera > Eupelmidae > Anastatus > Anastatus disparis. Next base: position 21,563,441 of record JAFFSR010000227.1, on the reverse strand, counting down.
AATGGGAGAGAGCGAGGTATATAAGCAAGTGGCGACTGTGTGTATATATATATCGATCCCCACACGCACAGCGAAACCTTTCACAATTTAGTGCAGCACAGCTAACATCTGTTACACGTCCCTTTTTTTTCTAAATATATGCTTCATATTAACCGAGAACCATGATGAATTCAGACTTTGCTTTGTTCCTTAGAAAATCGTTAAATATTGTTTTTTTTTCGTAAAAAATATATTATTTGTATGGCTTTTGACCGCCATGCTTATTTTAACTTGAAATTTCGATGACTCACGTCATGGCCGTACGATGTATCAGTTGAAATATTTCAATTGATTCGTCACAATCTCAAAAATGAAAATATTGTTAAAAAAGCATATCTAATTTCTACGGATGATATATTTTTTTATCTTATTCCTACGTAAATTTATTACATCATAAATTAGATAAAGAAAAAATACATGATACATGTTTAGATTAAATTTGATATTAAGAGAATATCTTATATTATAACGATTGGAAAAAGAATAATTAATATAAACATTTTTAGACTGTTTTGTCATGAAATTTTATTTTTTAAATTCATATCTATGTATCTGTAAGAAAGTAAAATAACGATCAAAATCCCAGCTCACGTTAGATACATCCTAAGCATATCAGACATGATAGCGTGTCACGTGTGGATTCACAAAGTAGTTTTTGGCGTGAAAAAACAACTAGGATTTTAGGAAAGGACTGGCCTCGCTAAGCGTAGCATAACATTTACTACCACGTTAAATGACTACTACCACGCACAAGTCTCGTCAAAACCTGTTTCTCGCACGCACCGTTGCCAGGATTTATCAGGAGAACATAACAACACCAGAAGTTATCGACGTGTTATTCTTTCTCTCTCTCCCCCCCTTATTTCATGCCTTTGGAGAAACATACGTGGGCGTACGTGTATGCGTTTGAGAAAGGGAGAAAGATAGATAAAGAGAAAGAAGAGAGAGAGAGAGAGAAAAGAAAGGATCGAATATCCTGTATCCTGTTAAGTACGCATTTCAAAGGGGGATTTGAGTGCTTGTACAAAGGGACAAGAGAAGAAGGAGTTTGTTAAAATGGGAATGCTCTGGTGCTGTAAGGATTTAGAAGATCAAAAATCGTGGAGGACAATGGCATCCTCGAAAGGGGATCAGAGAAGCAGGATGCGCGATGTTCATTCTTATATGTATGTGCTAGCGTTTCTGTTCTCGGATCTTTTTAATGTTTCAGATTAGGTGAGAAGGTTAGCTTACTTCCAATATATATGTACATATATACATAAAATATATATGTTGAATGTCTTAAGCTAATATTTAAAATTAAAGAAATAAAAATTTATAAACGAATTTTGAAAACCATTTTAAGTGAAAAACTATATTTTATTTAAAGAATTTTAAAATATTTTCAGATATACTTGAGTAGAGACTTTTATTGCTCAATTTAAAATTTTGTGTATATATTTAGGTGTATATATGTATTTAAATATTTGAATCTAAACTATTTCCGAAATATAGAGGTCTTCAGTGGCTCACTTGGTAGAGCGGTGGATTCGCAACCCGAGGACCCAAGTTCGAATCCCAGTCCCGGTCGATTAATATAAACATCGCTGTACATTGCATGTGCTTTATTTACAAACACACTGAGAAACCTTCATCGCTAATAGCATAAATATAGCGACGTTAAATAATATTAAAAATTCGTATAAATTTTATCACTATTAATTTCGTATTTTTTAAATTTTTTAGACCTAAATATTTAAATACTGTATAATAATATCATTTTATTTTACTTGAAGTATATTATAAACATTATAAATTTAAAATACCTAAAAATGTCATTAATAATTGCGTATTAACGCAATTATTTTTTGTACGTGGCATCATTAATGATTTTAACAGATTTTTGAAAATGAAAACCCGAATAAATATCAATATAAGCTTGATCATTTTTTAAAATTTGATTCGACCTAAATTTTAATATAATACATTCAATTGTTCTTGAATATCCGTGATAATTTTTTACAGACTAGCTTGACTACTGTTCACAAATTGCTCGTGCTTCGATCTAATGCTCTTCAATTTAGATCAATCCAGGTCAATGCGAACATTCGGTCCAATCTAAGCGGATGTACATCAATTTGATGTGGATCATCAAATCACTTTATGACCGACTGATATAATAATCTTCACAATTAAAGTTACGTGTTATTGATTCGGTTGTCACAGCAAGTATTATCATTAAGAAGATATATTTATTCCAAATATTAAAATGTTTTTAAAGTAGTGGTTAAAATAATTAAAAACTTGTTGGCTTTCTTTTCTAAAAAATCTAAAACACCAGATAATTTATTTAAATTAGAGATAACTTTTAACTTCAATCTACTTATTGCAATGACAATAGGACTAAAAAATAGATACTTATTATTTTTATTAAATGTTACCCCAGTCGAATGTAGAAATTGCGTGTAATTATTTTTTTACTAATATATTTCAATATGGTTTGATACATATTATTGTTTTTTAATCATGTTATAATAATAATAATATAAAAGTTAACATTATTAAATAAAGTATATGCGATTTGATCATTAATCCATGATTGAAAATTTCAATACGTTTTTTAAAAATGATCTAAACTTGTGTGTTACGTGTTTGACTGTACATAAAATTCCTATGACAATTTTGATTTAATAGTTTTATTAACTATAAGGATTAATCTACTAACTTCGTGACGGTAAATTGTTAAAGATAAAATATTTAATCACCCCTGGTAGAAATTTGAACATTAAAAATGGTGTAAACAACAATTTATGACCATTGTCAATAGTAATATTTTGTCATGTCAATATTGGCGAATAAATGGCAATTTTTTGCTGAATCTGCAGAGCTCAAATTTTTTGGTATATTGGTTAGCATCTTATAGGCAAAAAATGCTAATATAAAAATGTTATTCAAAATTTTTGTATTTAGCCAAAAAAATACGCATTTTAAGTAAACGGAGAGAAAAAATCAGTAACAGTTATCTAAAAATTAGGTAAACTGTGGACAACTTTTTTTGACTAGTTATATAACTTTTTAGTAATGAGTCCTTAATTTTTCAGATCATAGGTAAAATCATAACCTCACTTTTGCCACGTGGCGAGAAAATATAGATTAGTATTTATTCACATTCCTTCATCAATGTTTATTTTTATTGGAATTTATAAAAATAAAAATAATATTAAATTTTATTAAAATAAAAATATGAAACGCAGTACGAAACGAGTATAAAAATATCGTTTTTTAAAATAATAAATGGAAAATTTTATTAATCGTTTAAAAATAACCTCTAACAATCCGATCACAACTCAAAATATACGCGCGATATATATTAACAAAAGTGATTCTATTAATGATTAATGATAACTTTTAAGAAAAAACCTTAAATGATTCTTAATAGTAATCAATTAAAGCACAATTTGATAGACTCTACTGTTAACTATCTATATTCAAATAATAGTGAATCAGACTCAACATTTTATTAGCATTTTTTAGCACTATGAAGGTTGAAAAAAACGTTTCATATTAGTTCAAATAATGGCCATAAAACATTCCGATTTTCTGCTCTTCACTTTAAAGAAATGGCCATAAAATGGTAGAAAAAGCGTTTCATTTTCTACCAGGGACTGACTTGTATAATAAAGTTGAACATAAGATTTGGTGATTGAATACACTAAATTATACTTGATAAATTTTTAATGTAAAATAAAATTATATACAGATTGAAAGGACAATTATAGTTGAGAAAAAAATAATAAGTCAACTACTGATTTTCAGGTTAAAAAAACTTGACTAAATTAACATAAGATGATGTTTGATGTACGTCATATAGTGATTTCATGAGAAATTTCAAGACAAACTTGGTAAGTTAGTAATTAATATTATCTTTATGTTAAAATATTATACAATATTTGTAAAAAAAACTTTTAAATAATAATCAACTGGAAATATATTTGATTAACTGAACTATACCTTTTTCTCAATGCCGAGAAAAATTCATCAGTAACAATTACAATAGTTATTTTCTAGATAGTAAAGTTGATATAGATAGAGATCATGGCAAAAAAATTACCATAGTTTATACTGAAATTTGCTAAAAATAGAATGAAAACTCTTATGTTCCTCGCAAAATTTTGCTACGAAATCATAAAAAGTAAATTATTACTTTCAGAAAAAAAATGCGCTACTCAATGCTAACAAAAATTTGAGAACAATAGTAAAAAAAAATTTTTTTGTTCATTAAAATCATTTAAGAATGATAGTTGATAAATGATTATAATGTAATTTTTTTCGATTAATGTATGAATCGATGTGTAGTTACTATATCATATAATCTTTATGTAAAAAAACAAAACAATTGTTATAAATATTAAGTAACATTTGTTTAAATTTTCTTTATAGTTACTGTTATATTATTTTGGATTATACAGCTTTATAAATTTTAAATAGGTGGCCGAGAAAATACTAATATAAACCTTTTTCTTAACTAAAAAATTTCTTTTCTATTAATTATTTTTTTGTAGAGAAATTTATCTTCTTTTCAATAAGATTAGTTATTAAATTAGAAATTTAAAATTTTATAAGAATTTCACAACTATTTCTTTGATTATTAAATAAAATTTCCCTATGATAATATAGAATTATCATCCATTTTATTATTTGAATTTTTAATATTTTTAGCGAAATCATTTATATTGTAAAACAGTTTTTGTCTTACGACTAAATTGATACAACAATAAAATATTAGAAATAATAAAATAAATTTAATTGAATAGTTAAATAAACATTTTCAAACAAAAATAAAATACGTGTTTAAAAGAATATGTTCACTCCCAGTTATGTTATCATCCGTTACTAATAAAATTAATATAAGATCGTAATCATGCGAGATACCAAATATAGTTTATTTTGATAAAAATAATGCCGATAGATCTCATCTTTTTCAGTTTTTACATAAATCACTAATTGTATCAATTTACAAATAATTCGTATTTTAAATTTTGTACATTTAAATATTTAATAGTTCAATATTTTTCATTCCAGTACCATTTCTGGTTCTTTTTTTATAAATTTGAATTTAATGAAATCAGTATAATCATCCTGGAGCCATGCTGCAACTATGTGACGCAGATTGAATGAGATTTTTTAAAAAGTAAACTCTAATTGATCGAAAATACCACGAACATAACAAGATTACATGACTTTATTTATACCTTCATTAATCTTTTTATGTTCTTTTAAGGTCAAAAGAGCCTCTTTAGATATAATTTTTACAAATTAATATGTGTACGTAATAATCTCTATTATTAATTATGGATTTGTCAATATATCTTTGTAAAGGTATTATACAAATGTATGTAAAGATACAATACAGCTCAAATTAAAGAATTTTTTTCAACTTTGAGTATTACTTTGTTGAATCATATGAGAAAGCAATACGCGCTCATTTATGATCCTCTGAAACAATGCTAAGTTTCATTGTTTCATGAATTCAGAATCTACTGAGCATTGACTTCTAAAACTCTAGTTTTTTTTATATATTCATGTAAGAAAAAATTTCTCACAGCTTGAACGAAATCGGTGAATCAAAGTTATAATGTTCTCTTAATTAGTTTTAAAAATGTTTATCCTTGGATAAAAATATCTATAAAATTTTTTTGTAAACTATTGTAATAATGTTATCAATTCAACTACAGGTGACAGAGAGCGTTATGTGTCATATTGAATTTTTTCTTTATAGATCTTAGCCATCAAAGTATTTTTTTATGCGATAATTATTATTAACAATTTATTAATTGTTTATAAAAAATTTCCTTTTCAAATGCATATTAATTATATAATAAATGCTTCTTTAGTTAAAATTAATAATCACCAATGTAACGACAATGGTTTCTTGAAGATTTTGACAATGGTTCACTTTGATGTATTGAGGTCTTCAATGGCTCACTCGGTAGAGCGATGGATTCTTAAACTCGAGGTTCCGAGTTCGCATCCCGCTCTCGGCGACCGAGTGATGCAAGCACTACTGTAACATGTGCTTTGTTCACAAACACATTGACGATCTCCGTCGCTAATTAGTATCGTAATGATAGCATAAATACAGCGACGTTAAATAAAAAAAAAAAATTCTTTCGCATCTTCATTTAATCTTTTTTTTGAAAAGAATTACAAAAAATTTTATTCAATACAAATATAGAATCAAACAATACATATATGAACTTTATTTTTTAATAAACTATTAAAAAATAGACGTTCTTTAAAAAGAAAATTTTCCTTTTGAGGCTTCCCATCGTCAAAACATAGCTCCCAAAGTAGTAAATTTTGCTCGTTTACTCAAGCTTTCGAAATTCACACGATGCATTTTGATTAAACATTTTTTCGCTAAGACTCTTTTTTTAACTCTCCCTTTAAAATTTGAAGGTACATTTTACGTAAGTTTAAAGTTTATGTGAAATAACTCGAACCCGTCGTATAACGTAGTTCACAGTATTGTACAACTCCACCCGCAGACGACAAACTGCCACGTGACAAAAGTCCGCGCACGAGAGCTCAGCGATCGATCGGCCGATTAAGCAGCACGTCGACTTGCTACTATATGCAACTCGCATTATGTCTTTTCTATTTTAAATATTTGTATTTTTTATTTCTTTCGTTCTTTTTTTTCGTTCTAAAGCACTAATGCACGTCATAATGAATTGTTTATACATGTGAAGTTGTGTAATTATAGGTACTATTGGTATACTGTAAGAAAATTCTATTCTTTTTTTTCTTCGATTATTCTTTACCGATGTATATTTTCTAGAAGTTTCTTGTCGTTGTAATGAATAATTTAAAATTTGCACGTGGATAAATGTTTTTCTTAATTATTAAATTTTAAATAATTAATACCGTAAAATCATATTGTGCATTGGTCGTTAATCATTTATTAATTAAATCTCATGATCGAATATTTTAGATAATTTTAAAAAACATTTCAAAATATCTAGATTTATTTGAATTAGTCTCGTCTACCTTATGAATAATATTTTTTTTACCTTCAACGTTTCTCGATTACGACTAATCAATTTTAAGCTAAATTTAAATGTCAATTAGATAAATTGAATAAGAAATGTATATATATTCTTTTGTCTGTTTAAATTTTCTTCATAGTATAGTTTTGCACCCGAGACAAAACGTTAATCAAATTATTCGATTATCAATTCATCTGTTATTTTTACATTTTTCAATTTTTAACTAAATATTTCGTAGTATAAAAACATTTTTTTTCTATTTATAAATGTTAATTCTTGGTTTAAAAATATATACGTTGAAAACTTGTGAAAAATGCATTTAAATGACTCCAGATCATTATACAAGATTTCTGCATAAATAAAAAAAAAGAAACGTTGCCTTCTGACCTCATCGTATCTACGCATTTGGTAAAAATATATTCTCCATATCGCGTATATAAGATTTAAAGTATAATACTAAAGCACTGCTTTAGAATAAATCCTTATATCGCCCCTATTCTTTTCGAAGCAAAGAATTCGAAAAAAAAGAAGAAAGAAAAGATAAAGCAACTTAACAAGAGAACAAAGAAAAATACGTCGAAAATATCACATTGCAAACGCGCTCGCGCAAATACTTCACTTATTCTTTTTTTTCTGCTCTCATAATAAATATTTCATGATCTCTTTTGACTCTCTTCTTTTTTTCTTTATTTCGATTTCCTCGTATATACACACGTTGTCAAGGCAATAGCGCCATCTCTACACTATAACATTTTCTTTTTCTTTTTAAGTGGGGACTGTATAACCCTTATATATTTTATATAGTAGGATCAAGGAGTATAAGATCTCCATTAATCTCCCTCTTGAGGATCGACGAACTCACTATTCGACTTCATCGTTTTCTTTTCTTTCGTTTCTTTTTTTTTTGTTTCACTCTTTCGCTCTATTTATTTACTCTCCACGCAAGCACGCTCGGGCTCCTCTTTACGCTCGAACGTTTGTATGAAGCTTTCTTCCTCTAATTTTCGGATTACTCTGTACATCAAACCTTCTTCTCCTCCTTTTAGTTTGTCGTACACCAATCTTTACTCAAGCTTTCCTAGATAAGTTCGACTTGTTTCTATTCTCTCTTTCTTTTTTTCTCTCAACTTTCTAACTGCTTGCAGATTCCTCATTTTGTTTTCGTTTCTTTATCATCACCCGAGCTGTAATTGAAAAAGTTTTTAAGCTTAATTATTCTTTATTGTTGTCTACAATGCAGTTATTGTACTTTCATTGAATTATTGGATTATTATTAACGCATTTATTTTTTCTTTCTAAATTATTTGTATAAAGCAGTGCAATAAATTTTTATTAATATTTTTCTGTTTTAAATCGGGTTTTATCTGAATCTATTATTGAAAAATCTTATTAGCCTTTAACTTAATTTTCTTATTTGACTATTTAACAATTTTTAAACGCTTGTCAGTTTTACCGTTTTAATATTTCAATTTTCCTGAAATTATTTCAAATGCAAATGAGAAATTCAATCAGCCTTGTTTTTTTATTTTACTATTTTAACGCTCGTAATCAATACTGTTTCTTTCCCATCTTTTTCTATTCCTCAGCTCAATTGCTTTTCATCAAGTTGTTTACTACCTTTAATTCATCAAGCCTGTTTTTTTACTTTTTAATTTCTCTTTTTATTCTCTTTTCTTTTACTCAAAGCATTAGAAGCTAATTTCAGTTCCTTCCTCTGATTACCTTAATTTCCTCTCTACATTCAGTTCGATTATACATTTTTTTTTTATTATTCATCTCTCGCCTTTCCTGCAACCCTGTATCATGATTTTTTTCTTCAAGTACTTTATAATATACCTCCCATCATCTCTGCTTTGCTGTCCTGATTACTCTACCACTCCTTCATTCTTATACGCATTTTACCCCTTTCCTTCCTTCTTTTATTTTCACTACCTATCTATCATTTATTTCCTCTCTACCCTTTTCCTTCTCTTTTTTATATTAACATTCCATTTCCATCCGTCTCTTTCTCTCTCTTTTCTCTTTCATTTTAATCTTTGCAATATCTTCTTTTGTGATTTTTCATCTCTTTTACACACATGTAATCAAATCGAACCCCAACTGCGGCATGCCTTTTTTTATTTCTCTCTCTCTCTCTCTTTCACTTGATGCAATAGCTTTTCCCGGCGGGTTCGAGTTTACCAGATGTTTTCAGAACGTACAGTACAACACTCGCGTGTGACTTCGTGTTCGTTTTGCCGCTGTTGCTTTACTGCTGCCGCACAACTCTAGCTCACGATGACGTCAGAGACAAAGAGAGATGGATCAGAGAAGAGAGAGAGAGAAGGAAAGAGAAATTGCGCTCTGTCCAGGATTGGCGCGCGTGCGCGTGATATATATATATATATATATATATATATACAGATATATACAATATAAGAGAGTATGGCTTTGGCGCCCGAAGAGTGAAATGCCGCGTTGTCAATTACCAAATCGAAAAGGGGGACGTGACGAGAACAGCGCATTCGATGCGCTTGCCAAGTTGTGTTTAAGGGTCCAATGTTTTGCTGCTACCAAAATTCTCTCTTGTTGGTTCCCTATTGGATCTTTCGTTATTTTTCTTTCTTGCTTGTTTACTATCTTTTTTATTTATTTTATTTATTTATTTGCTTATTTAATCATTATTTTGTTTGCAATTTGCCAAAATCTTCTTATTTTACCAAATTTTAGATAATATTGTTTTTCAAACATTAACTTTAACGTAAATAATGTTTTATTGTAACAGCTAGAACTCAGCATATTTTTTCATCTTTCATATAAAAATAAAAACGAATATTGCATTTCTTTAGATTAGTTTAAATGTTAAGTATTCAATTATAATTTTATCTATTATCAATCTAAGAGGAAATTATAATAAATTTTTGTCTATTACAACTAGATAAATTGAAATATAAAAGCGCATACTGTGCGCTTGCACTTAATTCATATTATTGCATTGCATTGCAATTTTGAATCATACAAAATTTTTGAATAAGCTGAGTTACTTCATTCTCACGTATAAAAGTTATTGCTAAATGCATTAGAACTTTGGAGCTCTAAACTTTTTAGCTACAAAAGAATAATGTACAAATAAACAGTGAACAATTTTAATTTTAATGATTTACCGTTTGTATGAAGTTCTGAATAATTGTTTATAACTGAAATCCTAACGTTACGTAGTAATCAGAAATATAACTATTTTCAAATATTTAAGGAAATATTTTATTATAAAAAAAAAGTATATAAAAGCAAATCATCGATTAAAAATTAGTTTTTTAACCTACGATTTGATATTACAACGAATGAAATTTTTATTTAACCAATAGTTTTGATAATGTAAAATTAAAAATCAACAATATAATTTTAAAGAGTGCTAATTTCATCATTTTTATTTCGGATTTTGCATGTAAATATTCTGGCAGAAATTGCAAAATTAAAAATGTTCACTAAACAAAAGAATGGCCAAAAGAAATGGTTAGTTAATTATCTAAATTTAAGAGTTTAATTAAAGAATAGCTTATTAAACAAGTTAACAAAACACGTTATTTATTATTACTTTTATAGTGACATTTGAATAAATATATAAGGAAACGTTTCTTTCGTCTGTATATTACTAGCCAGTTCATAGCTAGTAAAAATGATGTAGTTTTATATTTACATAATGCTCTTACCATAAAACATTTTTCCACTGCTTCGCATTTCAACTAGCGATAAACTAGCTGTCAACTCAAATTCTATTAGAGTATCTTACTAAATCATTCTCTTTTATATGCAATCAATAATTAATATACATTATATTTATGGAAATTAATGAACGTACAATTTATTATAATAAAATCATACAATATATCTTCATATAGTTAAAAAGTAGAATGCACTATTCAATACTTATTTATATAATGTGTTCAGAATAATAAACATCAGCGTTCAAGCTATTATTAGCTTCACAAAGACTTTAATATTTCTAACGTTTACTTATAATTCAAATTATTACCATCAGGATGACCTTATTTTCAACAATAGTTAAAACTCGTTCGCCACAAACTTAACAGCTTCTATAGAATTTCTCGGCGTAAACTATTACTGAAAATAGAAAATCAATTAGTACAAACAAGCAATAGCTCGTTTCTCCATAAGGCGCTAAAAATTCTAACAGATGAAAAAGCAAAGTATTGTTTACACGTGTCGACCCTGTTAAAAAAGATATCCAATGCAACAAGAGATACTTGACCCACATTTAGATAGGATGGCGCTCGAGGTGTAGACATCTTATTTTTCCTATACGATATAGAAATTTTTGGCTTTAAGCCCAGAGACGCCAAAAAGCTTATATTAATACCTAGCGAGCGTTTAATGACCAACTGAATTAGCACGCTTTTGCAAAGCTTATACAAGCTTAAATGATCGACATCAGTATACTTTAAAGATCTGCTTGTCATTGTATATTAATTCGTTAAATATTTTCTTTAATGAAGTTTTATAAATAATATCATTAAATAATTTATTGTTTTTCTTGTTTACTAATTGCGTATAATGAAATGTAATACGAGTGTAAGTTGTCGTTAGAATAGATTGACAGACGGAGCGATCCAATCTAAATGCAATTTTTTTTTTGTTTACTTCCTGACAAGCTGAGCTGAGCTCTTTAATGATTAGTCATTGTAAGGTTAAATTATTTATATAAGATTTTTCCCGTGACTACTTATAAGACACGAGAAAAATCTAAATATCAAAAGTATAGAAGTTTGAATATTAAATTGGTTTTACTATAATTTTAATTGAAAATAATCTTTTTTAGTTTTTCTAATTTTTTTTTCGTTGTAAATCTAAAGAAAATCGAGAGTGCTAAAAATTAATGAAAAATTTCAAAACGAGAATAGTTTTACTTTTGGTTTTAATTTAAATGACTGAACTCTGCATAGAACTACTTATCATGTTTAAATTAATTTTTAACAATTCATATAATAGTAAATACATTATAAATGATCACCTTCGCTAGTGATAAACGAAAAATAAGACTTATTCAGATTTAAAACTTAAACATTTAATTTAGAAATAATGGAATGCGGTATTTTTTTAAAGCTACACTATTAATTTCATTAATTGCGGTTTAAGTTTAAGTTGAAATTTTTAATAAAGCACTAAACTTACTTACTTTTTAAGCGAATCGCTTAATTTAAAAAAATAAAAAGTACGTGAAAAAATCGATTTTTACACAACATTATGTTTGGTACATCAAATTAAAAATCTGAAAAATAAGCATGAATTTTCTTTTGAATTTTTCAAAGTGTATCAACAGAGCGAAAAAAAGTTAGGATACGAAAGAGCCAGATTTACAAATGAAGAGGGCTGAAAAAAGTTTACAGATATTAAATTTTCTGTTATCTAAATCAACTATTCGAATTCTGCGAACAACGCGAAATTTTTTTTTTATACATTGCAATACTGTGAATGTAAAAATTTATTGTAATAAAAATGTTATGCGTGTGAAACTTTTTACAAATTTTTATCAAAACAATTGGAATTGAAACCGATTGAAAAAATAATTAGAATATTTAAAAATTACCACGTTGGCGGAGATTTATGACAAAATTATAACAATAGATTAGTAGAAAATGATTAAGAATAATAAATAAACATAAATTATTTATTTATCTTGAATAATATCTTTTAAAGATACAATACATAAACATAAAACCATACGATAAGTGTTGATTAAATTTAAAGTCAGATTAATTTTACATATTTCAAAAGAGCAGAAAATTTAACACAATTGAAAAAAAAAGAAACAGAGTCGGTCTGTGGCTCATTCGGTAGAGCGTTGGATTCGTAATCTCGGGATTTTGAGTTCGAATACCGCTTTCGGTAGCCGATCGATGCAAGCACCACTGTACGTTACATGTGCTTTGTTTACAAACGCACTTACGAGCTCCGTCGTTGATTAGCGTAGCAAAAATAGCATAGCATAAATATAGCGACATTAAAAAAAAGAAAAAAGAATATTGATTAGATAATTCCTTTCTGTATAAACTAATAAAGTTATGCCATTTATTTTTTTATTATTTTAAAAATTGCCTTCATGATTTATTTCAGAAGCGACAGAATTTGTGATTCATACAGCAAGACAATATTATTATTGCAATTTCAAAAATAGTTTTAAAAATTATTTTTGGGTTCATTTAAAAAAAATTATTTACAGTTGTAATATTGACGCATGCATAGAATTATTTAAAATATACTCAAAAACTTTATTACTGTTGTACCTTCTTATTACTCCATTAAATATTTTCTTCAATAAAATTGTACCATAATGTTATAAAGTTATTTGCTATTTTTCTTTATTAGCAATTGGACATTAAAAATGTAATGCGAATGTCAGACGTTATAAGAATAGATTGACAGTCGGAGTAATGCAATCTAAACGCGTCATTTTGTCAATTTCCTGACAAGCTGATTAATTTAAATGATTGATTAGTCACTTTAATGCTAACTTACTTATATACATCGTAAGTTACGTTTCAACCAATTTGCGTTTTGTAAAAAAACTTAACATTTAAGATTATTGAATTATCGATTAGTTAAATATAATAAATTATTATATTTTGTAAAATTATTTTAATAAAAATAATGTAACTAAAAAAACTTATAAAATTTTAATAACTACAATAATTGTCTGCAATTTCTGAATCTTTGAAGTACTTATTGAATTGAAGATAAACGAAATAAAGTAAAAAATTCATAGAGAATTCAATTCCAAATATATTATTCGATTCACATTGTACATTTTATTAATAATATCATCAAATTATTAACCGAGAAATCATCAGTGGCTCACTCGGTAGAGCGATGGATTCGTAATCTCGAGGGCCCGAGTTTGAATCCCGCTCTCGACCAATTTCTGCAGGCACCACTGTACGTCACATGAGCTTTGTTTGCAAACACACTGACGATCTCCGTCGCTAATAAGTATCGAAATGATAGCAAAAATACAGCGACGTTAAATCAAATGAAAAACCAACTGTTTTTTTAATATCTTCATTTTCTAGATACTGTTATTGATGCAAGCTTTTTATTTGCCGATAAATCTTCTTTTTGACTTTTAGTTTAAACTCAGAGACTATATTTTCTTGAAATACTGCAAACGTTTCTCCATCATTTTATTATTTCAATGCTAAATTTACTACAGTAGGATTTAAATGTGACGAAAGTCGCGAATGTAATATTGCTTCTATAAATAACATTTAAAAACTAACTACCCATGGAAGAAGGCAATTCCGGACTGGATTTGGTACGGTACTGGTGCCCGTAATTCCAGTACTGATTCCCAATGCTGGTTCGGTATCGTTTAAATTTAAAGTAATATAGACCGAACTTAAGCCATGAGAAAACTTACCAGTATATCAGTACGATTTATCATTTCAATAAAAATTTTTAAAAAACAACAAAATTTTTGGAATAAAAAACTTTTGAAACAAAAATTGTTATATACCATATCCATTAATTTTAAAAAAAACTTAAAATTTGCTAATTGCCTAATTTTTTTTTTTTCAAATCAGTTTTTTTCGGGCTCAAAGAATCGACTACGGCTGTTTTTTACAATGCTGACAAACTTTTAATGTTCTGTTTTTCGAATAGTAACTACTTTTTATACTTTTTTATAGGGTTGGCAAGTCGTATAAAAATTAGGTTATAGGTTATATTTAACAAAATATGTCTTCGTACTGTGACGACAACAACGGCAAACGGTACTGGGAATACTTTTATATTCATCGTAGAATCTGGCAAACGATATTGAACGATACCTTATTTATTTGGTCCGATATTATCATTTCATATTGGATACAAGCTTGATTCAATACTGGCATACGTAGGACGGTGACCAATATTTAGCCATTATCAGGCCGTTAATTCAAAGCTGGCAGTTCTTCCATGGGATAAAGCATGGCTAATATCAATTTCATAAATAAAAATTATAACTTTTTTACTTTATGTTAAACTAACGATCAATCTTCAGATTCACAAATAAATATTACTTGCATTTTCTACGCGGAGAGAATTTAAAAAAAAAATTACGGTGACTGTCATCGGAGGACATTATATGCTTTTAAATTATACTATAATTAGATTTGTATTTTATGATTTGTTCGTGATTGCGCTAATTATTACAAAACTTTTGTGTCCATAAATTTTGTGAGATCTTGTCACAATAATTAAAAAGAAATGCTATGATTTTTAAGCAGAATTCCTTTAATAATTTTATCGAAAAATTCTCTCTGCTTTCAAATATTTGTAGATGCCATTTCATACTTTTCCATTGATGTTTGCGATTGTTAATTTTAAGTCGTATCGAATAATTACGTAAACTTTTACGACTATTTAATCGACATAAATAATTAATACAATCATTAGTAAATACATTTTTATATTCTTTACGCCACTTTCCATTAAAAAAATTGACTAATATACATTAAATTTTTAAAATACCGCAGTGATACCTTTGCCAATACCAGTTTTAAACTTATTCTTGCAAATATTAAAACTTATAGTTCAATGAATGTTGAATGAACCTTTGGGGTAAAAAGTAAGTTCAATTTCCGTTGTCAACCGCAGAAAATCAGTGGCAAAACGTGATCTTAGCATACCGTTGGGTCTCTTAAAATTTGGAACTCTCATCACAATGCTACACAAGTGCATAGGCTCGTAAATTTTCAGTAATTTGTCATTTTTATTGTTACCCTACTATATTACAATAAATTTAAACATTAATAAATTTTATGAATAAATCATTTTCAGAATTGATAATTGATAGTGGTGATGATATTTATATTTCTCTGTTCATGAATTATATTTAAATGGAAATTATTTTTAAGAAAATAATTTTTTAGGGTTTGAAACAAATGATACGTGCAGAAACGATAATCATACTTATATTTTTTTTCTAATTTCTAAGTATACGAAACATAAGATTTCTTTATATTTTATATATAATAATTTGTGATAAATAAAGTGTTTAATTTATAAGTTGAAGACGTACTGTATATCATTGTTAAATATTTTTTTCAGTATTAAATTTAGATTCTTAACTCGATGTTAAATTAAAGAAAGTCAGAGCACAAAATGTCATTTCACCTCTGCATAAAAATACTCCAAATGATGAAATATAAAAAGCAATCTCGAACGCAAAAAATCAACGATATCTTATATCCAATTATGAAAAATACAAATGAAAGCTCAATTAAAATTAATCGAGCGAAATTAGAACGAGAGTTATACGAATTTCCAACGAGTTTCATCTTTTTTTTCTGCACTAACGAAGGAAATTATTCAAGTGATTTCAACTGAAGCTTATACATATTTCGCGAGATTATATGGCCTCGTATTATACGAGTCGACAATCTATGAACGTAGATAAAACTAACCACATTTTCTCTCTTTCTTTGCTTCTTTCTCTTTCTTTCTTGCGGACGTGACGATGTGCCACTAGAGTACTGTAGTCTATATATGTGAATGTAAGTGTATGTGAGGGTTTATGTGTTCATGCGTGTGCCTATATACATGTGTGCGCACACGATAAGGTACACACGCGTACAGGAGAATACGTGTGTTGCGTTATATACATTGGCTGCTCGCTTGCGCTTACCGATAATGCACAACGACGGCTGTAGCAGCTTCCGGTCGAACTCGAGTCAGCGAGTTACAGAAGCCCGTAAAAAGAAAATAAGCTTCCTTCCCTCTTTTTTTTTTAAACGTCATTTATACGTATACCATTCGTATAGCGTACTGAAAAAGCTTGCTCAGCCGACTTTGACTTTTTCTGCTTATAGACTGAATTATAATGTGAATCGTGTCTTTAAGAGCGGGTTTTTGATTCTTTTGATGTTTGGATATTATAGATTTGTTTGAAAAAAAAATTTTCATACATTACAATATTAAAATAAGCTCTAATTGTTTTACAATTCTTACACTATAAAAGAATAAAAAATGATAAAATTAACAAGAATAGTATTAGAAGATTTGAATTTGGGATTTATCTTCTGATTTTGAGATAATGAAGAAAAAATTGGATTGTCTTCAAATTATACAGTTTTGAACTGATAATATTTTAAAATTTATACTAAAATTATACGTAAACTATAATTAAAATTTTGAAGTAAAAGAAACGATTTTCAAAAAGCTTAATCTGTTCAAATTTTATAAAAGAATAATTGATGCGAGAATTTGGCTCGTATTATGCACCAAAAATCAATATTGATGTTGACATGAGTCTTAATTTTCATTACTTCATAACTTTTAAAAAAATTAAGTTATTTTATGAAATCACATTAAACAAAACATTTTGACCTAGCTATCATTTGATTTTGGTTATAACCTTGAATTATTCGTTCAAAAGCTGTAAGGATCGAAATAAAATTCAATGAACTCATTTTTTATATTATTAATAATCTTGGTTTTTATTCTAAATTTTCTTAATCATACTGATTACTTACATTATTCTAATAATTAAATTTTAGGTTCCTATATGTTAACTTTAAGGTGCGAGAGTTGTATAGGATTTTTTATAACTTATAATTCTAATATCATTAATCTATATTTTAATTCTTTTTCGAGTATAACATTGTACAGGATATTTAAAACATGTATTTTTATTTTATTTATAAATATCTTCACCACAAAGTCATTCCTACTTATTAATTATGTTTTTTTTTCTATAAAAAAATAATTACCGAAAATTATTATGGAAATATATTGAACAATACAGGTTTAATTAAAGAAATATTTGTTAACGATTCGGATCTTTTAATTTCATTCTGGATAGTTGAGTCTTACGCAATAAATAAAATGTGCGTCTATATTATAAAAAATTTAATTAGTTTATAATCGCCTGATGATAAAAGTTAAGTTAAACATTTAAAATTGTTAAGTTTTTTCTTATAAAATTGAAAATTATAAACTAAGAAAATTAAGTATTAAACGATTCAACCTATGAAATGAAAAATTTAGAACATTACTTGTTTTTTTTTTAGAAAAATAAAAAATTAGAACTTAATAATTCACATAATATATCTACAAAATAAAGTAATGAATAATGACGACCAAGTTAAAATTACAGATGCTGAATAAAATTTGACACCTCTATTAAAAGTGAGAAACCACGCTTTAAGGACTGCTTCATTTTTTTTAATCCAATTCATATTCGCATTAGCCGTTGTTATTATATGCTCGATAGCCATTATCGGAATATTGCTTTTATTATTTCTCAGCTGAAAAAATAAGCATTCAAAATTACATAATAAATATGATAAAGATAAAATTTCTGCTTCAAACTTTGTTTACCTTTGCTAAATTATCCTTTGTTCTAATTTTTTCACCAAACTTGTTAAGAATCTCGAGTTTGCTATTCTGGTTGATACTGGAAAATAATAAATTTAATTATTTCACTATGATTGTAATTTTTCAAAATTTTTAATATATTAAATAAACATACTACTTCGAAACAAGAGACATGTAATTTTCAAGGATAAATTCAAAAGCGACATCAAAAGCTACATCACTTATAGATAAAAGAGTAGTAATAATGCTATCGGCCTGATCTAGTAACCCAGAATCATCATGGAAAGTTTCCTTTAAATAAAATTTCAAAATAGTCTTATTTCTCGAGCATCCCAAATTCTTGACAATATACAATCTTTCTCGGTCGTCCTTAGTATTCTGTAGTAATGCATAAGATTTATGCCATAAAAAACTTGAATTTTGCACACCATGACAAAACATTATATCTTCGTAATCTGGTGGAGCGCTAAAATTAATTATCCCATTATTACAAATTTCAATAATACTATTTTCATTTATAGAACAAATATATTTAGTTAAAGCTTTAACTTCTGCTACTTTCCTTTCCATCGGTTTACTCAAGCGATACTTCCACTGATTACCCATTTAAATTGGCTACAACAAATTGTCTTTGTGATCTTTGAGTTCCGTCAATGCTCTAGAAATTTCTTTTTACGAATGAAAGTTGATTTATTAACTAAATGTTTTGTTAAATAATAAAATAGGATATATTAACTAATATAAAATATTTTTTTTAAATAGTGCCTTAGTGCATAATTGTTATTGCATACTATATTACTAGATTTATAAAAAGTATTTTGTATTAGTAAATGTATTTTATTTTATGTCAAATAAATAATAAAGTTGATAAATCAATCAATCTAAATCTCAATAAAAATAAACTGTTATAAGCAGCAAGTATAGCTGATTAATAAGGATATTGTTCGAATGAACCGATAGAAAGGACTGTGACAGCACTCAGAATGTTAGCTATTTAATATTTACGTTTTGTTCTGTGTTTCTTTATTATGGAACCAATTAAGTAATTTCTGTTTCATCATTTTTAAGCAACTTGGATCCCCAAGTGAACAAGCTTTGTCTAAAGCTACTTTTCGACTGATTTTAATTATATTATCATCTTTCTCTTTTTCTTCATAGCCTAACGATTGGGTCCAATTTGTTAAGCTCGTCAAATAAGCTTTCTAAAACAATTGTATTTTTTATGTACATTTTATATTGTATAATTTTATGTAGAGTTTTTAAATACGCACCTTAAATGTTTGATAATGTTCTGTATTAATTAATTTCTCATCAAGCCAAGTGAACGCGCTTAATGCTGGATACCAAGCAATGTAATCGTCTTCGTATCGTAAATAAGTGGTTAAGCTTAAAAATGTCTTAAGATTCAATTGGTTATTTTTAACAAATGTTAAGGCGTCCTCCATTAGTTGGGCGCGATTAAGTACATGAATTTTTTCACGATTATCCGATTTCAGATAACCGATTATTAAATTCCAATTTTTCTCATCATAGTTGACACGATAATAACCTGAACAATTTTAATAATGTTTAAAACCAATAATCTTTTAATTTGATAATTAAAAAACAAAGATTTTAATAATTGTGACCAACCAGATCTTTTTTTATTAAGAATAATCCATTCTGTAGATGGAACAGTAATAGGGATGGTCATATTGCTATCATGCATCCACTTGTCAGGTTTTGTAATATTAAAATTTGGTTGAGCTTTTGTCGCATAAGTAATGGGTATGTACCATTCACTTTCTTTTTTACTTGAATTGTCCACCCGTCCTAGTGTAATTATATTCGTTGTGTAATCTCTTGTTACATTGATAATAGGATATCCTTGATATTCAAGCCATGATTTCATGTTCTTTTTTACTTTAATATCCACTTTTGCTTTGTTTACTTCTTCTTGCAATGCGTCCAGAAAATCGTTCGAATCGACTGGATTTATTGTACTAAAAAATATTATTACCTTTATAATATTATTATCTTTGTAATATTTAAAAAGTTCAATGCCTTTAATATGATTGACTAAGGATATTCAGATGAAAAATAAGAATTTATTTATCGATATATAAATATACATAGTCTGATAGACTTTAAAAAATTTCTACACTTATTAGCCTAAACTATTCTAAAATTATTTTAAAACTGACTAAAAATTTATAAAAACTTTATCTACAAATTTCAAATTTTCAACTGATCAAGAGAGTGTTAGGAGCCCAAATCAGAAACGAGAAAAAAAAAACCAAAATTTTCAGACGTTCAATATTTTTCTACTTACAGGCAATTAAATAACGTCATCATTAACAGCTAGAAGTTTAAAACTTTTTTAAATAATAGTTGAGCCCAAATCTTTTTAAAATTATAGTTATAGTATATCGAAATATTATTCTTTTCCTAAGTTACAGAGGAGTAAAAATTAAACTAAATTTCATTTTTTTATTATTAATTCATGTTATTAAAAAGGAAATTCAAATCCAATTTTTATTACGCTATGATTGAAGAAAAAATATTTAGATGCTATAATTGTTATTTTGAAATGGTTCAAGCGCAGCTTTTATCATAAAGAGTTTTGAACTACTAATTATTAATGTTGAAGAACTATGAACGTTTAAAAATTTGGTAACTTTTCCAGTGACTTTATTTAATTGTTTGTGACTAGGAAAATATTGAGAGTTAGTCCAAATTTTTTGCTTTTTTGATATTGTTGCATCCAGGATTACATCCAGAAATTTGAGCTAATTTGACAATCTGAAACCCTGACACTCTTCTTGTGAGAGAGATAGAATCATATTGTTGAAAATATTTATATAATTTTATGTATAATTTAATAACATTATATTTTTCGAGGAAATTCATAACAATTAAAAATTCGATATCATTTCCTCTACGGTGTCTGATTCATATTTGAAAATCATTTTAATAAAGTTAAAACACTAATGGTTATTTTTGAATGATAGTGTGAAATATAATAGTAATTAATTTTTTCCTTACTTTTTTCTCAAATATAGCTTAAGTCCCTTATGAAAAATCTCTTCTCCTAGAAAATGTTTCATCATGCGAATAATGGCAGCTCCTGAAAAATTGAAATTTGATTAAAGTAAAATGAATCTTTTTTTAATTAACATAAGTACTATGGATATTAAGAGTTTTAAAAAATTATTTGACCAACTAGAAGAGACCACCGAATAACGGATTTTGCTCAAACTTTGGGATAAGTTTTGAGAGGTCAAAATATGGAAGAAAAATGAATATGAAAGATCAATACTCAATATTTCCGTACTTACAGGCAATTAAAAAAAATCACTAGTGTTACTAGATTTTTAAACGCTTATTGCTCTTTAACCTTCAATGCCAGAAGTTTTAAACTTTTTTTAAATGAAAGCTGAACTCCAATCCTTTCGAAATAGTATAGTTATTGCGTATCAAAATATTATTTCTTTCTAAATTTTTAGTGTAATAAGAATTAAACCTGAATTTTCTTTTTTAAACATTAATTGATAACAAAAGCTGAAATTCGTTCTAGTCTTTGTTACGTTATAACTTTGGAAAAAAATAATCTTTTGATACGTGATGACTACTATTTCGAAAGGATTTGAACTAAATTTTCATTTAAAACAAGCTTTAAGCTTCTAGCTTTGAATGTTAAAGAACAATAAGCGTTTAAAAATCTGGTAGCTTTTTCAGTGATTTTCTTTAATTGCCTGTAATTATAGGAAAATATTAAGCGTAGGGGTCTAAAATTCTGTTTTTTTTTATATTTTGATATCTGGAAATTCATCGCAAAGTTTGAACGAAATCCGTTATTCAAAGGTCTGATACTCTTCTAGTTAGTTATATTTATTTATAAAAAATGAAAGGATAAATATTTTCAAAAAATACATTTGAAGTACATGATATTACGATACAAATAAAAGTATTTAGCTCTAAGCGTATGAATCACTTCGAAATCTCTTTTGTTGTCATTAATATGACTATAATTGTAAAATGACAATTTAATACATCAGTTTCGTTCTTTTTTACATTAAAAAATTTTGTTAACTCTTTTTCCTCATTAATTTAATTGGGATGATTCCAAAAAGTCTGAATTTTTGATAATGTGCATCCTCTTTAAAAAAAGATACTTTTAGATTAACGAAAACATTTAATTTAAGTACTAAAGAGTTAATAGAGACTTCAAAACAGACTTTTAAGAATCTCCATTTTTTTATCTTCTTTTTTTTTAAACTGACAGTAAGTGATAAAAATTAAAACCCTCAAAAGACTAATGTATGTTTTAATATAAAATTAATTAGAAAACATTAGTCTTTGTAACAAAATTTATCTTAAATATTAACCGGAAAATAAATTTTTCGAAGTATCTTTTTATAAAACTAACGTTTCGATATAAAAAAATTCAATAAAAAGAAAAAAAAAATAAAATCTTTCATATATACCTTTGTGATGTGAAAGAAATTCAGACAGTGGATCCATATTAGATTCAAGAGGATAAGTTCCTCGTTTGCTATCATTATCGAGAACCATAGATTGTATATCTTTGACAATATAATGATCCATAACGCGCCACTTAGGTTCCAACTATAAAAAGATTATTTACTTTATTTCAATAAAGTTAAATAGATTTTTATCACTATAATCATACCTTGTTGACAATGTCATAAGCCAAAAAGATCTTAATACCGCCGTTGATCCATGCATATTTCCAATCTTTGATTGTTACGAAATTTCCAAACCATTGCTGAACAATTTCTTTAGCAATTGATACTACATTGTGTTCTAGAGTGCTTGCCGATGGGGGGTTATTTTCATCGTGAATTAAATAATTTTCACTATTTATGAAAACAGGCAAATTACGAAAATAATAAAAACGAAGATTTATAAATATTGAAATATTTATAAAAATTAATAACTTACTTGTAATTTATAAGACCAAAACTTGCTATTGCGCCCGGAAAATCTGGTAAACCAATGAAATCCAATTTGAATTTATCTATTATGTCCTGATATTGAAAATCAAAATATTTATCAAGTTCTTGAAATATACGCGTTGCAGTTGTAAGACTAAAGTTGACATATTTTACAAGATCTGGTCTAACGTAAACTGTAAAATTATCACTATTGAATACGTTTGCGAAATCACAAACTGTGAAAGATAATAAATATGTTGGCATCGAAGGAGTTCTCATAAATTCTGTAAAGTGCGAAGTATTTTTAAGAATCGGGGTATTTGAAATGGCCTTATATCCTTCTCCGTGATTGATAATTAGCTGAAAAGTTGCTTTGTATTTGGGTTCATCGAAGCACGGAAATACTGTACGAGCAAATGTTGGACGAAGTCGTGTGCTTAAAAACCATCTAGAATTAAACTAATCGATTGACAAAAGAAATAATTTTGAAAAAACATATTTTTAATAGTTATGATTTATACAAACATGTTTTCATTTGTGTTGTTTCTATAATGACCTCTGAATATACCATGAGATAAGCGAGACGAATAATCTTCTATTATGCCAGAATATTTTATATGTAACCCATAAACTCCTCGTTCAAATACGTAGTCAAGTTTTGAAATACTGACAAAATCGCATTCAGATATCTGTTCCATTGTAAACTCCGTTACTTGCGTTTCGAATGTGTACAGAGTAATATCATCAGGTCTAAATTTTAAACTTCTGGAATGAAATGTTAAAGATGGTACAGTTTTCGTTAATACGAACTGAATCCTAACCTCTGATTCAAAGATCATTTTTTCACCAAGATTTTCAAAAAATTGAGGCGACAATTCTATTTTATAATGTATCGGAGTTACTACATCTGGTAATATACAATTTGTTTCTCGTTTAGTTCTAATAACTTGAGGACATACATGTGTATCTAAACCAACCGGCAAATTAACTTGTGCTTTTACAATAACAAAGCATACAAACAGAAATAGAGAGAGCATTTTCAAACGTTTATCGTCGCTCGCAAACACCTGTTAATACGTATAAAGTTATTAATGTTTTTTAAATATTAATAAATTTAAATTCTTCACAACTTACTACACTTTTTTTTAAATATATTAATTAACTAAACATACCTTTATTATTTAGACGAACAATGGAAATACTATTTTAAATAAGAAAAAATTCATGTAACTTATTACCATAAGTATTGAAAATTCTAATCGAATTGGAATTCTCCTTAATAATGCCTTATAATGACTATAATTATTAATATTCTTATTATTCTTATTTACATTAATTCACTCCCACGATTTTTTCACTCGCGTATTTTGGTATTCACTCAAAAGTTTAAGTAATCAAAAAATAATAATGATAATTTATTGAAATGAAGATTTTAAGTAGCTATCGATATATAACAAGCTTTATAATTGAATGACTACACTTGTCGTTCTAGTTCGTTAAGCAAAATATAAAATCAAGAGAAGGGTGGGATAGTAGAGAAATATAAAAGTTCAAGATGTGCGTACGCATACTTGATTTGAAAAATTTTCAAGATACCTTACGTAATCATAAGGTATCTATGTAATATCCAAAATTTCTAGAAGTCCTACTGATTTTCTAGCTCGCATAAAAATACTCTGTTGTATTTATGCAATGAAATAGGAAAAACTATAATTTTATTAGTCT
This sequence comes from Anastatus disparis, assembly GCA_017163975.1. Lineage (NCBI taxonomy): Eukaryota > Metazoa > Arthropoda > Insecta > Hymenoptera > Eupelmidae > Anastatus > Anastatus disparis. Next base: position 21,538,363 of record JAFFSR010000227.1, on the reverse strand, counting down.
ATTAATTAATTGTATAAATAATCGTATAACTTTTAGTATGATTTAAAAATTAAAATCGTTTAAATTCTTTATAAAATTGTATTAAAATATAATATAGTGAATAAATAATTAAATATAATTAATATAAGCATATTAATTAATTTTTATTAAAAAAATTTATAGAATTAATTATTAAGAATAAAAAGATTGGTCGTTTTTCTATATATTGTATATATATTTACATACAAAATATAAATATTATATTTTGTGTGTGTATATTAAAAAATTTACATATAATTATTAATCACATGATAAAAACTAACAAATGATTAAAAGCTTGAGAAAAATATTTAATTAAAATTATAGTTATTAATATAAAAAACTATAGTATACTATAGTTATTATTATCTTAAAATTATAGTATACTCTAATTGTTTTACGATACTTTTATTAGCAACTATAATAAGATCATAATCAGTCACTGTAATGCAGTTGTAATATTATAATTAATTAATGATTATAATTCTATAATAATCATAATAGTTGCAGTTCGTGGTATTGCGATAATATATTATACTTTTATAGTATTTATACTATCGTAATACTTATGGTTTTGGTTTCACGACAATGCATTATTATAGTTTTAATAAGGAAAAGAAACAATTGTAAATTTAATTGTTATGATATTTAAATTTATAGTGATTTTCATCAATGTTTTCAATTCATTCTAAGCGACGATGAACGTATGAGCACTATGTAATTTCACATTCTCAGTATTCAGATAATTTATAATTTTTATGTAAAAAGTGTGTGAGGTGTGTAATTTATTTTATTTTTTAATTTGTAAAATATTTTTTTGTTTCTTTTTAATAGTCTGAAGAGGTCAGCAAATCCCGGGCTGACGAAAGGTCTCTAGTGCCCAAAATTTTATTAAGTTTTATTTTCCCTACAAGATCGTTATTAATTGGTAATTTCACAAAATATGGAGGAAGATACTACAATTCAAGATTTAAACTTATAATTGTATGATACACATTTTGTGAAATGTATAATATTTAAAATAAAAATAAATATTAAGATTGCTTTTTAATAAACAGATCAGGCCTTTTTTAGTCGTAAACCTAATTATAATAAATATTAAATTGTTCAGTAATTTATCATTATAATTTATTAATGCAATAATATCGATTTGATTTGTAATTTAAAATTAATTACTAGAACCTTACAGTTTTTGGGCTTTATAGTTCAAAAACTGTAAGGTTCGAAAGTCAATATCGTTTTTAAAAATAACCATGAAATCCAATGAACTCGGTTTTCATATTAATGATAATTTTGGCTATCATTCTAACTATTTTTACTGATTACTTACATTATTCTAATATTAAAATTTCAGATTTCCATATGTTAACTTGGTGCGAGAGAAAAATAAAATTTTTTATAATTTATAATTCTAACGCCTTTTAATATACATTTGAATTTCTTTTCGAGTATAATAAATACTGTACATGATATTTAAAGCTCAAATTATATCATATATTTTCATTATATTTATAAATATTTTCCCTAAAAAATTATTCCTGCATATGATTTTTTTTTATTATAATACATAAGATTATTATCAAAATATTGAGCATATTAATGAAATATTTTGTTAACAATGCGTATTGTTTAATTATATTCTAAATTGTTGGGTTTTACGTATAAGTAAAATATGCGTCTATATTATAAAAAATTTAAGTAATTCATAGTTCCTAACGGTAAGAGGACATTTAAAATTTTTAAATTTTGTTTTATAAAATTAAAAAAATTATTAACTAACAAGGAGAGTATTTGACCTCCGGGAAACGGATTTGTCTGAAACTGCAGGATATGATTCTTTGATGAAAACAAATGAACCCGTGTTTTTTCAATTGTGCTAATAGGCCCTAGAGACAACGATATAGACATTTCTTCGAAAATATAGAGAAAAGAAGCGTTTATAAGAACTTGAATAACAAAACAACTAAAACTTTTACAGAAAAATATATAAAAAATAAAAGAAAGTTAAAAACTTTTATTTCAGCTTTGTTGCATTAAAAAAGCTTCTGTAGTTCAAAAGTTGTGCCTAATTGAAAATTCCTACAAATGTATTAATATTTTTTGCATGTTACATACAATCAAATTTTTATCCTATTTTACTAGCATACTTGAATTGCTTGTAACTTTTGAACCATATGAGATTTTTTAATGCAACAAAGCTTAAATTACTTTCTTTTATTTTTCATACAATTTTCTGTTAAGAGTTTTAGTTTTTTGGTTATTCAATTTCTGATAAAGACTTATTTTTACTATATTTTCAAAAAAATGTCTATATTATTGTCTCTAGGGCCTATTAGCACAAAAGAAAAAACACGGGCTCATTCTTTTTTATCAAAGAATCATATCCTGCAGTTTTAGCCAAATCCGTTTCTCGAAAGTCAAATACTCTCCTTGAAAGAAAATGTATTAAACGATTCAAAATATGAATTTAAAAATTTAGAACAACTTGTTTTTTTAGAAAAATGAAAAATTATAACTTAATAAATTTACATATTAAATGTATAACATAAAGTAACGAATAATGACGACAAAGTTAAAATTACAGATGCTGAATAAAATTTGACACCTCTATTGATATTGGTCAACCAAGTTTTAATTACGTCTTCATTTTCTTTAATCCAATTGATATTCGCTTTAGCCTTTCTTGTTACATCTTCGACAATCGTTTTCGGAATATTGCATTTATTTTCTTTCAGCTAAAAAAATAAGCCTTCAAAATTACATAAAAGATATGATTACGATAAAATTTCTGCTTAAAACTTTGTTTACCTTTTCTAAATAAGTATTCGTTGTAATTTTTTCACCAAGCTTATTAAAAATCTCGGTTATACTATCCTGATTCATGCTGAAAAATAGTAATGATTAATTATTTCATTATAATTGTAATTTTTCAAAATTATTAATACATTGAATAAACATACAATTTTACAACAAGAGAACTGTAATGTTCAAGAACAAATTCAAAAACGGCATTAAAAGCTACATCACTCATAGAATAAATAGTAGTAATAATGGTTTTGGCCTGATCTAATAACGGAGAATCATCTCGGAAAGTTTGTTGTAAAAAGTATTTGAAATTAGTCTTATTTCTCGAGCATCCCAAGTTCTTGATAATTTTTAATTTTTCTCGGGAGTCATTAGTATTATATAGTAATGCGAAAGAATTATACCATAAATCATCTGCGTTTTGCAAACCACGACAAAACATTAAATCCTCGTAATCTAGTGGCATTCTAAAATTAATTGTGTCATATATATAATTTTCAATAATATTTTCATTTATAGAAGAAATATATTTATTCAAAGCTTTCAGTTCTGCTACACTCCTCTCCATCGGTTTATTTGAGCCATACTTCTACAAACTACCCTCTTGGATTAACTACAACAATTTGTTCTCGTGATCTCTGAGTTCAGTGCTGTAGAATTTTTTTTTATTAATGAAATTTGATTTGTAAACTAAATCTTTTGTTAAAAATAAGATAGAACGCGTTAACTAATATGAAATATTAACAAAAATATTTAAAAATAGAGTATAATAATTCATAATTATTATTACATACTATATTACTAAATTTTTGAAAAGTATTTTGTATTAATAAATGCATTTTATTTTATGTCAAACAAATAATTGAGTTATTAAATCAACTTCCATTTAAAAAAATGTATAAAGTACTGACGGGACTCGAAGATTATGAAAACAAATCGTTGTAACTAGCAAGTAGATGATTAGTTAGGGTATCGCTCGAATGAATCGTTAGAAGAGAGTGCAACGTGACTCAGAATGTTGGCTATTTAATATTTACGTTTTGTTCTGTGTCACTTTATTATGGAACCAATTAATTAATTTCTGTTTCATCATTTTTAAGCAAGGTGGATCTCCAAGTGAACAAGCTTTGTCTAAAGCTACTTTTCGACTGATTTTAATTATATTATCATCTTTCTCTTTTTCTTCATAGCCTAACGATTGGGTCCAATTTGTTAAGCTCGTCAAATAAGCTTTCTGAAACAATTGTATTTTTCGTGTACATTTTGAATTGTGCAATTTTATGTAGAGTTTTTAAATACGTACCTTAAATGCTTGATAATGTTCTGTATTAATTAATTTCTCATCAAGCCAAGTGAACGCTCTTAATCCTGGATACCAAGCAATGTAATCGTCTTCGTATCGTAAATAAGTGGTTAAGCTTAAAAATGTTTTAAGATTCAATTGGTTATTTTGAACAAATGCTAAAGCGTCCTCCATCAATTGAGCGCGAGTAAGTACATGAATTTTTTCACGATTAGTCGATTTTAGACAATCGATTATGAATCCCCAATTTTTCTCATCATAGTTAACTCGGTAATAACCTGAATAATTTTAATAATGTTCAACAACGATCAATATTTAATTTGATAAACAAAAAGCAAATATTTTACTGATTATGACTTACCAGACTGTTGTTTATTTAGAATAATCCAATCTTTACGTTGAAGAGTTAGAGGGATCGTTGTCTTCTGTTGATTTATCCACTGGTTAGGTTTTGTAATATTAAAATTTGGTTCAGCTCCTGTCGCATAGCTAATGGGTATGAACCATTGCCTTATTTCTTTTTTACTTGAACTGTCCATTTGCAATTGTTCTAGTATAATTAGGCTTGCTTTGTAATCTCTTGTAACATTGATAACAGGATATCCTTGATATTCAAGCCATGATTTCATGAAATATCTTAAATAAATATACACTTGTGATTTGCTTGTATCTTCTTGCAATGCGTCCAGAAAATCGTTCGACTCGACTGGATTGATTGAACTAAAAAAGGTTAACATTCATGTTATTATTTTTGTAATATTTAAAAAGTTTAATATTATTTACTAAGGATATCCGGATGAAAAATAAGAATCTATTTATCAATATATAACTATACGTAATCTGAAAGACTTTGAAACATTTCTATACTCAGCAGTCAAAAATATTCTAAAATTATTTTAAAACTGACTTATAGTTTATAAAAACTCTATTTAAAACGGACAAAGTAAATAATGTTTGAAAAACTTTCTTGAAATTAATATTTCAAATTTCCAACCGAGTGTCAGGAGAAAATTTGCCCAAATTTTTAGACATGATTCTGGATGCAGAAACATGAAGAGAACCAAAATTTATAGACCCTAACGCTCAATATTTTCTTAGTTACAGGTAATTAAATAAAGTCACTAGAAAAGTTACTAGATTTTCAAACGCTTATACTTCTTCAGCACTAACAGCTAGAAGCTTTAATCCTTTTAAAATGAAAGTTGAGCTTAAATCCTTTTGAAATAAGACCAAATTTCAGTTTTTTATCATTAATTCATATTTTGAAAAGGAAATTCAGATCCGACTTTTATTATGTAATAATCAAATGCTATAACTGCTATTTCAAAAGGGCTAAAGCTCAGCTTTCATTTAAAAAGAGTTTTGAACTTCTAGCTATTATTTTTGAAGAACTATAAGCATTTAAAAATCTAATATCCTTTTCAGTGATTCTCTTTAATTGTCTGTAACTAGGAAAATATTGAGAGTTAGAGCCCAAAATTTTGGCTTTCTTCATATTATTGTATCTAGGACCATAAATTTGAGTAAACTCGGCAATCTAGACCTCTGAAGCTCTTATTGTGAGAGAAACAGAACAGAGAATATAGCGCGGTACTGATTTGATTATTAAAAATTTAAAAATTGAAATTTAATACATAACTCAATAGTATCTTATATCATTTCCTCTACGGTGTCTGATTTATATTTAAAAATCATTCCAACAAAGTTGAAACAGCAACCATTATTTTCTAATAACAGTGTGAAAATGGTATAGCTAAACTTTTTTTCGATAATTATAATTAATTTTTTTCTTACTTTTTTCTCAAATACAATTTGAGTCCTTTATGAAAAACCTGTTCTCCTAGAAAATATTTAATCATGCGAATAATGGCTGCACCTGAAAAATTGAAATTTTGTTAAAGTAGAATAATTCTTTTTCAAATTAACATAAGTACTATGGATATGAATGATATATGTTAAATATATTAAGTAGAGAGTCTTGAAAAGGAATTTAAAAAAATTACTTTTCAAAAAAGATATATGAAATATATGATAATACGATACAAATAAAAGTATTCAGCTGTTAAAGGTACTTTTTTTGTCATTAACCCTTTCAGTCACGAATTATTTTCGCTAATTTTTTAGATTTATTTACAATCATATATTCAAAATATATCATATGATACTTATAAAATGAACACTCATTTATATGAAAATGCAAAAAGAATAAAGATTAAACTTAAAGTGCGAATTAAACAATAAAAAAAAGAAAATGAGAAAAGGTGCCACTACACAGAGAAAAAAACCGTTGCGTTTACTGTGCTCAGTTTAGTAACCTTCAGAGGGCGCTTCCTCAGTTACAGCTACTCAAGATTTCAGTTAATTTAACTTAAATAGGTTCTACTGAACTGTCACTTCAGTTGGGACAACGTAATTACTTCGGTTAGATTTACTGAACTCCTTCTTACTGATGTACTTAGGTTAAATTTACTGAAGTCTTTAGTAAGCGCAACTGTTTTTTTTTCTCCGTGATAGTGGCTCCTGTGACTGAAAGGGTTAATACGACTAATTGTTAAGAGACAATTAAATACAGCAGTTTTATTTTTTTTTATATTTAGAAACTGTTCTAACAACTTGTTATTTTCCTGATTGGTTTGATTAAAATAATTTTAAAAAGTCTGACTTTTTGGTAAAATTTATGCTCTTAAAAAGAGATGCTTTCAGATTAACGAAAATATTTGATTTAAATACTAAAGAGCAAGTCGAGTAAAATCATGGGCTTTTAAAGATATCTCCTTCTCTTTCTCCTTTTTTTTCTTTAATCTAAAAATAAGTGATAAAAGTTAAAACACTAATGTAAAACATTAATATAAAACTTAATCAGAAAACATTAGTCTGTGCAACAAAATTCATCTTAATTAGTAACCGGAAAAAAAAATTTTCGAATTATATGTTTTTATAAAACTAACATTTTCGATATAAAAAAATTCAATAAAAAGAAAAAAACTAAAATCTTTCATATATACCTTTGTGATGTGAAAGAAAATCAGACATTGGATTCACAGATTCAAGAGGATATGTTTCTCGTTTGCCATCATAATCAAAAGTTATCGATTGTATATCCTGGACAATAAACTGATCCATCACACGCCACTTAGGTTCCAACTATAAAAAGATAATTTACTTTATTTCAATGAAGTTAAGAAGATTTTCATCACTGTAATCATATACCTTGTCCACAATGTAATTAGCCAAAAAGACCTTAATACCGTCGTTTATCCACGCATATTTCCAGTCTTTGATAGTTACGAAATTTCCAAACCATTGTTGAACAATTTCTTTAGCAATTGCTACTACATTGTTTTCTAAAGTGCTTGCCGATGGTGGATTATTTTCATCGTGAATTAAATAATTTTCACTATTTATGAAAACAGGAAAATTACAAAAAAATAAAGATTAGTAAATATTGAAATATTTATAAAAATTAAAATCTTACTTATAATTTATAAGACCAAAACTTGCTGTTGCGCCCTGAAAATCTGGTAGACCAATGAAGTCCAATTTGAACGTATCAATTATGTCCTGATATCGAAAATCAAAATATTTATCAAGTTCTTGAAATATGCGGGTTGCAGTTGCAAGACTGAAGTTGACATATTTCACAAGATCTGGTCTAACATAAACTGTAAAATTATCACTATTGGAAATATTTTCGAAATCACAAAGCGTAAATGATAACAAATAAGTTGGCATAGAAGGAGTTCTCATAAATTCTGTAAAATCTGAAGTATGTCTAAGAATCGGAGTATTCGAAATTGGCTTATATTCATCGTTGTGATAAATTATCAGCTGAAAAGTTGCTTTGTATTTGGGTTCATCGAAGCACGGAAATACTGTGCGGGCCAATTTTGGACGAAGTTGTGTGCTTAAAAACCATCTAGAATTAAATTAATCTATTATCAAAAGAAATAATTTTAAAAAAATATATTTTTCGTAGTTACGATTTATACAAACATGTTTTGATCTCTGTAGTTTCTATAATGACCTCTGAATATACCATGAGATAAGTGAGATGAATAATCTTCTATTATGCCAGAATATGTTATCTTTAACATATAAACTCCTCGTTCAAAGATGAAATCAGGTTTTGAAATATGGACCAAATCGCATTCAAAATTCTGTTTCATTGTAAAGCCTGTTACTTTGCTTTCGAATGTCCACAGAACAATATAATTAGGACGTAATGTTAAATTTTTCGAATGGAGTGTTAAAAATGGTATACTTTTAATTAATACGAACTGAATCTTAACTTCTGCTTCAAAGGTCATTTTTTCACCAAGATTTTCAAAAAAATAAGGCCTTAATATTATTTTATAATTTATCGGCATTACTACATCTGGTAATTCACAATTTGTTTCTCGTTTAGTTCTAATAACTTGAGGGCATACATGTGTATCTAAACCAACCGGCAACTCAATTTGTGCTCTTACAATAACAAAGCACAAAAACAGAAATAGAGAGAGCATTTTCAAAGGTTTACCGCTGCTCACAAACACCTGTTAATAAGTATAACGATATTAATGTTTCTTAAATATTAATAAATTTAAATTCTTCACAACTCACTGCACTTTTCATTATATTAATTAATAAAACATACCTTCATTATTAGGATGAACAATGCAAAGACTTTTTTAAATAAGGAAAATTTCTGTAACTTGATGACAAAAGTATTGAAAATTCTAATCGAATTGGAATCCTCCTTAATTATGCCTTATAAAGACAATAATTATTAGTAATATTCTTTTTATTCTTATTTACATTAATTCACTTTCACGATTTTTTCACTCGGGTGTTTCGGTATTCACTCAAAAGTTTAAAAAGTTAAAAAATAATGACAATAATCTATTAAAATAAAAATATGAAGAAGCTATCGATATATAACAATCTTTGTAATTTACTGACCATACACTTGTAGTGACAGTTCGTTAAGCAAACTGTAAAATTAATGAAGTGGGGGTTGTAGAGAAATATAGGAATCCAAGATGTGCGTACGCATATACTTGACTTTAAATATTTTCAGGCTGCCTTAAATAACTATAAGGTATCTATGTAATATTCAAAATTTCTTAAAAACTTTCTAAGTTACATTGATTTCCTTATACGCAGTAAAATAATTTGTCGTATTCGTGTAATTAAATAGAAAAAACTATAATATTATTAGACTAGTAATTAATGGTATAACATAGTATGTTTAAAAATTAAAACCATTTAAAGTATTTTCTAATACTGCGTTAAAATATAATATACTAAATAAATAATTAAATATAATTAATATAAACATAACAGTTATACTTTCTAAAATATCTGTAGAATGAAATATCAGGAATAAACAGATAATTTCATCGTTTTTCTACATTTTGCATCACAATAATCAGAAATCTTCGTACCAAAAAAAAAAATTTGATTATAGGTAAACATTTAAATATCTATATATAATTATTAATCAGACGATAAAAACTAATATAATTATTAAAAATTTGATCAGAATTATAAATTTTTTTTTATAATAAATAGATCAAACACTCCATAGTCATAAACCTAATTATAATAAATATTAAATTGTTCAGTAATTCATCATCATAATTTATTAATGCAATAATATCGATTCAATTTGTAATTTAAAATTAATTACTAGATAATGCCAAGAAAACTTTCGGTTGTAATATTGAACTTTTTTTTTATGTCGTCAGTGGTTCAGTCGGTAAAGCGATGGATTCATAATCTCGAGGATTCGAGTTCGAATTCAGCGGCTGATTGATACAAACACCACTGTACGTTACATGTGCTTTGTTCACAAACACACTGAGAAACTTACGTCACTAATTATCATCGCAACGATATCATAAATATAGCGACGTTAAAAAAAATATCACATGTAGGAAAGCTCATAATTATTAATTTTAAAATATTTTGTTTATAGAGTTTCTGAAATTATATTATATTTTCAAAGTTAATAATCCTTAGTTAAAAATAATGAAACAATTTAATTTTTATTTTTATCATTCATAAAAAACATTACTTTAACAAAAAAAAATATCAGAGAATAAAAGATACTATAATATGACTATACATTATAACGGGTAGGGTTAATCTTCACAGTAGGTAAAATACAGCTGAACTTTATACAATGCTTGCAATTCAGTATCCTTGATACCTACCGAACAATGGAAGAGAAATTCGTACATCATTAGTTAGGACGGATTTGGAGACTTTTTTATTTTCGCATTCATTCCAATTCTAGAAATTAAACCTATAAGTTGAATTTTATTATTCTTTCAAATTACAGATTTCACTTTATAATAAAATGACTAAATTTACTTAATAGAAAAAAGTAAGTTTAGCTAATTTTAAAACCATTACACATCACTGAAAAAAATATTGGTTAAAATTCATCAAACATTGAAATAGATTTGGCTTAATGAATTAATTCCAATAATATATTCTAACAAGTTTAATTTAAACAACAAAATTTTCAAACTGATGTACTTCGAAGAAAGTTAATTCTGCTTATTAAAAAATTAAAAATCAAACGTGAGTAAACTAACTCGAGCACGAGTTCATATTTTGGATGCTAAAACTCTCAAATCTAAGCGAGATAAAACTTCCAACAAATAGTTATTAGTTATAAAAATGAAACGAGTATAAACAAATAAAATACAATTAATATTAGCTTACAACAAAAAGAAATATTTTATCCTTATATTGAATTAATAATAAATTAAAATAGCAAGATACTAAGCAACGATGTACAGCTATCATATTAACATTGATCTGGTAGCTAAATATACATATCTTTATATATATATATATATATATATATATATATATATATATATATATATATATATATCCATGGTATTTGTAAGGTGAAAAAGATTGCACGTTTAAAATATGTTACTTTAAAATAAAAAAAAAGTACTTACAACTAAAGTTAAGTTGTTTACAAATTATTTAATATCAATAAATCAAATTAATTAAATTTAAGAAATAAAATCTAGAATTCTTTATTTTTCTCAATATAATAATAAAAATTTATAATAAGTCAACGAGACATTTGTCTTTATTCGAAAGAAAAACCAGTTAAATTTATCCTGAAATTGCAGCCAAGCGAGGCGACAAATTTTCTAATCCGTCCCTGGTTGCACAAGAATTATAGATAGAAATAATAAAATATCGTAGGTGTGACTGGTAGATCAATGTACCGTGTAACAGATAAAGGATAATTTCTCTTTTAACTCGTTTATCGATTTGATAAACGGACTCTCTTTCCGTCTGCGAAAATAAGGACATAGACATACATTTTATAGTATACCATCAATCGTTTCTCGATCTGATCGTCCAATTCAGATGATCGGAATGTTATTTTCCGCTATTACGATGCTACCTACAAATTCTTTCATCTCTGCTTCTTTACTTGAAGGATAGTTTGCAATGATGTTATCTTTAATGAGCGAATGTGCATTGCTGAAAGGATACTCGATGCGCTGGTACTTTAATTAGCTCTGTATGCGGAAAAAAATTTTTCTTGATGTACGTGGAGATTTTTCTAAGGAATGAGTAGTAGTTTATTTTTATAAAGTTAGATGATAAATCATACCATTTCCTTAAATTACAGAATAGTTATTATTTCGCAAATCTGATATTCTTTACTTGGCGTGTTATCTTAAAAGCAAATTTGCGGTTTGAAAATTTCAGGTTATATATATTTTTTTTTCATTTTTTTTTTTATTTTAAAACTTACCATTTTTAATCAAATTTTTATAAAACTTTTTTTAAAAATAAGTTATATTTTATATAAAATTTGTTCTTGGATAATTTAGACACAAAGAATTATTAATGGTTTTGATAAATGAAAATTAGGTATTAATGTTCAAGAATAATTATATTTCACCTGAAAATCTAAATTAACCATCTCTCGTTACCATCGGAAAATGTCTCGTCGGATAAGCGATTGCGTTTCGCATATCCATCAAAGTATTTAACCATGCGTTTAGCCGTTACATTTTTGGAAACAAGCCAAAAATGCGAATCCACTGACATCCGTACATGCTAACACTTTGTGTAAAACCTCAAATTACATTTTCATCAAGTCAATCAAAAATCATTGATAACATAAAGAAAGTGAAATGTTTGTGATGCTCATACCTTTGACATATTTGCCAAATCGATATAACTGAGTAAATAACAGCAATTCAATGATAAATCAACCAACTTCTATTAGATTGTGATTTCTTGGAAAGTACAATAAACGCTATCAACGAAATAGTTTTCAAGTCTTACGAACAAACTCAAGAGTATAACTTCCGGTTTATTCGAAAGATTCCACACAAATTATACATATGCGCGGAGGGAAAAGGGAGAAAAGAGAGAAGAAGGAGGAGGTAAAGAGAGAAAAGGCATAGCACAGAGTTTCCATATGGAGTACTTGTTTTCTGCGAATGCACGTGATGCGATATTCCGAGCATAGTTGCATACCGGAACAGTATGCATATATACGTAGGACTTTTGCTTACTTTGCTCGACCGTGGAACGATTTACTTGGCCAACTGCCAAAGTGTATAATATATTCCCTTCTTTTGAAAGTCAAAGAATTCACGTCTCTTTGCTGAATTTCTGATACTCTTCTTATTCTTATTCTTCTTCTTCTTAAGACTTATGCTTATACCTACTTAAACATTAAATATACAAGGCTGCGAAAGATCTTAGCAAAGTTTCGCATAGTTAAAAAAAAAATAAAAAAAATAAGGGAAACTGTATCCGATAAAAGAATAATGTTGTAGGGTGATTATTTTTAATGTATAAACTGCATTATATTTCTACACATTGATACTTATAAAGATATATTTTAATGTATATTGTAAAAAAAAAAATTTTTGAATAAATGAATTTCTATAGAAATTAATGTTTGGTCATTTTATTCGCGTTGTTGTGAAAATTTTAGTAGGGTGTTCTTATCTAAAGTTGTATTTACTAAAAAAAGGAACTGCACAACGATGTATACATTTTTTAGAATATGTGAAAAGTCAATATTGCAGTTTCTCAAGTTTTTGGAATTCATTTAAAAATCTAAAAATACGTCTATGCTATTTCCTAAAATTCTTTTTTTTTTAAGCAGAGGTTTAAATATTTATATTTAAAAAAATGGAACAAACTGAACATTTCATTTATTTTTTTTTTTTTTCATTTTTCTTTAACGTCGCTACATTTATGCCATTTTGTAATGCTAATCAGCGACGGAGCTCGTAAGTGTGTTTTTGTGAAGAAAGCACATGTAACGTACAGTGGTGCTTGTATCAATCGGTTGCCGAGAGCGGGATTCGAACTCTGAGCCCCGAGACTACGAATCCAACGCTCTACCAACTGAGCCACTCACCGGCTCATTTATGAAATTATATATTAAGCAGTTTAAACTGAATTCTGATAATTTTTTATGCCATAATTTTCTAATTTAATTATTATCATTTAGTATTTTTATTTAATTTAGATCATAAATGTACTGTAAATTTGTAATGCAGTTTTTAACTGAAAGAAAAGAAATTTTATTATCTCGAAAAGTTTCGCAATTCATTCAAACATTTAATTATCCAAAAAAAATAAAAACAAAAAATGAAGAAGAAATTTCACTCTAGCTTATTGTTTTAGAACTCCACTATACTTTCAGTTAAAAGTCATTGGATATAAATCAAGTATCCGCCAATAAAACCTTGTAATACTTATTCATACCATAAGTTTTCAAGGTGTACGTGCAAAAAACAATGTTCGAAAAAAGTCTTACAAGCGCAAGTTTCTTTTGCGGTTTCCAAAAGCGTTAGCGTTTTTAATACTCTTTCTCTTTCTCTCTCTTTTTGCGCTTCCAAGAGCAGCCGATGCTCGTACATGAATTACGATGACTGAGCATAAGTTCATATATGCGCCTTTTTGAACTTGAAGAAAATTTTTTTTAAAACTTCTTTTTTCCTTGTAAAACCGCATTAACATTTGTCATTTACAACACGATATTTCTATCTTCTCGACCACCTCGGCGATTTGTACACTCTCGAACGCGCACTCTCCTCTTAGGTGTCTGAAATAAATCGACAAAACGAAAAAACAAGAAAGAAAAAATAACTTGGTTGGCCTTCAACCACAACTTGCGTATACACCAACTTTCCTTAACCTTTTACCGCATACTCATATAAGCACCCCGTCGACTTTAAACTTCTTTCTCTTTTGTCAACTATCTTCTTTTCCTTTTTTTTTATTCTTCTTACTTCCAAGCACCTTGCAGAGCCTTCTATTCGTAGTCAATTTATATACAAGAAAAGAGAAGAGTACTTTGTATATATTAAAACTTTACTGTTAAGCATTGACAATGAATCTTTTGAAAATACCGCGGATGCTTCTTAATTTTTTTGCATATACAATGAATTCATTTGCAAATTTATAATCTTCGAAATACTGAATAATGTTATTTAACAACTGGTAGTTATAATCTGACAAGTTTAACTTGTTTATCAATTTATTTCTATTCGAATACTTTGTAATTCGCAACAGGACTGATAATAGGTATCTTTTTAGTAGACATCAATTTAATTTATTATAATTGCTTTTACAATCGAATCAAAAATAAAAATTGGATATTTTGTGATGATGAAAATGAGCAATATTTTTTAACACAATATTTTAATTTTTTATTACGCATAAATTTTAAATATTATCATTAAATATTAACATCTGCACACAATACCTGTATTCGACCTATACTAATTCATATTTTTATTACCCGCATGTTAATCGCCAAAATATTCATATGATCCATTAAAAATTTAACAATACTTAGAGTCAAAAAGATAAATATCAGTTAATGAATAATTTTTCTAAATAAGATCCTTGAAAAAAAAATATTTTCATGTTTCATTGCATTCTACAAAAGTTATACTAAAGGTACCAATAACCATTTTCATGCAGCAGAGAACCAAGTCACGCGTTAGATAAACTGATCTCCATGTAAATGCGAAGCGTGCGGCACTGTCATATAATCCCCTAAGGCAGACACCTGCCCTGAATTTCTTGCTTGCTTTTTTTTTACATCGTTCAATGCTGCTTTTTGAGGCAGTAGTAGTAGTGGTGGTGTACCTTTCAGTTCTTTTTTCTCTCTTTTTTAAAAAAAAAACTCTTTTGCGGCAATTTCTCTGTCGTTTCGTTACGGTTTGATGATTTTTTAGGAAGTATAATGTTATTTTTTTTATTTTCAAAATGCAAACCAAGCCTACTTATTCTAATTTTGAGAATGTTTTTTAATAACTGATTTTATCGATAATTTTGTCATTATTATGATGGATTTAAGATACATTATTTTTTTCATTTAAATTTTTTATAAGAATGAAGTGTGTTTAATGTTACACATATTTTTATAGTTAAAATTACGTGAAAACATAATGACATAATGCACATTATTGTTATAGAAAATAGGAAAAATTACTATACTTTAAAACGAACCATTTAATATAATTCTCTAAAACTTCTATTGAATACTTTAAAGCTTATTTGTAAGTTGTACAGTAATTTTTATGTACTCTGTGGCAATAATGTATATTATACTACGACATTTCTATGTGACCAAAGTAAAGTAGTAATTTTTAGTATAATATTTCTCTTAGTTAAGTTTACTAAAGATTCAAAACAAAATAGTCATCTATTACTACCTTATGTAAATATACGATATACGAAAATTCTTATTTTAATATAAATTAACAATAAAAAAACTTCAAAGAGTAACATTGTAAATAAAGCTTCGAAAAACATTGTTATACAAGTTATTTAAGATCATTTAAAATAATGTCACGGAAAAATGAATCCAAAGCTTATAAATGGTTAAAAAGGTTAGTTAGCGTTGCAAATAAATGCAGAAATAACACTTGAATTTCCTTGAAAGCGGCACTCTCTCTCGAGCATGCGTAATTTAACACCGTTCTCCGTCTGGGCAATTTTAAAAGTCTGAAACTTCGAAAACGTTTGTTAACAGACACAAAAAGCTTTAAATCATTTACTAGTGACATGTTACGCTCAACCTTGAGTGTAATATTTTTTAGTTTTTTTTCAACTTGAACTTTTTAATTATTAAACAGACGTAAATCTTATGTATTATGGTGGACCTTCGTGTACGTATACGTGGTACGTGATATTTTTAAGATGCAATGTATGGGATTGTTTTTTTAAGTAGAAATAATTCGTGATTGTTTAAAAAAAAATGAATAAGTTTTTAATATATTTTTCATAAATTGTTATACAGGGTACCACAATGATGAAAAGTTTTTATTCTTTCAACTTTTATTTTATTCCTTTATGTTACCATCGTCTTCTTGATCATGAAAAGTTTTCTATTTTTATTATTATTATAATTAACGCTTTTCCCTTCAATAATATCTACAGTGATTTTTTCGTAATAATTATCATTTTGACTTCTCTTTGTAAATTCAGTTTTAAAAGAAATTATAATTGTTTTGAAAATATAAAAAATATAATAATTATTAGCTCGAATTTATTTCTAAGTAGATCTTTTTTAAACTGATGAAATTTGTAAATAAAAGAAGTAGTTTAAAAATCATTTAACAAAATCTTAATAATTTTTATTTAACACATATCAACTCGGCAGCAATTTCATCTTTTAACTTGCGTAAATAAAACAAAAGTCGAACAACCTCTTATAATTTCTTATTCGTAAATTGAGGTCGACCGTGGCTCAGTCGGTAGAGCGATGGATTCGTAATCTCGAGGTGTTCCGAGTTCGAATCCCGCTCTCGGCCGATTGATACAAGCACCACTGTAAGTTACATGTGCTTTATTCACAAACACACTGAAACGACCTCCGTCGCTAATTAGCACCAAAATGATAGCATAAATACAGCGACGTTAAATAAAAAAAATAAAAATTATTCTAAAATAACTTTTCTCTTTATCATTTTGCAGTTGAGATAAAGAGAGTACAGAAAAGAGTTCGTGATAAACTTTATACTATATTTATTTACCAGCCTCAGGACTGCTCATTACTTAACCCTCTGTGATATTTTATTTTACACTATCACTACACTGCTCGCGATTATTGGTTTTAGATATTGCAAAAGGGTTGTATAAAAAAAAAGTTGTATAAATGTATATGTATAAACGATGTTTACACTTTGTAAAGAATGAAGATAAGCTTGGCTGCTCGTCTTTCCAATTAGCTCGATATAGCTTCAGGCAAGTGACATGCTAAATTAATGAACTTTTTAACCGAGTCCTTTTTAATTGGGTGTATAAAAAAGGGGTTGATTTTTTGGAACTGTTTTAATGCGATTATAAAAGTTTCAGCGGATGAATTCGTTGTTTAATAGAGAATAATCAAAAATATATTTTTTTTTTCCAATAAGAATAATGAATTTTCTTTTCGTTAAGGTTAAGTATTTATCCAGCTTATAAAAATCGGGTCATAGAAGTTTTATTTTTTTAAGGTTAGTCTTTTTGCCATTTTCTTTTAAATTGAATGAATCGAACCTTGACTTTTAGAAGGTTGTTTGCTTTAAAAAAGCTTAAAAGCATTCGTTGAATATTCGTACACGTTTGTATTGGTGATGGCTTTTTTTAAAGACATTTAAAATCAAAAGAATTAATAGCTTTTAACTTTGAAATAATCGAGCAATATAAGACTAATTAACCTACTTTTCTTTATCATCTTATGAATTAAGTATCTAGAAAAATCTAAAATTACTAAAAATCAATAATCCAAACCTTTGTCATTTTAATTATAAATTTAGCTTCATTTTTAAACTGTAAATGTGCCTTCACACATCTTGGTTTTACATGCATATATTCATTTTTCCATATCTTTGGAAAATAAAAAAAAAACAAAATTTCAAATCATCATTTCAAAAATTAATCTAATATATAATCATTCATATCCAAAAACATTTTATCTCCTCTCGACCCTTCGACGTTACAAAAACGCTCATTACCCGTTGGATGTATACGCTTGCAAAGTATCAACATTATAATCCCCTTTCGTGTAACCCCTCATATTTCTGATAAATATAACAGCTATACCGCTTATCGATTTAAAGTTATAATGTTAACACGCGCGCGCTACATCATATAGATTGTACTTATTAACACGTTTATTAATGATTAGTAAACATTTTATAAAGTACTATTAATATAATTAATAATTTTTCTACCTATTTAATTATAATATTTTGTTATCTTACTTAAGTTTTTTAAAAATACAAGTTATTAACAAATTGTAATGAAAAAACAGAGTGAGTTTAACGAGCATAAACTATATAAAATTTAATTAGCGAAACAAGAGCACGCGAGAGCATGACCGCTAACGCTTCACATAATTTTACTCTGCCTTGCTCTTTTTTTGTATTCTCTCTTTCTTTCTATCTCTGGAATTGATCAAGATATAGTTACGTTGTTGCTGTTTGATCATAAAAGAGCTTTTGATATACTATAAGCCATGTACTTCTTTTAAAAAACTGAGAACTGATATGGACTGTTCCAATAAAGTTCGTGCAGAGGGTTCCACATTGAGCCCAGTAATTCTCCCAGTGTATGTATCCCAATGTACCTCAGTTGTATCGGTTTTGAAACAATCCGGAGAATCGTGTATGTTGTTTGTTGATGACAATGAGGATGTTGCAGTTATTGCGAATTGGGTTCGCACCGATAGATTGATGCTTGACTAAGACAAAGTGTATGCTGGTGTCGTCTACTCAATACCACATACGTATAAATAAACACGCCCTTTTGCCGATAATTGGTCAATGGAGCGGTGATTTTTATGACAAACTCATGTAAGAATCTTGGTGTCGTATATTCTGTTAATCCCGCTTGGAATATTCATGTATCCCAAGTACCACCACAGGTGCATCGAGTGCTGTACAGGCTTAGATATAAAAACCATAGATTACCTCAGGATATTAAAAAACTTCAAGTAGTGAGCTTGCCTCAACGATCACTCACAATATCTGCACTAATTTTTGAAACATAATCCCATCTTTATATATAAGAGTACTTGTATTTCGTGAGAATCAGTCGTCCTCTTATATTTTTTTGCAACCATCTTTTATTTGTCAAATGTTAGAGGAGAAATACTAGCGACTCTGTGAACTCGATGATGAGTGGCAAATGTCATAAGGTTGCTACAAAATACCTCTTTTCAGGAACATTTTTTTATACCAAACGAACAAGTATATTCAATAAATAAGTCGGTTAGTGGCTCAGTCGGTAGAACGTTGGATTTGTAATCTCGAGGTTCTGAGTTCAAATCCCGCTCTCGACAGCCGATTGAAAGAAGCACCACTGTACGTTACATGTGCTGAAGTTTACAAACACACTTACGAACTCCATCACTGACTAGCATCGCAAAAATAGCATAGCATAAGTATAGCTACGTAAAAAAAATATTGAATAAGTTCTGGTATATTTTTAATTCAGTAAATATTGAATTGAGTTCTGATATAGTTTTATGTTAAGATGGAAAGAAGAACTATTAACGGAAAATTAAATTTTTTTTGTCTAGAAAATAAACGTTTGAATTAAAAATAAACACAATAACGGTTGAATAAAACTTTAAAACAATACTCTTACTTACTCTTACTTATTATACAAAAGGACAGCGTTTGTTTGTATGTTTTTTAATATCTCAAACATTTTTTAACCGATCATTTTGAAACAAAAAATTTTTTGCCATACCCTGCCCGAAACTACGAATTTCGTTCCGGCGCCGAAAAACAAAAGTCATAGTTTCGGCCCGGGTATGGCGAAAAATAGTATACACTCCACGGGAGGTAAAATGGCGATCCCATAGCACATATTTGCCACCCTCGCCTTCGGCTTGAGGTGGCAATTATATGTGCTATGAACTCGCCAATACTTCACCTCCCTTGGTGTGTAATATACTATAAATTATTTGTCATACGACGGGTGTTATATGATATATGAATAATAATTTTTTTACCACACCCTAGCAGAAAAAAATTGAAAATTTAGTTTTAAAATCTTAAAAATTTTATAATATATCAATTTTGATTGAAATTTGCTACTTTTCTAATTATTATTAGTTTATTTAATAAATAGTTTAATGTTAAGAGGCCGCCGTATCTCTGTCCTTTAGTAATTAAAAAATTTAATTTTTTCCCAAAATTAGCAACTAGAGGCAGAAATAAAGAGATAGTTTCGATGTGTTTAATAAAATGTAATATTTTCTCTGATTAGGATACAATAATTTTATCGCTTCGTTTATAAGAAAAGTTTGAATAACTTAGAAAATTAGAAATTAGTGTCAAATAATGGGATTTTCAAGTTATTCCAACTTTTCTTGAAAATAAAGCGGTGTAATTAAATTATTCTTATCAGAGAAAATATTGCTTTCTATTATACGAATCGAAACTATCTCTTTATTTTTGCTTCAAATCATTAGTTTTTATAAAAAATAAATTTTAAACAGATTCGGTAAAACAGGTAACTGTGTCGGTATACGGCAGACTCTTAATAATAAACCAATATTTTATTAATAAAATATTAATATTTATAAAAAAAATTCAACAATCTATTCAATTTTATAAGTTTCTAATTTAGCAAGAAGAAAAGTACTTTTCTCCTGTAAAATTTTAGAAGTCAGAAATATCTTTCCTACAGTCCACTTTTAAAGGTAATAAAGTGACCATTATTGTTGTGGTTGGAATAAATATTTTTTATCATCTCGAAAATTTATTCGAACATTTAAATATTTCAAAAATATAAAAACAAAAAAAGAAGAAATTTTACTTTAGCTTATTGTTTTATAACTCACTATTTTCAGTTAAAAGCTATTGGATATAAATCAAGTATCCGCCAATAAAAGCTTGCACACAAGCAATGTCAAAATAAGTCTTAGAAACCAAGTTTCTTTTGCAGTCTCTATTCTTTCGCGTTTCCAAAGAGCAGTGATGCTTATGTATAAGTTGCGATGATTGTGCATAAGTTCATATATGCGCCTTCTTGAACTTGAGCAATAATATTTTAAAGTTTATTTTCCTTCTAAAATCGCATTAACATTTGTCATTTGCATACTTCTTATATCATAAGTTTCAAATAATCCAAAATTACAAAAAAAAAAAAAATAATAATTGATGGGCTGGATGAAATAAAAGCACCTACCTATTTAAATTACATTGTTTTAAGGCCTTTATTCCATACAATCCCTAAATTTGTCATTTTTATTATAAAATCTTGCTTTATTATTAAAATGTAAATTTACTTTCACTCATTATAATTTCATATATATTTTTCATATCTTCAGAAAAAGAAAAAAAATTTTAAATAATTATTTTACAAAATTCATCTAATATTAAAAAAAAATCTAGGCCTTTGATGTTACAAAAACACTCATTACCCGTTGTTTATATACGCTTGCAAAGTATCAAAATTATAATCCCCTTTTCATGTAACCCCTCACATTTCTGATAAACATAACAGTTATGCCGCTTCTCGATTTAAAATTATAATGTTAATAGGCGCACGCTACACCGTGTCTATCTTATTATCGCATTTATTAACGATTAGTTAACATTTAGTAAAGTACTGCTAATATAATCAATAGTTTTTCTACTGAATAATAATATTTTGCTGTTTTACTTATGTTTTTTTAAAATATATGTTATTAACAAATTACAAAGAAAAAAAAAACGGTGTGAGTTTAACGCGCATAAACTATATAGAATTTAATTAGCGAAACAAGAGCACGCGAGACCATGACCGCGACGCTCCACATAATTTTACTCTGTCTTGCTCTTCTTTTTCCTCTCTCAATCTCTCTATCTCTCTTTGAGGTCTTTTAAATGTCTGCTCTGGTGTATACGGATACTATATGAACGTTTGACTATACACAAGTGACAGAGAGAGAGAAGCTAAAGGAAGTGTGTCGCGACATTTGCGATGCACACTGGAATTATATACAAATTGTGAGAATGTATATATACTGCTGTAATAGTTCAACGTGTGTATGTCAAATTTAAGTTGATGCTAATTTTATCTGTACGTGACAGTGGCATTGTACATTAATTGCGATGACGGCGTTGAATTTCATAAATTTCATTAGGCTTCTTTGTTTTTCATTCAGACTATAGGAATTTTGTATCCGCAAAGGAGTTGAAGATTATAACGTTTTATATTTCAATTCTTAAATTTATCGAAATTATTTTGATGTTCGATTTTATTTTTTTAAATATAATAAACAATAAAGTTTTGAATCTCAATGATTCACTTTAAATGCATTTATGCATTCAAATAGACCTTCCATGATAAAATAACATAATAACAAAATGTAATAAAAGAAATAGTTCAGAAAACGTTATTTACAAAAGACTTAAAATGTTTTATTGTAAAGTCTTCTTTTGTATATTAGATTGTAGAAAATTATATTGTAAATTATTACAGCTTTGCTTTATTGCTTTTAATAGTATATAATAAGAAAAAAAAAGACAAAGATCTCTTCTTTCAAGTTCTCCGAAATTCAGAAATATTCCTTGGGCTTTATTCAAGATTCGTGAGAACTGAAATAAAAGGCATTCTATAGTGCTGTTAATTTCCAAGAGAGCTTTATGAAAATTTTGAGATGTTAATTTCTGCATGCACGCGTTCGATGCTCAAGTGATTACGTAAAATTTAACTATTGTTCCGAGTGATGTGTTATTTGGATAGTAGTGCATTATGCGAATTTTTAATGTGATTGTATAGTTTTTTCTGAAATTTTTATAGTTATCAACAATTATTAATATTTTAGGTGATTATAGTTTGATTGTAAAGAAAATGATTGAATCACTTGTAGTTAAATAAACTAATTCCAATCCTTCGAATAATGTTACTAGTTAACTTGGCGAGTCTTCTTGGCAACTTACAACATTGTTTCTTTTTTGAACTCAAACTTTTTCTTTTATAAACGACATTGACCTTTCAAAATATCTGCGCTAATTTTTGAAACATAATCTCATCTTTGTGTATTAAAGTACTTGCATTTCGTGAGAATCATACGTCCTCTTAAATTTTTTTTTGCAAGCATCTTTTATCTATAAAATATTATAGGGGAAACATTGAAGGGTGACTCGGTCGGCTCGATTATGAGTGGCATATGTCACAAGGTTACTTCAAAATACCTCTTCTCATGAACATTTTTTTTATACCAAACGAACAGGTATATTGAATAAATATGAATTGTGATATAGTTTTTTTTTATGATGAGATTAAGGAAGAACGATTAACGGATAATAATGTTATGAATATAAGAAAAAAAAACTAAAATTTATCGAATTTTATTATTATTTTACATATAATTTTGCTTTCATTCAATAGTTAAACATTACCATGAGCTTTAATATTTATTTAATTATCGTATCTCAATGTAACTATATTTTATTTTACAAATTACTGAACATTGCAAATTATGGGGAGAATAAAATCCACAAGATATAAGAAACACATTTTCAAGAATTTTTGACAAAATATTTATTACAAATTTATTTGTTAGTGAATTCTGGCAGACGTCTAAAAAAAAGATGGGTTGCGGTGGATAACTTAACTTGATAAAACTATTTCATTAGTTATCAAATTTCTCAAGGTAACGCTGTCATTTTTTTTTCAAATTGGAATTTTTATAATTTGATGATACTTGGAAATCAAAAAAAGCAAAAACCCGATATTCAAGAAAAAATGTAAACATTTGTTTTTATTGTAAAAGTAATAATTATAACAAATAAAAAATCTCAATAGTATTGCCCCTTCATTTTTGTTTTGATACAGTATACAAAATTTTAAAAGGATCGGTACAGTAAAACTTGAGTTATAAGGTCCATTGACTTTAAAAAAACTCGAGATAAACGTGTAGAAGTTGGACAGATTGTTATAGCTATGTAGAAGACACTGAGACTCAAGAAACTATATCTTCGTTTATTTTATTTAAATACAATACTTCAAATTTCAATAAAATAATTTTGTGATCGTATACTTCCATATGACAAATTTTGGAAATTTTGACTCAGTAGACCTTACCATCCTTTAATAATTCACATGCGATTGATATGATAGTATCAATAAATTTTGGTCTTATTATGACATTTGGTTAATTTTATCCCATTATTCTGTTGTGATAATTTCATTTCAGAATTGACAATACTTCAGTGGTCTTGAAAACCTATTTCATAATACCAAGATTAACATGACGTACTGTTAATTCCTTTTTGGAGTAAATAATACTTCATTATGCTTCTAAACTCGGTAATGCATTGATAATTTTTATATGAGTCATTATGAACTCTAGAGTATTGTTGGCTTGCAAAAAAATTGACAATGTTTTATTTATTGGCGTTAGTGTTAGCATTGCTTATTCATTTTATAAACCTTATAGAGTATCCATAAGTGAATAAGGTTCATTGATTTTATACATTTTAATTTGAATGATTCGCAATAATATCAGAATAAAATATACTATTGGAAGAATATGCATAAGATCTAAAAAAAATATAAGCTAGTAATTTTAAAAATAATGAAAACAATTGTGAATTTGTAACGATATCAGTTTCAAATTCAATCGCACTGATAATCTGATAATTCATATCTAATTAGATTAGGAAAAAGAAAATCTTTTTCAAATAATATACACATAAAATGCTCGCTTTGTAATAATCCACATGAAATTATCTCTTGGTACTAAACAGTTTGAACATACGTTTAAAATAAAAGACAAGGTGCTAAAGACAATAGAATTTGCTTATAAGCCATACGTCTTTCAAGTGAGTTAATCATACTTTCCTTTCATACTTCCAAAGCTACTTGCGGTATAGAAGAGAACTGTCTGGCATAGCATGCTTCTTCTGTTCTTCTATTCATGCTTAAACTTCGATAAGAAGTATCACATATACTGTACAAAAGACAATGAATTTCGTTGTGTTGGGTTTGCTCTTCAAATAAGTTAGACAAAGTCGGTCTGTGGCTCAGTCGGTAGAGCCTTGGATTTGTAATCTCGGGGTTCTGAGTTCGAATCCCGCTCTCGGCAGTCGATTTCAACAAGCACCACTGAACGTTACATGTGCTTTCTTCACATACACACTTCGTCGCTGATTAGCGTAGCAAAAATAGCATAGCATAAATATAGCGACGTTAAAAAAAAAAGTTAGACTAAAAATCAGATGTGTGCATTCTTTTATTCATAAGAGTGCTGCTTACGCGGAAAATGGAAAACAACCTACCAAAATTTCTTTCAGTAATAACTAGACGATTGTAAGATGTATTATCTCTTAAAAACTTTTATTTTTGAAATATTGAAATTTAAGAACTATTCGATTATACGTTACTTTATTTAAAGTATAATAATATTAAATTTTCTATCTTTACTTCTGTATCTGAAATCTCGAATTTAATTCCTCTATATATATTTGTTTAATTATATATATATATATATATATATATATATATATATATATATTTAATTTTTACTCATAGTTACAATAATTATCTATGTAAGTATTTAATACAATTTATTTCGTAACAAAAATTATTATATTTTAAAAAATAACAGTATCGTTCTTATTTAAATTTAAATTAACACGTTACAACATTAATCATCTTTACAATAATCCTTTTATAATAAAATAAAAGATAATTTTTAAGGCCAACTTTAACTATAAATTTAGAAGACACATCCAAATCATTGCCAAAAATATTGTTATTTTAAAATATAAACCGACCGATTGCCAAATAGTTTATCCAATAATTATTTAAAAACAACAACATATTACAAAACCACGACTTTAAACAAATCAGTAAAAAAATTTTCTTGAAATTGCCACTTTAATCTGTAAACATAGCGTAGCCACAAACCATAATTACCAAGCGTTACCAATTACAGCCTTTCACACAACCATAATAAAAGCTATTAAACTGAAAAGAAAGAAAAAAAATAAGAAGCAAGAGAAAAAAAGACAGAGAGAGAAGACGCGTGAGCCACTTTACAGCTCGTATACTCAAGCCTGAAGCAATATTTTATTTCATAAAGTTATAAATCGCGCACGACGATGGCACACACATACGTATATCTATATATATATAAACACACAAGGCTTCTACACATGGTAAAAGGTTTGTTTTTTTTTCTTCTCTTTTTTTCAAGAGAAGAAGAAGAATCTTTCTCTTTTCTCTGCTTGTAAACGAAGAAAAGAAAAAGTGCCGCGCTCTGTTGCTTTTGCCTGGCGGCGAATCACAATGCTTGACTGTGCCCCCTTGGAGGTGCGCTTCTGGGCGTGTTCATAAATCTCTTGAGCGCGCAGTAAGAGCGCGTAAGAAAAAAAAGGAGAAAAGAAGATACCGAAAAAAAAGATAAAAAGAAAGGAAATAAAAAAAAGGACAAGAATGCACATAAAAAAAAAAGAGTTTATAAGAGTCTTTTCGTTTACAAAGCATTTGAGTATTCAATTAGTTCATTAATGTCATGAACATTTGCAAGATCAAAGCTTTTAAACTCCTGATGTTTACGTAGTCAGAGAATTAATACAGTTTGCCAAAAAAAAAGAGAATAATAACTTAAAAGAGAGCAGTTCTCTTTGCTTTTCTACTTTACATATTTTTTTCCTACTTTGTACTCATTAAAGTCCGCGTATTTAGTTGTGCTTGTTGTCTTTTGCTTGTTTACGAACGCTGCGCGATATTTCATTTGGCCAAAGAGATGGAGAGTTTTAGATAGGGCATGCAAAGATAATCGTAAACTTGATTCACAAAGAGTTTTATTTTATGCGTATAATTGAGTTGTAGCCTATGATGTATATTAAAGAGAAGATTTATTTTAAGAGGACGTCGGATGTGCTTGTTTTTTGTGATTGGACTAGTTGTGTGAAATAAAAAAAAAAAATTTTCTTATATTTAGGTTTTGCTTCTGAAATAATATTTATTTTTGCAGTTGTGTAAATAAACTCATACATAATCATTCATTTTTGTTATACTGTTTTATGAGATGCATTATGAAACAGGATGAGATGTAGACACAGATGCTTCATAGATTTATAATAATAATGATTGGTTAAGTAGAGTAGAAGAATATATTTATTAATAAATATAGGTTTCTTATGATTCAAATTAATGAGAATCATCAAATTTTTAATTTTTAATTCATCAACTTTTTCTTAAAAAAAGCAATACAATAAGAGATGCATAAAATCTATCAGGAAATCTGATTCCCCATAAATTCATTCCTAAAGAAAATATTTTTATTTTCACATTCTAAAATCAATGACACCATGAACCCTCTCTGAAAAAAAAAAACTAAAAACTCTTGATACTCATCGCCTAAAACGATCCGTGTCAACTTAAAGCCTAAAACAGTATAATGAATTTCCCTGCTGAAATTTTGTTTTAAGACGATCATTTGTTCCACGCTATAGTTCCCCCTTTTTTCTATCTTAAGCTCTTATGCGTACACGCATTGTGATATGCCGCGAGTACTTTCGCGCGAGTAATAGACAATCAGTTTCGCAGAAGCAATCCCTATACACACATATACACACATGTATGTACATATATATCAACACACAATGTACGCACACCCTTCGTTTTGAAATTCCCTAGGCGTTCTTCCGAAGGGCGCAATTACAAATTCCCACAGTGGCAGGGGTGTGCTCTTTCTCTTTTCTTTCCTTTATCTTTCTCAATATACATTGGTGTATATACATATAGATATATAGAAAACTGTAGCCCTAAAAAGTCCATGATGCTTTTGCCATCCTTTTCTTCTTTTTTTTTTTTTACTTTACTAAAAAGGCACGATATACGAAGTAATACTGAATAGGTATAAGGACATACTTAGGTTATACATACGAGGGAAAGAGAGAAAGAAGGATAGAAATTATATAGATATACAGAGAGTCACCCTTATATGTACTTTAGAGAATTCAAAGCTCAGGACCTGCCGTATGGCGCCGAGAAGAAAAAAAAATTGATAGACGAGGGATGAGCTCGTGCTTTTTTGCCTGTCAATAAAACTGTTTTAATTTAGGCGAGCCTCTCTCGGACAGGTGAAAATGCATACGAGAGAGTTTGAAAAGGATCATTTCAAGATTTGGCTTTATTTTTTAGATGTTTTGGATAACAATATTTTCTTTGAATTTGTTCTAGTCTGGGTGGTTTTGAAAATTTATTTTATGCCTTAATCAGCTTATGGCTGCGGACTGTAAAAGGTCGCATATAAACAGTTATATTGAGATATTTTTGATTAATGATAAAATGTTGTTTTTTAAGTAAAAACTAAATGCCAAAAGTTGTAATTGTTAGAATTATCTAGCAAGAAAATAGATACAATCTTATAAAAGGAGTGTCAGGATATTGGGATTCATATTTTTTGTAGTTCTGAAATATTGTTTTTTACATAAAATTATAAAGAACGCCAAGTCTATTCGGTTTAACATTTAATTTTTCCATATTTGAAGACTATTTGATTTGAATTTTAAAATATTTTTTTCATGAAAGTTAAGCGCGTACAGCTTTATAATAAATAATTTTAAAACATTTTTATTAGAAAAAAATAAAAGTTGAGATAAAAACTTTTTAGTTAAGAAGGTGAAATGCAGAAATCAAGTTGTTTTAGTTTTAATTTTTATTCTTTCAAAACTTAATATTTTTCAATACTTTTTTTTTAAATCAAAAAGTTGCAATCTTAACTTTTATTTCATTCCAACAAAAAATCTTCCAAGATTGTTTATTACAATGCCGTACATGTTTAAAGTTTATTCAATTTTCATGAAAAAAAAATTTTTTAATTCAAACAAAATAATTCCAGATCCAAATACACTATTCTTGTTAGTTACTAATGTTCAATTTCAATTGTACTTTTAAAGTTCTTTAATGTTTAAAATTTTAAAACATGTTTTGCATCCAATAAAATCAGCCGTACACATCTTATTGTTATTTTTTTAAAGTTCGTATTCATTGATTTTGAACATTGAATGATATAGTCCTTAAAAATTTGAAATCAATCTGTTAATAAATTTAAATACCTCTTCAGGAGTGACTTTTCGCTATACATAAATAATAGACTGTATACAACAATGGCGATAGAAATTTAAGTATTAAATCAGCGAGATTAGAGTATTACATTATATTATTAAATATTACACATCATCGTTTCGAATAAAAAGTAAGATATTTATATCGTGCTGCGAAAACTAGCTAATTCGAAAATTTTCTAGCGAAAATTTACATATTTTGCCATTTAGTCATCGTAAAATATTATTCAAATGCATAAATTTAAAACAACAACGTCAAGATAAACTATTTTTCGTGGGACAATTTAAAGTGCCACTCTTTGCGGCAAATAATGTCAAATGTGATAATTTGTTGCAAGTGTGATTGGAATTACATTTTAACTGAAAATTCAAATGTGCCTTTGTTAAAAGCAATGATATAGACAAGTAGTACGCATATCTATTTTGTTTATAGTTCTATCTCTTTATAACATTTAACAAAGTATACAGTATATATAGCGAACGTGAACATTGAATATGAAATACATCAATATGCGCTTGAAATTTCTCGGCAACCTTTGTAATAATTAAATTACTTCGATGGAATTTTGGTAGGTAATTTCTGTTAACTTGATAACTTTTGAACTATCGAACTTAAATATAAATTTAGTAATTTCAGAGTTACTCATACAATATGTTTCAGGCTAATTTTTTTCTTAAAATTATAAGTATATCAAAAAATTAGAAAATATTAGAGTCTTACTTTTAAAAAATGCAGTTGTAAATAAGTACAGTAAAGTCAAGAAAAAAATAAAATTTAAACGTAAAGTATTATATTGTTTTGACTCTAAATTAGAAAAAATTAGTTCGTAAAAGAGAATATATAAAATTCATTTTCCAGTGTTCAGTTAAAAATAATAAAAATTTATAAATTTTGTATGAATATCTATGGATATATTTTAAAATTGTTAATATTCCTAACATGTGGATCGATTAGAAACAGATATTTGTTTGCTTACAACATAACACCAAACCATCATTTTTAACTTTAGTATATACTCTCTGCAAGTAAATAAGATGATTAAAAAAAAAACATTGAAAGAATAGTCCGATAATTATTTTCAACCTTAAAGAGGATAATTTATGTTTTAGAAGTACCATAAATAGAAGGAGCATAATAGAATTGAGTAAAATATAGCTTCTACTAAAATCTAGTGATGATTATCTACGATCAAATAGTTGCATTTTAGGTTCTAAGATTCACTGTACAAAAAACTGATGGTATATGGATTCCATTTTATTAATAAGGAAATTATTAAAACTTTCTTTATTAGTGTAAAGTTAGATTAAAATAGACAAAGTGAAATGATCACAGTTTAAATATAGATATATCATGATAGGCATGTTGTATCATTATCGTCTTTACACTATCTCGATTATCTTACTCCCATTTAATTCAATATTCAAGCATATTTCTATCTGATATAGTCATAAAAGTCAGCATATTATCATTATCATATTTATTATTATAATAAAATTATGTAATTAAAAATCAGACAAAAATAATAATTATCACATTAACCTCTTCTGACTGATGTGGAAAGATATTAAATGTATTATTATGCGATTGCAAAACCATTAAATACAGTATTTTACTTAAATGAAGAATTTCAAAATCAATCAGTAAGAAATTTGTTAAAAATGAAAGATTTAACTTTTTAACACGAAAAACAAACAATAAAATATCGTGTTTACATAATTTTATAAAAAAAATTATCGGTCAAAAGCGGTTAAGGTGGCTCGAGCGACTTTTGATAAAAAATAGGATTTTTAGTAAAAAAAATACTATGAAAAGTATAAGTTATTACTATTTCAGAGCAACTTTGAAAATATAAGGTCAACACTCGAATTTGAGAGAAAAAAATTATCGAAATTTAGAAATTTAACACGTGCTCTTATGGCAAAAATAGCATTTATGCTTATACCTCGTTAATAAAATTATATTTTTTTATAAAAAAATATGAAATCGTAGATTTTTTTTATTACAAATTTAAATAAATTGAGAATACATTGTATGTCATGTTATCAATGAAATAAAAAAAATATTTAAAAAATTTATGAAAATTGATATGATTACAACGCTTCAGACGTGAATCGCCAATATTTGTTGTCAAATAATAAAGTGTAATACAAATTATAAATATATTAATTGATTAAAACATTTTTTATAAAATTTAACTAAAAGGAAAAAAAAATTATTTTGATCTTTTTGTCGGGGCTCGAGCCTTATAAAACTTTAACAATAATATCTACTTTTTTTTAAATTTTATTTAACGTCGCTGTATTTATGCTATTGTTGCGATGCCAATTAGCGACGGAGATCGTCAGTGTGTTTGTGAACTGCAGCACATGTAACATACAGTGGTGCTTGTATCAATCGGCCAAGAGCGGGATTCGAACTCGGATCGTCGAGATTACGAATCCATCTTTCTACCGAGTGAGCCATTGACGAGCTCAGATTATAATATCTATATACGCGTATTTTCTAAAGGTAGTAGTTCGCTAAGCAAGGCGCTCTACGCGTCTCGCTCTGTCGAGCAGGTATACATTATACGTATAGCTGTATACACAAGTCGCGAAGAGAGACGACGGGGTGGGAACCCTTGGAGCTTGAAATTCCCAACACTGTAGCACTAGTACATAAGTAACTCGCGTCTCTCTTGAAAGTCTCGATACATACATATATACACACACGCATAGACGATAGAATATCTTTCTCTACTTTCTTGTCTCCCGGATAGAAAATCTTCCGTGTGTGACGTGATCCGTAGCCGAACGTTTCTCTCAGAAAGGTGAAACAAGCTGATTTAATTAGTAAAATGCTGGTATTATAAAAAAAATGAAATTTATTATTTAAATTTTTTATTTTTTATAATTAGTTAGGAACGATTTATTATATACAAAATATTTGAAATGATATATTGTTTTATAAGTAGATTTTTAGATAAATCCAATGATATATCAAGCATGTTATATCCACAGATAACTTAAAAGAGAAAAGAGAGAGTGCTAACTCGTGGTACAATGTGAGCATGAAAAATATATAAAATGTTAAAAAAGAACATTCACAGTGTATGACTTGCTTTAAATAACAAAGAAAAAATATGCCGATATATTTTATATTGTTTTACTTATGAAAACAATACTTCTGTGTTATTCAAGCAGGGACATACTCCCAATTAAAGAACAAAAAAAATTTACTATGTTGGATATAAAAAATAATTTAAGAAATTTCTCCTTTTATTTATGTTAAAGATTATCAATGAATAATTGTCGTTTAAAGACTATATTGTAAGTGTATAAACCTTAAAAAGTATTGAATACTAAATACATAATTTCATGTAAGATTATACATTTTGTGATAATAAAGAATTTATTTAAGAATCATTCTTATAAATTTTATATATTTTATTAAAAAACACTTGCACTTAACAACGCGAAAGTGTTTATAAATGTGTTTATTTACCAACAATTATGATATTTGTTATATCATTGATAAATATCTGTGTATGGACAAATTATTTTGATACGTGTTTATGAATAATTATGCACAATAATCAAGATTTACATATTAACATGAGCAATCAAACATAATTCCATAGAAATATAAATTTCATATACATGATCAATTGGTCACATACAATTATACATAGCTATATCTAATAATTTTATAAAATACAATTATATATGGACATTTCTGAGCTTATATGCATACTCAAAAGTCATATTTGATTATATACGATGCTACCTAATATATATAATTATATATGATTATGTAAAAATCATTTTTTCACGGGAATCAGTTTAAAAAAACTTGAGTTGAACAATAAGTTTTTGTGAATTAACTACTTCTTATATTAATTATAAAAAATTAATTTTTGTTAAAAACACTTTTTTAAATTGCGTCATTTTTTTGTATTGTCCATATAATGCAACAACTGCATTCATCAGCTGGAATGAACTTACTGTCAATAGATAATAATTAAATTTTTAGCTGGAGAAGAGTTATTTAATTAAAACTGTAATAATTTTGAGTTAGTTCATTAATCATTAACTCCTTTTCTCACAAAAGAATATCTATGCAATTAAAACGTTTTCTAAAAGATCGATAATTATAATTTAATCCTTTACGTATCATTGTCAGTTAAACAAATTATTAAAAAAATAATTTTATTAATAGGAAGTGATCTTTATTTCATGGTAAGTAAAGACCTTTCAAGTGCATTTTTCCCCTATATATATAAAGTTTTTCATGATGTAACTTAAAAAATATTTTTCAAAAACTGCAAAAATAATTTTTAATAAAACTGTAAAATCAATAAACTGCCATTATAAAATATTTACATCCTCAAAAAAAAGGTTAAAAGAAATTCATGCATATTTAAAATCGCTGTAACATGTAAAGCCGGCAAAACTACGAGTTCACGAGTGCAAATCGAACAAATCGCATAGCCTCACGAAATCCGGCACTAAAAAAAGAAAAGGAAGAACAACAAACTCTCTATTTATATTCCCTTCCAAAAAGAGCAAGGAAAAAAAGCATTTTGTAAAATAATAATAATAATAAAAAAAGAAGAAGAAATTTACGGAGCATGGATAAAATTTCATATGTAGTATGTTCCATTGTGTTACGCTCAATCGATCTCATATGTATATACGTGTTTGGTCTCCTTTTTTTTCTCTCTTTCTTTCTCATCGCGTGATTTTTTTCACACGAGAAGGGGATTCCTTCAAAAGCATAATATAGGTTCGCACTCTCCGTTGCAGGTAGTTATATATACGTAGTAATATAGTAGTAGTAGTAGTAGTAGCAGTAGTATCCGTGCCGCCAGATTGCATTTATATACATTTGCTTCTTTGTGCATACATATAGGAGGCGCACTAAGCGCAAAGTGTGCCGTTCAAACCTTTATATATCTGTATATATATACACCATATATAGGTGCGCCTGAATTTCTATCTCTTTCTCTTTGTATATATAACGGTGCCGCTTAACGCGAGAGAAACAAAGAGAGAGAGAGAGAGAGAGACAGACAGAGAGAAAGAGAGTTTTTTTACTGGTATATTCACTGAGACTTCACAGGTCACACACCAGCTGACCTCGATATATAGCCGCAGAGGCAAAAGAGCGGCCTCGACGATTGAAAATCTTGTATATACGTATATACTTGTACATTGAGAGCGCATGTACACTAACAACACAGTGTTCCACATTTTTGGTACTCTCATAGCTTATATATATGTGAGTGTATACCTAATCCCCAGGGACTACAGTATAGAGAGACCGTATGCGCGATAGCGCGTAAACAAGGTCGATTCTCTCTCTCTTTCTCTCACTTTTCTCTCTATATATTCTCAATTGTTGGACGAATATCTCGTTGTTATATATCTATATATATGTGTAAAGCTATCGCGGCCATTTCGTCCTCTATATGTATGTATTCCATAGAGGCTTGATATGCCATTGTCAGATCGTTTGGGCGACATTTTTTTTTTCATTTGAAAAGGATTTTTTTTATTCCTGTCCTTTTTTTCCCGAACGATTTTCAGGAGCTTTAATGTTTTTTTTTTGGTATTTGGAGGTTTACTGCATACACACACGTGGGAATTCAATTTAGCTCCTCTTCTGTTTGTAACAAAAAAAAAGATTTTCAAAATTGGAAGATAAAAAATAAAAGGTCAAATTATACTGTTTGATAGTTGTTGAAAAACTTGTTAGTATATAAATCATCGAGGTATTATTTAGTATTAAATAGACTAGAGGCTATTTAGTATCGCGCTTATTAGCATTTACCGTCAGAAGTCCTTTACTCTTGATCCTATTCAGCAATTTCATTTCCAAAAAGAATTTAAAGCTTTGATGGATGGTCAAATATTTGATATTGCAAATGAAATTAAAGTTTATTTGATCATTTGGAAGTAAAAAGATTTAAATTTGCTTCATAAAAAGTTTTAATTTTGCTTTAGAAAAAACTTTATCAAGCTTTTTTATAGATATTTGCAAAAGATATTATGTGTTATCAATTGACACGATTGTTTATAATATTCTTCACAATAAGTACAAATCAATTTAGTGTCGATCTTTTACAAAAATTAACTTCTCTAGAAAATGAACTTACGATTATATGAAATGAAAATCCTTTAATTCATCACGATTAATTCAATTTATTTTTTAAACTAAAATTTATTAAAAAAAGTAACAATTTCAATTATCCATATATTCACCAATATTTTCTAAGATATTTAAGTATTTGTCGTATAATTAAAAGAGCGCGCCGCCATTGCGAAAAATTTGTAAAACTTACCAACTAGAAAATATCTTTATAATTTGAAAAAAAACTGTTACATAAAAGGAATAATAAAATATTTGCTATTTTGTCGACCAAAGAATTTTTTATAATAAAGAAAATAAAATAATCCTTAGTTCTATACATTTAATTTTCTAATTAGCCATGCCATATTTGAGCATATAAGAGCAAATTAGCTTCTAATTAAAATGCAAGAAGCATACAATGCATTTATATTTATTATATTTAACAGTAGAAATTTTAATAGCGTCATTGTAACTTTGTTAAGCTGTTTTAACTTCTCCGCAATGTTGCTAATAAAGTTTAAAGAACCTTGCTTCTAAAGAGGCAAAAGTTTCAAGATTATAACTATTTAAATTTTAAATAGTTTTAAGAAAAAAAAAAGAATAAATAATGCATCATTGGTAACCCAATTAATAAAGAAAATCAAGTTTGTTTTTTACACAAAAAATATCTGAACGTCATACAATGAAATTTTGATAATTTATTTACAGAACCGTAATTCGATTATTTAATAGCAAAATTAAATTATTGTTGAGATAGCTTTTAAAAACAAAAAAAAATCTTTCTTCACTGGTGCTCTCTAACAAGATTTTAAAACTGCTATTGATTTATGAATATAGCAATAACATTGTTATAATCATTTAATCATCAAAAACTGAAAGTATTTTCATTTATATTTGAATTTAAACTGTAAAATAAAGTTAACTTCAAATATAAAAATACCTGCAAACTTACTCCATCAATATTTAATATATAATAAAATAAATGAATTAAAAAAACGCTGCCAAGTGCTTTGGCGGAATGCTTTCTCATAGAGCTCTTTAAGTTTCATTAATTTTTTTATATTTGTTTAAATGTGATTTTAATATTAAAAAATTGTCTAACATTAATATTTATTCATATTGTACTTTATAAATTTCGAACATATATGCTAGCTGTTTGCTTTTTCAACATTTATAATTTATTTTAAATCATCAAGTAATACAAAAAAAATTGTTCTATTGAAAAAATGATATAATGTAGTAATAAAAAGAATGATGACAACAAAATTTCTAATCTTTATAAAATGCAATCATATTTATATATGAATACACTTCATGTTTATGGCTCTATAAAAAAACTACTCTATGAATACCAATTTTCAATAGCTTCCCGTCTAGTTATACTAAAACATAATTCGGAAAACTGTAGTGTCAATATTCGTGAATTTATTGTGGATATCGTGAACATATTAGATGTAATAATAGACGATACATATTGTATATAACTAATATAATCCAAATTACAAAAGTGTTATTCTTTTGAAATTAAACTACAATTTTTCAATGTACATTTAGATATTCTATCTAAATGTACAGAAAATTGTATCTAAGCATTTTTTAGTGGGTAATTATGTGAATTTTTTTTTTACTCAGATAGGTAATTTTATCCTGAATTAATAAAAAAAAGAGTTCGGTAAAAAACTGGAATATTCGAGAAAGATGCATGAGCATAAGAAGTGCATTTTTAATAAAATGTAAATATTTTAGTCTATTTTTGAATTCCTTGCATGGAATTAAAGAGGATTCAAAGTAAAATAAAATAAAAAGTTCATCCAAAATCACAGCAAATTTGTGTGTAAACATTAAGTTTTCAAACACAATTTGCAGGTGCATATTTTATGCAATTTTGATGCTATAGCAAAACCAAAACATATGTTTCCTCTTTTTTCAGAGTCGAATGTAATACTCTATTTGCACAGTTATTGGCGATTAGAGGGTTCGATTTAAAAAAAGATAGTTCAATAATGTAACTTTTGAATTAAGCATCACAATAATAGGCTTTTTATTTGTAAAAATGGAAGGCTATAACATAGAGATATTTTTAAAACTTTTGGATTAAAAACCAAAAGTTTGGAAAACTGTAATGTCGGTATTTTATATTCCCTTAAATGTAATTTTATTATTTAATAAGACACTCCATGTGGAGATCGTGTCTAAAAAATAATAGAAACAACTAAATTTTTATTTATTTAATTTTTTTTATTCAATACTAAATATTTTGGAAAACTTGTTAATACATTCTGTATGAGAAAAGATAGACAAGACAATGGAAAAAGGTTCTTGGGGTTTTCTATAAAGTGGGGATAACAATATTCAGGTAGAGATTACCTGAACTGGAGTAAGTATATAAATCTCAGTAGTTTCAGAAATAGCAAACTGTACGTTTTGAAGCTTTACTTACAAGGAGTGAGATACAGCAAAAATATTTGACCGAAGAATATTATATTCAGAAGCAACGAAAAAAATCAAGGAACAGTGGATGAAATCATTTCTTGGTAAGTCAAAATATACAATTTAATAATATAATAAAAGCAACATTTTTATTAACATTTAATTGCACTGATGAGTGTTAAAACTCACAAGGCCAATGTTTATTATTATGAAAACTTATTATTCCAATTTTTTCAAATATTATTTTTTGGAGTTCGTACTCTTCGCCCTTAAGAAGGGGCCGAACTATCTGTCTTTGTCTAATAGCGTTTTTCATCTTTTATGTAAACACTATCCGGTATAACAAGAAAAACATAGCAGCCCCCGCTAGATATTAGTATAGTAAGTAAATTTTGTAATAACAAACAAATTTTTTTACTGCGTAGTTTTTGAATAATTAGAGACCTACCAAAAAAATATAGGTTATATTCTAGATAAGTAGTAGGTCTCTAATTAGTCAAAAACTATGCGGTAAAAAATTTAATTGTTATTACAAAATTTACTAATTATACTAATATCTAGCGGGGGCTACTATTTTTTTCTTGTTATAAAGGATAGTGTTTATATAAATAATGAAAAACGCTATTAGACAGAGACAGATAGTTCGGCCCCTTCTTAACGTTTAATTTTATAAATTATTCCAACTTTTCTTGAAAACAACGCGACAAAATCGTCTTTATATTCAAAAGTTTTTTTAAATATCTCTTTACTACGCTTTTTATCAGCATAATATTAAAATATTTTCAAATCCTTTGGATTAAATATCAAAAAATTTAGAAAACTGTACTATCGGTCTTTTAAATTCCCTCAAAGAAAATATATATGTGATATCAAAATACAATTTAACACCCAGCGTGCAGTTTACATAATTTTTTTGAAATGTACAGTTAAGGGGTTAATTTATAAAAAAAGAATTAATAAATATAAAATTAATTTTTTTATTATTCCAGATAAAGAATCAGTAAAATTAGAAGAAATATTGCAGGAATTTGAAGAAGTAAAAATTGAAATATTAAAAGAAAAAAATGCAAAAATCAGAAGAAGCCAAAGAAGGAGAAGAAGAGCAGAGATCGTATCCGTATAATCTGAAAATCAAAACAGATGAATCATGGCACTTTTTCGAAGGTATAATTTTTATGGATATCCTTTCTTTTTTATCGGTTATAACGCTAATGTTCTTGTGCAGCTTTTCAAGCAAATCAACTTTATTCTCCAAATTTAATGAGAGATCAATTACATTAGAATTATCAAATTCTATGCTAGATAATGTAACTGTGGTAAAAGAAAAAGCCTACGAAATTTTATCAAATCATTGGATTCCAGTTTATAATATTCAAAATCAAGCTATTTTTAGTCTAGTTGCTAGAAAATTAGAGCCAATCGTTGGCCAAAATAATGAACTTCTTGTCTGGTATGATAAAAATAAAGATAATTCAAATTCTACACAATGGAAAGATGAACTAAAATATCATACTGCTAAATTATTATACAGTGTCAATATTCGTGAATTTATTGTGGATATCGTGAACATATTAGATGTAATAATAGACGATACATATTGCAAAGATTTAAGAAAAATTTTATCAGATGAAAATGCTGAAATTCAATTAGTTACGAATAGTCAAAAATCTATTACTACTAGATTATTAATGAAAAGATACATGACAAAATTAATTAATGATGATGATAAAAATATATGGATTGAGATAATATTAAACTCTGAAATTCATAGAAAAAATCGTATTGATTTACAAAAAATGAATTCAAAGCTTGAGGTTTTTGAAGATAAACTAAAACAACATAATTTTGAAGAATATTCGCTAGACGAAGCAATAAATAAATAAAATAAATTATGAAAAACAGCAAGCGCATTAGCAGCTGTTAGTAAACTTTGATTAGAATTTTTATTTTTTTGTATAGGCATTTTTGTTGGATTTAATTTCTCTTTGTAATCTTAATAGTTCAGTAACATTAAAATATTGACTTTATGAGTTACATAAGATTTTTAAATAAAATATTCAGTGGATTATGATTGAAAGTATTTATTATATATAATATGAAGGTATATATGATGACAAAAAGCGCCCAGCTTGGACGATAGTTGCGCTACATTAATTGAGGGCGTGAAAATGAAAAAGGCTTATAGCCAACGTTATTTAAATAAGCTATAAGCCCTTTTCGTTTCCGGACTCTCAATTAAGCATTATGAGCTCACGGCAAGTCGCTATGCTATACATCTATAAGTTTTGATTAAAGGTGGCGGTCTATATATATGCGAATAACATAGATATGCACTTGCGAATTCTGTTAGACTTACAACAAAAATTTTTAATTTTGCTGGTTATGGACGATGATTGATAATAAATATTTATATTTAAATATATAATAGTTAGAAATATTTAAAAATCATGTTTCTGATTTCGAAAATTCTAAATTTATAATCTTTCTTCAATTTTAAAGAACTCGACAAGAATATTATTTTAATATTCTGCATTAGAAAGTTTTTAATAATTATAAATAAATCTTTAATTTTTATAATAAACAGTCTCATTTTATTTTTATTATACACAATTAAATTTTTTTCTTTCAAATTCTATATAATAATATTTAGTTTTGGCACGAACTATTACAATTTTTTTAACCACATCCTCAGTAACTGTTTTTTTTTACCTCTGTTAATATTCGATGCAATTACTTTACACTTTCAAGTTACCGAAATTTAAGGAAATTAAATTTCTCAAGAAAGTTGCCGTAAATAACTAACTATAAAATACTAACTGGTAGCGTAATTAGCGTCGTGTTCTATAAGAACAGTAGTATTGAGTAAATTTTACTTCTGATTTCGATTCAGCTACCCTAGAAATATAAAGTTATAGGATAAATTGAAATTTTCAATAGTTGACAACAATTTGACGACTAACTGCCAGCTGTCAAGAGACAAAATTGTCAATCTAACTCTAGATATTAATTCAGCGATCCAAAAAAACCTAAAGTTTATTTAATTCGCCAGCTGCAAATATTCAAAACGGTCTATCAGACTTAAAACATGAATTCAGCACCGGAAATACGAATTTAAAAGATGACTCTAAATTTTCTAATCATTGAATTTCATATAAAAATTGAAATCATAAAAAGTATTAAAATTTGCAAAATTGAAATGTATTTAATAAGTCATTTTAAATCCATCATTTTGAATATTTAAAATCTAACTCTAGAATTGTAAATGGTGAACGTAATAAACATGATAAGAGGTTGTTAATGGCTCAGTCGGTAGAGCGAATGATTCGCAATCTTGAAAACCCGAGTTCGAATCCAACTCTGTACCGATTGATACAAGCACCACTGTAAGTTAAATGTGCTTTGTTCACAAATACACTGATGAACTCCGTTGGTACTAAATATTTTGTAACTTAGAAGAACTTGTTAATACATTCTGTACACTGAGAAAAATGTTCTAGTAAAAATTACAATAGTTTTAAGTAAAGTTGTCACAGACTGCCATTATACCAAAAAATTACCATAGTTTCTGGTAAAATTTACAAGAAAAATAGGAATTTTTATTATATATCTTGTAAATTTTACAATAAACTATGGTAATTTTTGGCTATAATGGCAGTCTGTGACAATTTTACTTAAAACTATTGTAATTTTTACTAGAATATTTTTCTCAGTGTATGAAAAAAGTTGGACAAAACGATGGTATAAGGTTTTTGGAGTTTTCCATAAAGTGGGGGTAACAATACTCAGGTAGTGACTAAATGAACTGGAGTACACGGAGAAACTTTTTGAGGCGAGAGACCTTAGTTAATCTTGAGGTGAGAGACCTTTGTTAATGGAGCGATTTGATGAGGCGTCTCGTCTTCGTATTAAGGTCTGAGACCTTTATTTTGAAGACTGAAGGCATAAAGCCGGGAAAAACCGAATCCACGTATACATCAGCCGAACGTAATAAACGTACGGCCTCGGTGACAAAGGTCTCAGACCTTTATGCTCAAGACAGGACGACTCATTTACTTTATAGAGGCGCCCGGCCCTACACTACAGAGGTCTCTCGCCCCAAAAAGTTTCTCGGTGTAGGTATAAAAATCTCAGTAGTTTAAGAAACAGCAAACTGTACGTTTTGCAAGAACGAGCAAGGCTAAGTGAAATTATCTGACCTAAGAATATTATATTAAAATAAAAATTAACAAAATGAAGGAACAATGGATAAAATCATCTTTTGGTAAGTTAAAATATACAATTTAATAATTGAATAATATAGTAAAACTACATATTTTTTATTAACCCTTTAACTGCTCTCTCGGGTATCAAAATCCAAAACCAATGTTATAATTTCGAAAAATTATAGTTTCACTTTTTTAAATACGTTTTTTTAAATATCTTGAAAGTTGTACTCTCTACCCTTTAATTTTATTAGTTATCCAAACATTTCTTGAACACAAAGCGACAAAATTAATTTATGCTAACTATAGAAAGTATTACTTTATGAGCCGGTCTGTGACTCAGTCGGTAGAGCGTTGGATTCGTAATCTCGAGGTTTTGAGTTTGAATCCCGCTTTCGGCTGAATCATACAAGCACCACTGTACATTGCATGTGCTTTGTTCATAAGCACACTTACGAGCTCCGTCGCTGATTATCATAACAAATAGCATAAATATAGCGACGAAAAAAATGTATTACTTTATATTATAACAATCGAAAGCATCTCTTTATTTCTACTACACTGAGAAACTTTTTGAGGCGAGAGACCTTAGTTAATCTTGAGGTGAGAGACCTTTGTTAATGGAGCGATTCGATGAGGCGTCGTGTCTTACGCATAAAGGTCTGAGACCTTTATTTTGAAGACTGAAGGTATAAAGCCTGGAAAAACCGAATCCACGTATACATCAGCCGAACGTAATAAACGTACGGCCTCGATGACAAAGGTCTCAGACCTTTATGCTCAAGACGGGACGACTCGTTTACTTTATAGAGGCGCCCGGCCCTACACTACCGAAGGTCTCTCGCCCCAAAAAGTTTCTCGGTGTACTAATGTTAGCAAAAAACTATTTCTTTTTTAAAGAACAAAAATATGTCAGCATTTATATATGACATTTTTCCGAATTTTTCGTTTTTATTGAAAAATTTTTTGAAATATCTCTACGTTATGCTTTTTATCAGTTAAAGTGGATGAGTGTAATATGGAAATATTTTTAAAACTTTTGGATTAAGAATCAAAAAAGGAGAAAAATGTAATGTTGGTATTTTACATTCCTTAAAAAAAAAATCTATATTCTGTATCTGATATCTCTTTTATAATGTAATAAAATATTCAATACCGCTTGCAAAACATACAATTGAACACTCAGTGTGCAATTTCCGTAATTTCTTAAAAATTTATAATTGAAGAGTTTTAAAAAAGTATTACGATATAACATTAATTTTTTTATTATTTCAGATAAAGAATTAGTAAAATTAAAAGAAAAAATGCAAGAATTAGAAAAACTAAAAATGCAAAAACGAGAAGAAGAAAGGAAATTTCATGATAAGAAAGTCAAAATATATTCTAACTGGCAGGATGTTTGTTCCTATATTTTAATATATTTTTTTATGTATTCAGCACTACATTTTATGACGGTATATATAGATAACAAAAAAGTGAAAGACAAATCAACTTCTTTCTTCGAATTCAATAAAAGATCAATTGCATTAGAATTATCAGACTCTATGCTTGATAATGTAACTTTGGTAAAAGAAAAAGCCCACGAAATTTTATTAAATCATTCAATTCCAGTTTATAGTATTCAAGATCAAGCGATTTTGAGTCTAATTACTAGAAAATTAGAACCAATCGTTGGCCAAAATAATGAACTTCTTGTCTGGTATTATAGAAATAAAGATAATTCAAATTTTACACAATTTAAGGATAAGCTAA
Source organism: Anastatus disparis (assembly GCA_017163975.1). Taxonomy (NCBI): domain Eukaryota; kingdom Metazoa; phylum Arthropoda; class Insecta; order Hymenoptera; family Eupelmidae; genus Anastatus; species Anastatus disparis. The sequence continues at coordinate 21,494,662 of JAFFSR010000227.1, read as the reverse complement.
AATATCATACTGCTAAATTATTATACAGTGTCAATATTCGTGAATTTATTGTGGATATCGTGAACATATTAGATGTAATAATAGACGATACATATTGCAAAGATTTAAGAAAAATTTTATCAGATGAAAATGCTGAAATTCAACCAGTTACGGATAGTCAAAAGTATATTACTGATAAATTGTCAAAGAAAGTATTCATGGCAAAAATAATTCGTAATGATGATGAAAGAATATGGATTTTAAAAAAGGCATTAGTCGATACAATTCTTAGAGAAAATTGTGCTGATTTACAAAAAATGAATTTAAATCTTAATGTGGATTCAAATAATATTGAAAAAATTTCGTTTGAGGAATCAATAAATAATTTTAATTGTTAATAAATCAACGTGGACATTAGAAGGCTGCTGGTGACATTTGATTGGAATTTAATTTTTTTATAAGCATTTTCGTTTGATTAAATTTTTTTCGGTGATCTTAATAGTTTAATAAGATAAAAATATTGTTGCGATAACCTACAAATCTTTTATAATGTTTATATATTATTGTAAATGTTGGCAGAGTTTAAGTTTCTAAGGGGACAATGTATTGGTAATGAATATTATATTTAAATATATAATTTTTAGAAATATTTAAAAATCTTTCTGATTTCAAAAATTCTAAATTTGTAATCTTCCTTTAATTTTAAGGAACTTAAATTTCTCAAGAAAGTTGCCGATTTCGTATACGTATCTTGCATATATTTATTTACCTGGTTCGAAAGTTTACCTACGATTAGAGCCTAAGAAAGTTTTCAATAGCAGGTAAATTTTATGAAAAATAAGAGGGACGGACTAGGAATTCTTTATTGAAAGTTCTCTTTGTAATATTCAACGATGAACATATTTTTTCTATCGGACCGTTAATTTCTTTCTCTCTTTTATGTTTTTGGTTATATTTAAATTTTCTATTGGTTATATTTAAATTTTAAGTTTATTGGTCATGATGTTTGATCAGTAAAACTTAAAAGAAACATGACTATAGCATAATGCGTACGTTTTATGATTTCGATTTTAATTCATAGTTTTATTTATTTTTTCACTACTTTAAAGATTAACAGCAATTTAATTTTCTTTCAACTAGGTTCATTAAAAATAGAGTTTTATTATTAATTGCAATCAATTTAATTTCAATAAATTGGAAAATTAACACTTTTTTATTCATTATATTTCATATACTGATATGCAATGAACATTTTAATACATGCGATCGAAATTTTTATCATATTGTTTATGCTAACTTATTAAGATTTTAAATAGCCAATTCTCACACCGTGCAAAAGTATACTAATGGCATTGCGTTTAGGCATCAACATAAAAGTTTTATTAGTTTTTTTAATTAGTATATTTCATTGAACTTTTTTTTATATACAAGGTATTTTTTAATTTTGAGCAAATGGCATTTAATTATGCAATTTATAATTGCTATGGCTTTAATTTAATGAAATTGTAAGAGTTCAACTATTTACGTGAAGAAAATTTGTGTCTAAACATTTAGTTTTGAAACACAATACATAAGTAATGCACATAAACGTACCAACGTACCGTCTCTTATATTTAAAAAAAAATTTTTTATATATTTTTTTCCTATTTAAAAAAATTTCCTATTTACTATTTCTTTTTATAATACATGAAAATGCATATGAAAAGAAACCACTTCCTCTCTGCATTTTTTATTTTTGGGCTTGAGACCAACATATACAATCCACACAACATGAAAGGTTGCTGCAAGGTTTTAGTAATGATAATTTCATTACTGAAACCTTGCAGCAACCTTTCATGCATCGTGGAAAATATATGGCTGCATTAAAAGGGTTTTTTTTTTCATTGCCTACAAAAATTTTTTTTTTTAATTCTAATATTTGTTAAGTTTGATTTATAATATTTTTTAATGAAAAAAATGAATAAATAATAGGAGGCAAAGCCGTAGCGGCAATTGAAAAATTATTTAAAGCTAGTCAAAATCAGTAATTGATTTTTTCTAATTAGATAGTGTAATATATTAGCAGGAATATAATAAAAGGTGGCGATTAACTTTAATTAACAGTTTATTTAATATCAATTGGTACAATGGAACAAGATACATGTTATCGCTTTCATAGCTTGACTACGTCTGACATGAGAGCGTTTCGAAGCGCGCGCGACATCGTGCGTTACTGACGCCCTCCCGTGACGGTATGTGAAACGGACATATAACGCGCATATATGACAATCCTCCCCACTTAATTCAAAACATTTTTGCTTATTTATAAGTCTAGACGTTGAGGAGGTTTGCGAATACGAGATGAACGACGTACATAAGGAACGGCTTCGGTAATCTCAGGCGTGATATTTGTTTTCGCTGTACATAAAGGCGCAGTTACTTCTACAATACTTTTATCAACAATTGGTATCGTTTCAATATCAAAATTTTGTTTATCACGCACAACATTTGTATCTGGTACTTGTGTTCTGAGCGCTTGAGGCACATTACTTACTATTACGCTAGCCGCTGGGCCATTAACATTATTATGCGCATGAGAACTTACAGCATAGTTGTTTTCTTCTCTCGCTCGCAGTTGATCTAAATGACGTTTCCATACTCGGCCGTCGTCTGTTCGAACGTTGTAAGTGACGGGACCAAGTCTTTCAACTACTTCGGCTTTTCGCCAGTTATTTGCTGCATAATCTTTGGCCATTAAATTGTCTTTTTCATTAAAAGTTGTCTTCCTATTGCCTTTAAAGTATTGTTGCTGTTTAGCTTGGTTTCGTTCTACAGTTTCGCGCACAGAAGGTTTAATAGCGTCTAATCGTGTTCTCAACTTGCGGCCTATCTGTAATTCAGCTGGAGAGCAGCCTGTTGAGCTGTGTGGTGTCGTTCTGTAGTAGAATAAGTATTTTTGTAGCGCATCCTTTCGAGATAGCTTTCCCTCCACTAATATTTTAAACTTATCCTTGAAAGAACGTACGGCATTTTCCGCTGCACCATTAGATGCAGGGTGATAAGGAGCAGTTCGGTGGTGTACTATCCCATTTCTTTCCAAGAAAACCTTGAAGTTGTCTGACGTAAACGTCGGCCCGTTATCTGTCATTATAGACGTAGGGATTCCCCATACACTAAAGTACTCCTTAAAAACCGCAATCGTACTAGGAGCTGTAATATCTGTCATCTCCTTGATATCTATCCATTTTGAAAAGGCGTCTGTTATAACCAAGTACATATATCCTTTTATGGGTCCACAAAAATCTGCATGTATACGCTCATTAGGCCCTTGAGGCCATTCCCATACGTGTAAAACTGACCTAGGCGGATTACTATGCACTTGTAGGCATAAACTGCATGACCTGGCTAAATTTTCTATATCACTATCAATCTTTGGCCACAATATGAAAGATCTGGCTAATGCTTTCATTTTAACAATTCCAGCATGCGAGTTATGTAATTCGTTTAATAGATCAGCGCGCAACGATGACGGTATAACTACTCTGCGACCCCATAACAGACATCCTTTTTCAATTGACAATTCTAAAAATTTATTTTTATATACTAGAAGTCGATCATCAACCTTCTTTGGCCAACCGTTCTGTGCGTATTGAACAATCTCTTTTAATATAGAGTCTTTACTAGTTGCTGTCCGTATGACTTCACTGTTTAGCGAATTAACTTCTTCGGTAACATAGTTCAAATAAGAATAATCCTCCGACTCGCTTTTGGTGTGTTCAGTCTTGGTATTTTCAATTAAAACGCGTGATAGCGCGTCAGCAGGTCCGTTCTCTTTTCCACTTATGTGCTTGATTTCGAAGTCGTAGCCTGCTAAGAATAATGCGTAACGCTGAACACGGCTTGCAGCCATTTGCGGTAATCCCTTTTTGGATCCAAATATAAATGATAAGGGCTTGTTATCAGTTTCCAAAATAAATTTGCGCCCATAAATATACTGGTGGAACGATTTAACTGCAAATACCAACGCTAACGCTTCGCGGTCGAGTTGAGAGTAATTACGTTCGGCTCGTGTTAATACTCTTGACGCATACGCTACTGGTCGTTGCTCTCTATTTGGGTACGTGTGCGAAAGTACCGCCCCTAATCCTTTCAGTGACGCATCACATGTGACTTTTATCGGCAACTCAGTATCGTAATGTGCTAGTACATCGTGTGAGACTAAACTATCTTTTGCGCGTTGAAATGCATTTTCTCTCTCACTTGTCCAGTTCCACTTAACATCTTCTCGTAATAACTCGTACAATGGACTGGCAATTTTTGCAAAATCCCTAATAAACTTTGCATAGTAATTTATTGCACCTAAAAACGATCTTAGTTCTGAAATATCTCGCGGCACTGACATTTTTACTATCGCATCAATTTTAGATTTAGAAATATGTAACCCTTGCGCATCTAACTCATAACCAAGAAACTGTATGCTTTCTTTTGCAAATTGACATTTTTCTTTTTGTACCGTAAGACCTTTTTCTTTAAAACGTTTTAAAACCGCGTTTAAATTTTTGTCGTGCTCTTGCCGTGTTTTTCCGGAAACAAATACATCGTCGAAATAAACTACAGTACCGTCCACCCCGCTTAAAGCCTTTTCCATTTCCCTCTGAAACAACCGTGGAGCAGACGCAATACCGTAACTAAGTCTATTATACCTGTAAAGTCCTTTGTGAGTCGTTATTGTGGTTAAACTTTTTGACGCTTCGTCCAGTTCAATTTGCTGATATGCCTGTGCTAAGTCTACCTTTGAAAAAACTTTTCCTTTATCTAGCTTGTTTAACAAATCGCACACTCGCGGTACAGGATATCTATCTACTATTAAGTGAGGATTTAAGGTTATTTTATAGTCTCCGCAGACTCTTAATTGTCCATTTGACTTTAGCACTGGTACAATGGGCGTAGCCCATTCGCTACTGTTTACAGGTTCTAAAATATTAGAATTTACTAATCTTTCTATCTCTTTCTTAAGTTTAGCGCGCATAGCAAATGGTACCGGTCTAGCTTTACAAAAAACAGGTATTGTATCCGGCTTTAATTGTAACGAAAATTTCTCATCCTTATACGTACCTAGCTTATCTGAAAATACTGATTCAAATTCCTTAAACATTGAAATTTTACCCGCTGTCGCATCGTCGGTTAACAAATTAATTGTGAGCCCTTCCCCACTATTCTCTACGTTAATTAAATGAAGTTCGCGCAGCCATTGACGCCCTATTATAGGTGTATCACCTTCGCTCGGCAATACAAACAATTCTAACTGATGCATCTTTTCTTTATGCTTGACCGACACGGATAAACTTCCTAAAGGTACTATACGTATATCATTGTATGTTTTAAAAATTCGCGCTGTTTTCAATAACTCCCGTTCGTATAAATTCTTAGAATTTTTATATCGACGCGAAGAAATTGCTGTAATCGGTGAGCCTGTGTCTATTTCGAACTTAAGTGGCATCTTTTCAACGTCCAAATTAAAATAAAATGGCGCATCTCCCTTTCGACATGCTTTACTTTCATTTCTAATCATAAAAAGATTATCAAACTTTTCACTTAATGTTTCCGTTTCTTCAACAAAATTTTGATTTTCATATTTCGGTTTATCTTTATCCTTATTTTCACTATTATTTTTAACTGATTTCCGCCAATTCGAATTAGACACATTTTTATTTTTACACGCTACTTGTAAATGCCCTACGCATCCGCATTTGTTACATTTGTAATCTTTAAAACGACAGTTTGACGCTAGATGATTCGAACGGCCACAACAATAACAGTTCTTAGAATTTGTCGTTTGCTTATTTGACGCGTTCGACTTTTTACCTTGAATTTTCTTTTCAGCTACAAAATTTACATTATCCGTTGATGATGTCGATGACGGGTTCATTTTTGCTGCATCGCGTCCTGCTGCTTCTAATGACAACGCCAACTCTACTGCTTTTTGGAAGCTTAATTCTCGTTCTGCTAATAGCCTTTTCTTTGTTGCTTCACTGGAAATTCCCCAGACGAATTGGTCTCGTAAGTGCGTTTCTAAATTATTGCCAAAATCACAGAACGTTGCAAGCTTTTTAAGGTTAGCTACATACTTTTTAATATCTTCTCCTGCTTGCTGTTTATATTCTTTAAATTTATATCTCTCCATTATGACGCTTGGAGCAGGTTGTAAATGATCCTTCATTGTTTTTGCTAACGTTGCTAACGGTAGTTGTGCTAAACGTGCTGGCGAGCATAAATTACGTAACAAGGCATATGCTTCTTTTCCAAGAAGCGTGAGGAATAACGATACATATTTTTCTGCAGGTACTTCGTTGACTGTACAATATTGCTCTAGGCGTTCATACCACATTTCCCAATCTTCGTCAAGCGTATATTCTGAAATGCTTCCTATGGTACCCTTATAAACTGTAGTCTGTTGTTTGGACTGTGCCACAGACATTCCTGCTAACTGTTTTGCAGCTTCCAACCTTTGAAATTCCTCCTCTAATTCTTTTCTCATTCGCTGTGTTTCTTGTTCTTTCGCCAACACTTCCTGTTCGCGCCTTGTCAATTCTAACCGTTCCTGATCCGTTGCCATTTTGTCTTTGTTACTATTAAATTCTCTTCTTTCTTTTTTTTTTTTTTTTGCTTTTCAAAACCGATCCTCTTTTAGCGTTTTCACTTCACTTACAACTCCATTCTTTTTCAGTTCAATCAGCTAAAAAAAACTTTTTCAGTTAAACGGTTTAACCGGTTTTATCTTCGTTGCCAATGTAATATATTAGCAGGAATATAATAAAAGGTGGCGATTAACTTTAATTAACAGTTTATTTAATATCAATTGGTACAATGGAACAAGATACATGTTATCGCTTTCATAGCTTGACTATGTCTGACATGAGAGCGTTTCGAAGCGCGCGCGACATAGTGCGTTACTGACGCCCTCCCGTGACGGTATGTGAAACGGACATATAACGCGCATATATAACAATCCTCCCCACTTAATTCAAAACATTTTTGCTTATTTATAAGTCTAGACGTAAAGGAGGTTTGCGAATACGAGATGAACGACGTACATAAGGAACGGCTTCGGTAATCTCAGGCGTGATATTTGTTTTCGCTGTACATAAAGGCGCAGTTGCTTCTACAATACTTTTATCAACAATTAATATCGTTTCAATATCAAAATTTTGTTTATCACGCACAACATTTATGACAGATAGATTTTGTTCTTTTAACTATTTTTTTTATATTTGCCTTATGGGTCTCAGTTTGCGGGGGGTCTGGTCTCGGTCTTAAATTATATGAATGTGATTTTGCGCTAATAGATTCTGTACCCCGAGCTCTCAAGTTATATCTATAATTTTCAATTGATATTGTAGATAATTCTATCTGCTCATTATCAGTAGAATTTAGATTTTCGAGGTGGTACATGGGATGAGGAGATTTATCGTAAATAAATTTCTTGTATATAAATATTAGGATTAATAAAATCATATGAACAATGAAAATGATGATAATATACCCGATATCGTGATATTCATCTAATACATAGCCAACATCGACTAATATAATTCGCATCGTTATGAACACTATGAATAATTGATTTTTGTTCATACTTTTAAATTTTTGCCATAAAGTTAATTGTCGACTTAAAGGGACATATGCAAATTTTCTTTTGGAATATTCTTTATTATACAAAATATAAATTAAAAGGATTGAAAGGATGTTTACTATCATCAGGACCATTAAACGAAGTACAATATTGAATATTAAATGTATTAAATATCCACAAGAAGATGAAATTATAAAAACAAGTATAATGATCAATAACTCTTTTGGTGAATATAACGAAATCAATTCATGAACAAAACCCATTATTTTTTTCTAGAGAAGCGTCGATGATATCTCATAGAAATGTGAGAGAGAATAAATAAAATAAGATTCAGTTAATATATAGTATTTCGGCAAATTTTCTCTTTCATATTTAAATCGCCCCCTAGCGGAAATATATGAAAGTTTAATATTCTTTTATTTTATATTCTTCAATTTAACTAATTTAGTACAAAAATTGTTTTTAGGCGCAATTTTTATTCACGTTTTTAATTAATCCTTCCTGCTTGATAAAATAACAGAAATAATAAAAAAAGGAGATCATAATAAATATTTAATATTTCCGAAATGTAAAAATATTAGTACTATTCGATGTATTAGAAAGAGTATGGAAGAAGAAAAGAGATATTTTTTTTTGTTTCTCTTAAAAAACTAAGTATTAAAATTGTAAGTATGGAAGGTTCCGATCATTTGTTAAGGTGATTTATTTTTCTTATTCTAAGATATTTTTATGTTGAACTTTTATTCTTGTAGAATTAAAAATTTAATACAATCTATTTTACCAATAAATTGCGTTAAAAGTTTTATTAGTTTTTTTAATTAGTATTTCATTGAAATTTTTTTTATATACGAGGTATTTTTTAATTTTGAGCAAATGGCATTTAATTGTGCAATTTATAATTGCTATGGCTTCAATTTGACGAAATTGTAAGAGTTCAACTATTTACGTGAAGAAAATCAATGATTTTTGACAGTGTATCAGATATTTTATTGTTTTCAATGTAATCATTCTAAATAATGAATTACATACATTCGAAATATTTTCTTTATATATTCAAATATTAGGTGAAGTCCATTGCATATAATGTGTAGTATGACTTTGACATAACGAAAATTTTTATGCGAAATGTCGAATTTCAATTTGTCATATTAAAATAGCAATTTTCACAATACCCAACGTATGAGTTAATGAAATATAAAAAAACTGAACTAATATAATCCAAATTACAAAAGTGTTATTCTTTTGAAATTAAACTACAATTTTTCAATGTACATTTAGATATTCGAAAATTGTATCTAAGCAGTTTTTAGTGGGTAATTATGTGAATTTTTTTCTTACTCAGATAGGTAATTTTATCCTGAATTAATAAAAAAAAGAGTTAGGTAAAAAACTGGAATATTCGAGAAAGATGCATGAGCATAAGAAGTGCATTTTTAATAAAATGCAAATATTTTAGTCTATTTTTGAATTCCTTGCATGGAATTAAAGAGGATTCAAAGTAAAATAAAATAAAAAGTTCGTCCAAAATCACAGAAAATTTGTGTGTAAACATTAAGTTTTCAAACACAATTTGCAGGTGCATATTTTATGCAATTTTGATGCTATAGCAAAACCAAAACATATGTTTCCTCTTTTTTCAGAGTAGAATGTAATACTCTATTTGCACAGTTATTGGCGATTAGAGGGTTCGATTTAAAATAAGATAGTTCAATAATGTAACTTTTGAATTAAGCATCACGATAATAGGCTTTTTATTTGTAAAAATGGAAGGCTATAACATAGAGATATTTTTAAAACTTTTGGATTAAAAACCAAAAGTTTGGAAAACTGTAATGTCGGTAATAGTGGTATACAAAATTTGAAGCAAATCCATCGAGTAATTTTCGAGATCTAACTGGTTAAATAAATAACATTTTCTTTTCAAAATTTCTTTTTCAAAATTTAAAAAATGCTCTAAAATCAAAACTATTCTATGAAAATCAATTGTTGAAAATTTCCCTTCTTTTGGCAGTCGCAAATAATTTCCCTGCAATTTTTAGAACAAATCTATCAAGTACTTTACGTAGAATAAAAAAAAATAAAAGAAGAATCGAAATTTTTTTTTAAATCCTTAAAATTCTCTAAAATTGTAACCACGCTAAGAAAATTAGTTTTCAAAAGCTTATTTTTTCAGACAATAGCAAATTAATTGTATAAAAATTTTGGAAAAAATTTATAGTATGGTTTACGCAAAATAGAAAATAAATGAAAAATAAAAATTTTTTCGAAAATTTTCGAAGTGCTCTAAAATTAAAACTGCGCTGAGAAAATTAGTTTTTCAAAGCTTGTTTTCTTCAGACAGTAGCGAATAAATTGCATACAAATTTTGGAGCAAATCTATCATATGGTTTTCGTAAAATAGAAAAAAATTAAAAATAAAAATTTTTTAAAAAATTTTAAAAATGCTCTAAAATTAAAAGTGCGCTAAGAAAATTAGTTTACAAAATTTTTTATACTTTTGGCAGTCGAAATTAAGTTCTATACAAATTTTCGAACAAATTCTTCGAGTAGTTTACGTAAAATACAAAGAAAATGAAAAATCGAAATTTTTTTAAAATTCTTAAAATGATTCTAAAAAAAAACTACGCTAAGAAAACCAATTCTCAATAGCTTTCGCACCAGTTGATCGAAAAATTGAATTGTATGGAAAATTTAAAGTAAATCCATACACAATGAAAGAGATATCGCATTTATTAGGTCCAACATATGAATATTTAAAGTTGAATTTTTGTATTTTTTTGTTCTTTCATAATTATTAAACAAATTAATATTTTGGAAATTTTTTTTTTAATCGAAAGATTTTTATATCAATGTTTTTGTATTTTAAATAAAAGTCTTTCCATATAGTTGGCTCAGAAATTGAAAGGTATAAAAAAAATGAAATTTTTTTTATAAATTTTTTAAATATATACGAAATGACTCCTAACTTTATAAATATTGATTATGTGACCAAATGAACACTTTTGTTTACAATTCACAACAAGAAAAAATATTTCTAGTTAGAATAAAATCTGGAAGCCGAACGTTAAACTCTTTGGTCGTATAAAGTATTGGTAAAATCAAAGTAATCTGAGAGTTTCTATTACAACACCCTTTACCGAACTAACTCTAGCATCTTCCTAACTCCATTAAAAGCTTAGATTGCGCACGTAGACACTTAAAGAACCTACCCTCCATCGTAAACTAACGTAGCAAGCAAGAGAAACTAAACTTAATTAACCTATAATTATTTTCGCGACTCCTATATACGCACGTTATATTAGTTATATATGTCCTTTGGCCGTATTCAGGTGGAATATGAATCGAGGACAATGTTTGTCGCTTGAGCTGAAATTGCCGAGGGCGCGCGAAGCGCGCCCGAGGTAGATTTCTACTCAAGCGGCAAACATTGTTCGAGATTCAGATTCCACCTGAATAAACGGCCAAAGGACATAGATGATTTTATGTCCGAAGTAAGCCGTATAAGGAACTATAACTTATTAGTTGAAAATATTAATCTTTTTTTCAATACTTTTAAAATAAAATTTTAGTTCTATTGATTTTTTCTTTTGTTTCTTAGATTGACATTTTGTAATGAGATAGCTGCTGTCGAAGCGCGAGTCATTTTTTTTCACTAACCTACGTTCAATATGATTGCTTTTTGACATATTGAACGAAACATAGTAGGATCGGTGATGCCATATTGATTTCTCCTGAGACATATTGAGACTCAATATGTCTCAGGAAGACATATAAATCCTGCAAAAAGTCGAGGAGCGCGTCTGAGACATATGGGATGCCAATACAAATTTAGCATGCTCTTTACATACTGACACGAATACGGCCTACGAGGACATAAACATATATACGCAAGTTCTTTGCTTTAAGTGATGATGTAAGTGGCATTTAATAAAGCGTTAAGGATATTTTTGGGCAATGAAGGCATCGATGTCTCCGTGAATTATGTATACTTAAGTTAACTTTGATTATTTTGAACTTCGTACTTGCGATTCCGTAGAGATAATATTGTTATTGTGATTATATAGCTTTTTTTATTCTCTTTTTTTTTGTTAATTGAATTGATTTAGTTTTGTCAAATAAACGTTTAATAATAAAATTTTTTCTATCCTGCTTCTGCTTTCAACGTGCACAGTTTTTTAATAAATAATTTTAGACGATTACTTTCACCAACATCACATAAAAGTTGGGGTTGAAATATAAATTTTTTCAATAGTTATGAATTTGTTTCAGTTTTTATTTCTTTTTAAACTTTTGAATGAATATTTTTAGACACATCTCTTTTAAATTGAAAAGATTTACCTTAACTTTTGAATAATCTTGGTGAAAATAGACTCGAATTATTCCTGTAAAAGCTCGTACTTTTGAAGTGAAAAAAATTGAAAGAAAAATCTTTTCAATTCGAATAAAATAATTTTTTTTTAAATCGAGTGTTAAAATAAATGCTTTTTATAGTATTTATGTAAAAAATAATGTTTCAAATTTAAATGTTTATGACTTCGTAAATAGAGTCGGTCTGTGGCTCATTCGGTAGAGCGTTGTATTCGTAATCTCGGGGTTCCGAGTTCGAATTCCGCTCTCGGCAGCCGATTGAGAGAAGCACCACTGTACGTTACATGTGCTTTGTTCTCAGACACACTTGCGAGCTCCGTTGCTGATTAGTATAGCAAAAATAGCACAGCATAAATAGAGCGACGTAGAAAAAAATGACTTAGTAAGTACTGTAAACATTAAGTTTTTAAGTTTTTTTTTCTTTATACTAGTTTTTTGTTTGAAATCTCCAATCTTCATCAATAATTTGAAATTTAAATCGAGCTTACATTTTTAAACTTTCATCTGGTCTCCATGATATACTTTTCTTTCAAATCATATCCTTATTACTGAATTATCCTTTAGCTTATTAAAGCTACTACACGTGTATGCAAGAATGGACTTGATTTAATTATAAATGCTCGTGGTAATAGAAGCAAAAGCATCTCGATTACACATGGGACAAACTGATGTATATAGAGGATACGTTCATATTTGAAGGGAGAATATATTGAACGTATGTGTTTATACTATCCAGTTCATTTGTCCCTCCTCGCTACATATATACTCGTCGTTTTAACTTTGTTCCCTATACACATAGCCTTCCATAACTCTCGTTTACTAATAATCGAATTATTATATCCTTGTGAACCTTTCGAAATATTCAAAAGCTTCGATATCAAAAGATTCTTCAACATATCTACCTTCGTATGATGGAATATATGCGTTTAATAGTTAAGTGTTTTTAATGTAACTTTTAGTTGACTTTAACTTATTTACTATTTCATTTTTATATTTGTTTCGTATCATTAAATAGTTAGCTATGATAATTGAAGTTTATTTTATATTCCAAAATGATGTATTCTTTGCATTATTCCAATAAAATTAATCATTTATAAAATGTCAGACTAGTTTATGCCTTATTATAATGCATTAAAACGTAATTAAAAAAGCGATCGTTTAATTTTAATGATTCTTATGTTAAATAAATAATTAAACTTCAAAGTAATAAAAGTGGCTTAGTCTTATATTAACCTGTTTCATAGACAAAAAGAAAATACTACTGTTAAATGTATACTAAGCGCTTATCAATTATCAATAAAAAATGTATAAAAATATTAATTTTTTTCTTCGAATATCATATTGTATTACCAAGCTGATAAGCAATCAGATAATTTAATGTACAAGGTAACTTTAGCGAATATAATAGCGAGGAGTTGATTTGAAATTCATGCGATATCATTATCGTGAAAGTTGTGACAACTTTACCGATGGCGACGTTCTGATAATTGTATACATTGGTGACGTGTTGAATAATGTGTTTGATAAACAAACAGACGATGGTACAAAGTTCATAGGACAAAAAAAGACGGCAATGTTTCCATACTTATTTTGATAATAAATTTATCAATGTTTAAAAATATTTAAAATTTAGAGAAGATTTTTTAGTAATCAATATAAGATATAAAAATGAAAGAGAAGTACACAAGTTTTATTTATATTGTATGACTTGCATATAAAATTATACTGCGCTGCTATATTAAAGCAAAAGTAACCGACGTAATTGAGAAAAAGTTTGCAAAAAAAGTTGATATTTCATTTAGAATTTCATTTTTAGAAATTTAAATTTTTAAGAGAATTAAAGTTTTTCTTATTTGAAAAAACGACTTGACTTAGTTTTAAGAATTTCTAAATTCATCAAAACATTTGTAACGTATAATTTCTAAAAAAAATATTTTAAATTAAATTATACGCATTGAATTTCATTAAATTACAAATGTAATGCGCAACTTATCATTCTAATATTTTATATTTATAGACGAACAAATATAAACTTTAAATCAAAACTTCATAAGAGCGATCTACATTACTACAACATCGGCTGTTTGAATTCCTTTATCATTAGTTGATCCACTGTGCACGAACAGCGGGAGGAGAAGGACGACTTAACGGCGACGCGCCTCCGCGTTTTATAGTGTTTGCGTCAGACGTTGAGTAGAGTTAGTAATTGGTGGCAAGTGGGTTTCTCTTCATAGCTCGCAACTGCGAATGGACTTTAATTCCATTTACGCAATAAATGGACCGTACCGAACAGCTTGTGACGTATGGCTATTGCATTCAAGTTCGATGTATAAAAGATTCTATCTGTACTGTGTATACGTGACACTAAAAATCAATTTCTTTTTTTTTGTATACGAGCTCTTATTGCTTTTACAGTTAAATTTTTTTTATTAATTTGTGTTTTATTTTTTGGATAATAGTTTATTGTTGACAGGTCACTTTTGTAAAATTTTTTCTTTATTTAAACAATTGAATCGTCGGTATTTCAGAAGTATTCAACTTCCTTCTTCAGGACAGATAAAAGTAGTTATATAGTAACGTTGTTAGACTTTAGTTTCTTTTTTGCGCACGGGTAACGTTCAATATTAATAGATAACAATTTTTACGATGGATTAAAGAATGAATTAACAGAGTTAAATATTAGCGGGGAAAAATTTTTTATTTAAACATATAAATCTACTTATTATTCGATCCAAATTGAATACTTTTGAAACGTCGATAATTAAAACGTTTAAATAAAGAAAAAAATTCACAAGAGTGGTTCATAGAGATCAATAAACTCTTGTCAATTCATACACAGTAAAAAATTTTGTGTAATTCGTGAAATTTTATTTTGTACAAATATTTTTTTATTAAAATTTTACAAACATGTTTGTAAAATCAACACAAAAAATTTTGTAATTTAAAAATATATGTGTACTTTTTGTAGAATTAACACACGGAGTTTGTAAATTTTACGAACATGTGTGTACTTACTAATTTTAACACAAAAAAAATTGTATTTCATCTCTAACACTTATGTGTGTTAAAATAACAAATTTTTTTTCACTGTGTAATGAATTGACTTTATAATATAATTAAAATATGTTTCATCTTTTTTGTTTCAATTTTAAATATGAATATTATAGTTTTACATTTGGTGTGTAGTGTCTCGTTAGAATTATTATGTTTTGGTTTAGTAAAATAATTTCTGATATAATATATAAGTTATTTCAATTTGAACTTTATAAATCATTCCATAACTAATAAATTGCTTTCAATAACTTTAACAAACTCAGCTATTGAAATCATATAATTTTTTTTACTTTATATCAATATTAATTTGATTCATAATCAACGAAATAATCTTTACAAAAATACAAAGCTAAAAATTGTCACAATGAAAGAAAATAATTTATAAATGTTAATAATAAGTAGAAAAAAATTAATTTTATTCTCAAAAAGAATAAATTACAAGTCATCCAGACAAATACGTACAGACTAAGAAAGATGTAAGTAAGTAAGCATCCTTCGAATAAGATTAAGTGGCCACTATACCGTCAATTCCGTTTTGGAGCTCAATGTTCCGTATAGAGATCCCCCTCTTTTCTTGCGTGCTTATCCTCGAACATTCAATTAGCGAAGAGAAAGGAGGAGTAGAAAGCGAGAGATACAGAGAAATAGAAAGAGAGAGATAGAGAGATACTTCCCTAGGGAGTCATAGCTCCGACACTGATAGCCGATAATTTCGGGCTCTCGCGATTCAAACGAGGAAGGGGAGCTCTCTATATACCGAAGCCAATTTCAAGGCGATTCTAATTTTGCGGTTTCGATACCTTTTCGGCATCTTGACTGAATCTTTAAGAGATTTATGTTCTTAATTGTTGGCCTTTACAGTATTTAGTTTTTAACTATTTTTTTCTTTGTTTTTATCAATAAACGTTTAGTAATTCTTAAATTTATTAATTTCGAAATTGATGTTACTGTAGATTGGTAAATGAAAGAACCTATGACTGAGAATATTTAAAAATATAATTAAATAATCAGGCCAATACTGTTAACGATTTCTTCATTTAAAAAATATTTTTATTGAGAAAATTTATTTTTTACAACTTTCCGATTTCATTCATTAGAAATCCTCTAATACTTGACATCATTGGCCATTTTATTCAATCACATTTGTACATAATATGGCTGTTGATTATTATCAGTATTATAATTTGAAAACAGGTATTCAGTAGCTTAGTTGGTAAAGCAATGGATTCATAATCGCGAGGTACCGAGTTCGAATCCCGTTCTTGGCTGATTTTTACAAGCACCACTGTACATTACATATGCTTTGTTCATAAACACACTGAAAAGACCTCGGTCGCTAATTGGCATCGCAATAATAGCATAAATACAGCGACGTTAAATAAAATTAAAAAATATATATATAAATTAGAAAAATTTTCTGTAATAAATTCAAAATTTTTTTATTTCAATAAACTATTTTAATTCAATTCTTAAATCCAATAAGTCAATCTTTCTGCTAACAATAAAAGATGCAAATAACCACATCTAAAAGTCGTCTTACGTACGCTTAAAAATTCAACAACGTTACGTAAGAAGCTCCAAGACGTAAAAAGGAAGCCTCTTAAGACTTTAGTGTTAAAGTGTGATATATTGTATATCTTTCTAGTTTCCATGCATACATATTATACCATCCGGCGACAAAGTTTACGCATCGATAATACGTCGACAACTTTTTTTCTGCAGTCGCTTTTTTTTCTTCTTCTTCTACGAAACTTTCAAGCTTTATTTGCGTTAAGCTTAAAAGAAAAAGTTGTAGCATGTATATCGTGTTAGTTAAAAAGAAAAAGAGAAAGAAAAAAAAGAAGGTATATTGAGAAAAAGAATTGAAGCGGTCAAAAAAAAAGCTATAGGGAGAAGTTTTAGGATTCCATAGAAAGGTCGAGGTGGTAAATGGGTTAAACGTTATAGGTTGAGAGGAGGTTAGCCAATTTAAATCACCGCCAATTCTCTTTCTCTATTTTTCTCTCTCTGCGCACTCCAATTTGATTTGAAACTCGGGATCGCTTTGAATTCTACTCTTTCATTCAATCGTTTTATTTTTTTTTCTCCTTCTTTCTTTCTCTCTGTCTGTTTTTCCTTCTTTCTCTCTCTCCAACTGTAGCAAAAGTGGAAAGACTATATATACACGAAAACGGGATGCTTCCTCAACATTTTATTCCTTTTTTTTTCCTTTTTTTTTTTTTTTTTCTTTACCACCCTTCGCTGGATCCCTCTTGTTTCTTTAAATGCTTTACTATATACATGTGTATATACACGTGAACCCTCTTTTTTTCTCACCTCTCGTAGTCTTGTTGCTTCGCTTGATAATACATTTGTATACAATATTGAAATACATCTGTATTCAAGCTTGAATTAATGTTTTTTGTGATTTTAAAACAATAGAACATTTTAAATTGTATTATTTGGGTGAAATGATATTTTAAGTCATTTAATAAAGTAATTAATATGTATTTTGAAGATTTGTTTTACCGTGTTGATGCTTTTATGCGTTGGCTGTTAAAAATCTTTTTCAATATTTAATTTTCATATTGTGACGTAAGATATGAAAACAATTTAATTTTATAATAACTTTAATTGTAATTCGTAAAAATATTGGAAAAATTCAAAAGTATGAATCACTGTTTAGTAAATTGTATAATATTCGAAATCTTAATGCAAGCAGCCCAATTGTGAGATTTTCTTCTTAAAGAATGTTAGATTTTTATGGTGAAAATTTGAGTTATTTATCGATCAATGAAAATAAAGAAATTAAAATTCTGAATTAAAAAAATTAAATAAATCTTTGTAACTTATTTAACGTGGTGATCTTTCACACGTTAGTTATAAGTTTTAACTCGAATGCTTACACCTGTGATTCAATTCTTTCACTAGTCAATAGAAATATTTTTGTTACGTCTTTCTGTTGTTTCTATTGTATCAATAAAAAAGAACTCTTTGCAATCATTCATTTCATAATTTAAATTTAGATTCAGGAAATGTAAAAATGAGTTTTTGAAAAATATGTGTTTGTGTTTCCGTATGTCAATCAGTACATAAATCAACTTTTGAGTTTATTTTTACATTGAAGCTATAAATCTAATTTTAGCTATAAATAATTTAATATTTTATTTTTATATTTTTTTTATTTCAGTGTATTTATGCTATAATTGCAATGTTAATTAGCGCCGAACGTTTTCAGCGTGTTTGTGAACAAAGCTCATACATACCGTGGTGCTTGTACCATTTGGCTGAGACCGGGAATCGAACTCGCACTCTCGAGTTATGAACCTCTCAGAACTCGAGCTGAGAACCTCTCAGCGAGGCTTTATTAAAGATTAAGAAAACCTCGTACACATTTAATCAGTTTAACAAATTAAGATAAAGTTTATTTTAACTGTAAAAGTATATAAAAACTTAAAATATTAATAAATGTATGACAAAAATTTTTGTATGATTCTTTTCATTGAAATCAGTCGGAAAACCCTATAAAATAAAGAAGAGAAAAGGTTTCAAAAGTACAATATCTATTGAATAAAAGGCTTATATTTATAAAAATAAAATAAAATCCTAAAATTTTTCGAAGAAAATCTAGTAATTTTAAGTATTTTACATAAAATTTTACAAAAATAGGGGCGTTACATATGCAAATTAATTTTTTTTAACTTCCTTCCAACTATTAACTAAAATTAGATGCGTGAACTTTTCAGTTTATAAATTGTAGAAAGCATAATAACGTAAAGACGGACAATTTAAATAAAAAATGTGCTTTTAGAATTTTTTTTCTTAAAATCATGGTTAAAATGTTAAATTAATCTTTAGAAACAATCGTTTTCCAGGATATTTTCTGGCATCTATCGCGTCAGCACATCTGCGTTTTCCAACGCCTTTTACCATACTTTTCTATAGTCAACTACCAAGAGGGTAAGAAGAAACGAGTTGCGCACACGGATTTTCTCCATCTCAACCTCGTCGTCGCACAACTGCCGCCGGGTAATTCATTCTATATATAGGTATATACATATATATATATATATATATATATATATATATATACTTTCGTTATACTAGCGTCAGACGCTTGTGTTAACCACCCACCTACTTTTATCCTCTTTCCTCTTTCTATTCTTTCCCTCTACTTTCTATCTGTCTACCCTGGGGATGCAAAATTAGGGTAGCGAGATGAGCTCCGCCGCATCGGACCAATTCGTTCTCTTTTTTTTCCCTTCTTTTTTTTCTACCTTTATTCTTGTTCTTTTTATTTTCTATGAATTTACCAAAAAAAAGGGGAGATCTCGTTAACCGGTGGTAGTACAGGAGTACTTTAGCAGAGTAGTCGGTATATTTTATCCTATTCTATTTTATATAGAGTTTTGAAAGGGATTCATTGTGTAAGAGGGTAAATTTTACGGCCCGCGCGCGGATGCTAGAAATTCAGATAAATGGGATTAATGCGAGAATTAACCCTTCGACGCTCGGAGAAATGTTTCCGTTTATGAGTGTTTTTATACGAGCAAAAAGTGAGAGATATTATTTCAAGGAGAATGTAATTGTGACAAAATTGTTTTCACTTAAATTATACCATAAAAGTGATATATTTATATGAAGTACATGCATGATATTATCATCATTCAGTTTTCGCACTATTCGAATAAACGAGCGTTAAGTAGTATAATAAAAGATAAAGAAAAGAAAAACTTAAGAATATTATATTTAGAAAATGAAAATCAAGTAATAAATAAAATACATGCTTTAAATTTTAAATATTGCAAATTGAAACCATTTTGTAAGTTATGTTTTTAAATTTTCGTTCATTCGGAAAAGATTAAAAATTATTTGTTTCCTTATTATTTCGATGATACTATGACAATGAAGAACACCTAAAAATGTACAAAGGATTAAAGTATGAAAAGTTGTGGCAAAATAACATATAATTATGCAAACAAATTATTTTTCTGTATGTTAAAAAAAAGTTAAGCAAAAAGAATGAGGACAACTTTAATAGAAGTAAAAAATTATCTTTACGTAAAATTTTAAATCGATTCTTTTTAATCTATTGAAATAATCATGATGTGCAAAAAATCGATTTATTTTAGTGGAACTATTTTTTTCAGGAATTAATTAAAAATAAAAGCTTGAAAATTTAATGAAAAAATTTAATTAACATCTCTAATAATCCATTGGAATTTAATGTAAATTATCTTTTATAGTTTTAATACAAGAATATTTAAAGTTATCGTAGAAATTCTCACAAAATATGTTTTTAACATCGTAAATTCATTAAAATAGAGCTAATATGTCTTGTGTTGATTTTATTCTTCTCTTTTATTTTATTTTTGTACAGTGTCCAAAAATTAATTGTTTATTATGAAAAATTTATAATAAACAATTGATTTCAAAATTATATTGATTACTACAGATAATAATTTTAGCGATTGCCGATCTGCATCGTCGACAAACAATGAATCAAAATAAAAAGAGAGAAAGAAACTAACTCCAAGTGCATTGGAGTTTGTTTCTTTTTCTTTTTTTATTGGATTGATTTAAATTAGTTAAAATTAAAAATTGATCGTTTAAAATTGATAACTTAAATATAGACATTAAAGTAGTTTCTTTTTTTTAAATCTATATTAAATAACTGATAAATTAGTAAGATATTTTTTACATATTTCTGCAGCGCAATGAATGAATTAATATCTAATACGTCCAATCAAAATATTAAAAACAAATATTTTATTATTTGAAATTTCTAACAAGGTTTCGCCCTTCACTTTTTTTGTGAAGACTTTAACGTTTAATATTTTTAATATGTTGCTCAACAGTAGTAACCTTCAACCAAATACTAAGTAAATATCATTCTACTAAATTGGATTGCATTGAAAGTTATTTTTTACTAACAAAAAATATTCGTTTTCAATAATTGAAATATGCATTGTCCATTTTTATTGATTTATGGTGACCTTTCAGTTTTTTGGGGAAAAAAACTTTTGCATATTTTAGTTGATAGAACGTTACGGTTCGAAAGAAAAAAATTATAGAATTGATAAATTTTATAATAAAATGTTAATTTTTGTATTTTGAAAAATTTACATTATTTTGCATGATAAATATGAATGTGAATTTTTTACAATTATTACTTATATTTGTTAGTACAGACTTTATTTGTTCTGATAAAGTTAATTGGACGAAGCAAGTAAATAAGATTTTAATGAACAATTTAAATTTAAAACAAATAACATTTATAACTATATCATCGACATCACTTGCACCTGCTTATAGATTAATTATTCAAGAAACGATGACTAATTTACCATCGTATATGGTTGATCCATTAAAAACATCAATTCAGTCAGGATCTGAAACATTGTTTGAAGATATGTTAGTATTGGACTTCAAAAATACAGCATTTAATATTATTTTAATCAGTTATAATGATTTTGATGAAAATATAAACATATTGCAGAACTATTTTGATTTTATAGACGACTATTCGTATAATAAACCAAGACCTTACTGTTTAATTCTTTTAGAAAATAATAAAAACTATTTATATAGTTTGAAACAATTTTTCGAATATTTATGGTCAATGAAGTTTTTGTACGTTACAGTTATAGAAATAATTAAAAAAAGTGCGCCTATTAATGGATTAAATACTTCAATCTTAAAAAATTATGAAGAAATATTTGTACATGAATATAACCCGTTCAGTTCAATCTACAAAAGAAACGACTTATCTGAAAACATTATGTTCTTTTCCGATAAACTCAAAAATTTACATGGATATACTTTACACGCTTCAGCAACGGGAAGAGATATTCGACCAAATTTTAGTGGTGAAAATTTTTGGAATGGTTTGGTTGGCATTTCTTTTTTGCGAGCTAAAACTATATCCGAAATAATGAATTTTACAGTCAATATAACGAAAAAATATTTAGATTTCTATCCTAATTACAATAATAATATTGATTTCAACGTAGAATATTACCTTTTTATAAAAACTAAACGTTATCTGTACTATTATGATTGTGCATTTTATGATTCAACACATTTAATAATAAAACAATACGGTTACTATGAAAATCATGTCCCTTGGGGTTTAATAACTATTATTTGCATTATTGTTGTTATTCTTTTGATTTTTACAATTTTAATTAATTCAATCAAATACAAAAGTAAATTTTTCACAACATTTAACGTAATGGCTGTGTTGTTTAGTATATCGGCAAGTTCAGCACCGAAATATTCAACTGAAAGACTATTATTTTTTATTCTAACATGTACATCTTTAATATTTTCGATAAATTTATTACACTATCTATTACACGTAACATTTAGTCAAATGAGATTCAAAACTATAAAAACTTTTTACGATATCATTCATTCGAAAATGCGTTTCACCATGGATAGATATACAAGAGTTGCATTAAACATTATCGGAGCTTACAATGACATTGAAAATTCAACGACTGTAGTAAATAGTAATGAAGAGTGCTTGGAAAGAATTTTATTAGAAAACGATTTAAATATATGTGTAGTTACAGATGCGGTGGGAAAAGAAATGATTCGCATCCATTCGAATCCAAAAAATGGTTGGATTCTGAGTATGACAGAAATGGAGTTTACTCCTGTTATGTATTCCATGATATTTTCCAGAAATTCACCATACGGTTACCAATTTAGAAGATTATTACGTCGATTGCAAGAGTTTGGAATTGATAAAATATTATTTACCAATGGTATGATAATGTATAAACGCTACTTTCCAGAAGAATTACATTTTTTACGACAAAATTTTACGCTCGATTATAACTTGAAGAAAAAGGAAAGTTTAAACATTTTATTTTATTATCTCATCGTAGGGTATTTGGTATCCTTTGTGACTTTTATAATTGAATTACTTATACAGTTCAGACGTTTTCATTAAAAATATTAATCACTATTTTAATTATGATCTACACTCTTTTCTGAATAAATGATATATTTTTTGCTTTCTCATATGAATTTTTTAAATTTCAATATCTTTATGAGGACGTATAGTGACAAAGTAGTTAGTAGAGTTTCATTTATATTTGCAATATTATAATCACGAATTTTAATGAATCTTGGAATTGAGTTTTCCTTTAAAAGAAATAAATTATTTAAAATAAATATTTGTATTGTAACTAAATAACTTCATCATTTTATGAGTTATCAATAAATACTCTGATACTTACTACCCACTTTTATATATTATAAAAATTGATTATTTTCTTTTTGGATTTGAATCTTATTCATTTTGAAATTAACAAATGAACCTGAAAGTGTATGCGTAATATATGTGCATAATTGTGTGTATTTGTATATGTGTTGTCTATATTTTAAATAATCGGACACTGGTAAAACGAAATATTTAGAAAAAAACGATTGAATATAGCAAAAGAATAAAAAATTCGTGAATACGTCATCAATGTGGCAGTATAGTGTAAGCAAAATATGTACAGCTCATGTTTTAAAATTTATTACTTTTTAATATTTATTAATAAAATTTGTTGAATTGAAATTCTAGAATTGTATTTAGATTTCCATAATTTAAAGAATTTGTCATTGCTAGAATTTTAGCAATTGTAATGAAAATTATACACACCACTAATATAATTGTTGGTAACGATATTGAAAATTACGAAACAAGTCAAATATTAATAAATTATGGAACGAACGTACATGCTAAGAATATTATTGAAATATTTATTAAATTGGAGAGTCTATAAATTAAATATAAGAGAAAAATAAAATGGACACTGAACTTTAAACTTCGGTCTTCGATAATTCAAGTCATTTGCTCTAATTCCAAGGCTGTAACAGTGCTATTGTTTATTCTTCTTATTAGACGTAAAGCATATTAGCTTTATATGTAGACAATTTATTTGATAAACATTTTTCTTTTCTTCCAACTCCTCCCTATATTATAATCAATTAATTAAGATATCAGAACTGACTAGGAAAATGTCACATCGCCGGATCACGGATTTTCTTCAAACTTTGGAATAAGTTTTCAGATGACAAAATATGGAAAAAGCTAAAGTTAGTCAGTAACGCTCAATATTTCCCTAGATACAGGCAATTAGAGAAAATTATTTAAGAAATTACTAGATTTTCAAACACTTATAGCTCTTAAGCATCGATAGCTAGAAGCTTATAACTTTTTTTAAATTAAAGCTGAGATCAAATCCTTTCAAAAAAGTAGTTATAGCATATCAAAATATTTTTTCCCACAGTTATAGCGTAATGAATATTGTGCCTGAATTTTCATTTTAAAACATTAATTAATAATAAAGGCTGAAATTAAGTGCAATCTTGATTACGCTATAACTTTAGGAAAAAATAATATTTTGATATGCTATGACTACTTTTTTTAAAAGGATTTGATCTCAGCTTTAATTTAAAAACAGTTTTAAGCTTCTAGCTATCAATGCTAAAGAACAATATGCATTTAAAAATCTAGTAACTTTTTTAGTGATTTTCTTTAACTGCCTGTACCTGGGAAAAGATTGAGATTTTGTGACTATAATTAGCTTATTCCATATTTTGTCATCTAAAGACTTATCCCGAAGTTTGAGCAAAATTCGTGATCCGGAAATGAGACACTCTCCTAGTGAGTTAAATCCTGTAAATAAAATAAAATTTAAATGTTATGATAATTTTTTGTATTATAATACTAATTAATAAAACTTTTTTTACCTTAAGTATACACATTAAATACAAGACTTTTGTCCATAAATAATTTTAAAAAATATTATCTGATGATTGAAATCTTTTCCTTTATTCGAATATTTGATTTTGGTGGTTACCGCAGGCTTTCTCTGCCAAAAATTTCTAAAGATGTTCAATTTTTATATCTTCTCAAGGTAACAGTTTTAGTTTAAAAAAATTTTTATAAGTTTGATTTAGAAAAAGTTAAAAATATTAATAAAAATAGATATTATTGTAAATTTTATGTATGTAATTTAGTTAAACATTCGCTTAAACTTATTTTATAAAAATTCCAGCACTGGTATTTTGTGAAGATATATAAAATGAAGATCTTTGGAAATTTTAAGGTCAGTTTGTCGAAAATTGACTAAGAAAGTCTGCGGAGATTATCAAAATAAATAAAATCAACTCTTTGACTAATACAAGGATTATAAGCATCGGATGAGATTTTTTAAAATTATTCACGGACTAAAGTCTTGTATTTAATATATATTTAACGTAAAAAAAGTTTCATTACTTCATATTATAAAAAAAAATTTATCATTACACTTAAATATGATTTTTTTCAGGCTTCAACTTCTGATACCTTAATAATCTGAAATCTATAATCTTAATAGATGAAATAATTTTCAAAATTTGAAATTACTTTGTAAAAGATAATTTTTAATTAGTATTCAGTCTATATAGTAAGTCTTGTATTTTTGAAAGAAATTATAACTATTCCCAAAATTTTAAAGTAAATGAGAAACTATAAATTTATTATAAATAGTATATTACGGTACAAAAGAAGAAACTTGAAGTTCCGCCACTGCGTGAAGTTGTCCCCGAGGCGAAGCCGAGGGTGCCATATCACGCAGTGGCGGGCCTTCAATTTTCGTCTTGTGTACCGTATACTATTTTTCTTGATGCCCGGTGGAAATTACTATTGTATTGAAAGTCCAATTAACATTTTACCACTGAAAATGATAAAGCTGTAATGTCGCACATACATAAACAAAATACATAAAAAATATAAAGTTATTTGTACAACAGAATTAAATACATACAAATCAGAGAGGGATAAAAAATATCATAAATATTTATTTTACGATTAATTTCTAAAAAACCATATGAACAAATTATTTCTTTTTTTCATTTTTTTTAAGTACGCTAATAAATAAATTTGTCAATACGCACGATCAATAGCTACGAAATAAATTTGTCATATAAATAACGTTAAACGTTATCAACAGCTCGTAAATTGATGCGATTTTTTTTTTTTTTTTGTACATATTTAGATTAAAGCCTGTTACATTCAAAAAGATACAAATGTCAGATACAAAATTATATTAGTATATTCTATATATCTATATATAAAAAATACATGAGGCAACGCATCTGTTTTTCGTCTATATAATAAACAAGCGATCAACAAACTTTGAAGTTGCCTGCAATGAGTAAAAGTTTGGCTTTCGCCATCAAAAACAATAGCTAAACCACAGAATTTCCACCAGGGCATCTAGAAATAGTACATTTTGTAACGGGTATGAAAAGGCTTTATTTACGAAACGAGAAGTTTAAGGCCCAAGCCGAAGGCGAGGGTCATAACGAGTTTCATAAAAAAGCCTTTTCATACCAGTTGCAAACCGTATTTTTTGCCATGAGAGCCAAGAAAGAGCAACGAAGTTGCGATTTTGGGGTTAGAATGGCAAAAAAGTACATTTGTATATTTAAAGGTTAACCTTCAAAAAAAGAAATAAAAAAAATGAATTGTTTAGAATATAATTATTTCCAAATAATAATGAATTCAAAATAAAAAGGCTCTCTATATTCAAGTTTTGAACGATACACACTTACTTAATTTACAAAATTATTTACGTAAATAAATAATACGTTGTAAAACGGTAATTCTTTTTCGTAAATATTATTTAAATTAGCATTTTAAAAAGTATTACTTAAGTAATTATTTAAATAAGCATTTTAAAAAGTATTACTTAAATAATTATTTAAATTAGCATTTTAAAAAATATTACTTAAGTACTTTTATTGATTTAGGAAGACTTAATTTTTATTTAATAAAAATAAAAATATAATTTTTTCAGTTTTATATAAGAAGTTTCACTGATTATTCGTAAGTTCAAATAAACATATAAATAATTTTTTATATGCAACATTATTATTTGCAGTCTTAACTATTTTTATAATAAATATGAATAATATACAATTATTATTCATACTTGGTAGTGTAAACGTAATTTTTTCTGATAAACTTAACTGGACTGAGCAAGTAAATAACATTTTAATTAATAATTTAAATTTGAAACAAATAACATTTATAACTAAATCATCGACATCACTTGCACCTGCTTATAGATTAATTATTCATGAAATGATGAGTAATTTACCATCGTATATGGTTGATCGATTAAAAACATCTATTCGGTCAAGATCTGAAACATTATTTGAAGATATGTTAGTATTGGACTTAAAAAATACAGCACTTAATATTATTTTAATCAGTTATAATGATATTGATAAAGATATAAACATATTGCAGAACTATTTCGATTTTATAGATGACTATTCGTATAATAAACCAAGACCTTACTGTTTAATTCTTTTAGAAAATAATAAAAATTATTTATATAACTTAAAACATTTTTTCGAATTTTTATGGTCAATGAAGTTTTTGTACGTTACAGTTATAGAAATAATTAAAAAAAGTGCGCCTATTAATGGATTAAATACTTCAATCTTAAAAAACGATGTAGAAACATTCGTACATGAATATAACCCGTTCAGTTCAATCTACAAAAGAAACAACTCATATAAAAACATTATGTTTTTTTCCGATAAACTTAAAAATTTACATGGATATACTTTACACGCTTCAGCAACGGGAAGAGATATTCGACCAAATTTTAGTGGTGGAAATTTTTGGAATGGTTTGGTTGGCATAGCTTTTTTACGAGCTAAAACTATATCCGAAATAATGAATTTTACAGTCAATATAACGAAAGAATATTTAGATTATTATCCTAATTACAATAATAATATTGATTTCGAAGTAGAATTTAACCTTTTTTTAAAAACTAATAGCTTTTTGTACTATTATGATTGTGCATTTTATGAATCAACTCATTTAATAATAAAACAATACGGTTACTATGAAAATCATATTCCTTGGTGTTTAATAACTATTATTTGCATTATTGTTGCTATCCTTTTGATTTTTACAATTTTAATTAATTCAATCAAATACAAAAGTCAATTTTTTACAACATTGAACGTAATGGCTGTGTTATTTAGTATATCGGCAAGCTCTGCACCAAAAAATTCAACTGAAAGACTATTATTTTTTATTCTAACATGTACATCTTTAATATTTTCGATAAATTTATTTCAACATCTATTACATGTAACATTTAGTCAAATGAAGTTCAGAACTATTAAAACTTTTCACGATGTCATACATTCGAAAATGCATTTCACCATGGATGGATTAACAAAAAATGCATTAACCGTTATCGGAACTTACAATTACATTAAGAATTCAACCACTGTAGTTCATAGTACTAAAGATTGCTTGGAAAGAATTTTATTTGAAAACGACTTGAATATATGTTTAGTTACAGATGAGATGGGAAAAGAAATGATTCGCATCCATTCGAATCCAAAAAATGGTTGGATTCTTAGTATGACAGAAATGGAGTTTACTCCTGTTATATATTCCATGATATTTTCCAGAAATTCACCATACGGTTACAAATTTAGAAGATTATTACGTCGATTGCAAGAGTTTGGAATTGATAAAATATTGTTTACCAATGGTATGATAATGTATAAACACTACTTTCCAGAAGATTTAGATTTTTTACGACCAAATTTTACGCTTGATGGTAACTTGAAGAAAAAAGAAAATTTAAATATTTTATTTTATTATCTCATAGTAGGATATTTGGTATCTTTTGTGGCTTTTATAGTGGAACTACTTATACAGTTTAAACGTTTAAAAAAAAAATAATAATTATTTTATAATTAAAATAATTATGGTCTAATTTTTTTCTCAATAAATTATACATTTTTGTTTTCTTATACGAATTTTTTAAATTAAAAAATCTTTATGAGAAAGCATAGTACCAAAGTAGTTAGTAGAGTTTCTTTTATATTTGAAACATAATCACGTGTTTTAATCAATCTTGGAATTGAGTTTTCCTGTATAAGAAATTAAATTATATATTTTAAATAAATATTTATATTGTAACTGAAAATTTACTTAATTTTATTACGTAATCAATAAATATTCTGATACGCACTATCCACTTTCATTAAAAACTTATTACCTTCTTTTGAGTTTAACGAGTGCAACTGAGAGTGAAAACGTGCGTGAATATGCGCGTGTGTTTGTTTGTTGTGTGTATTTCAAATAATCGCGCACTAGTAGAACGAGACATTTTGAGCAAACGATCTAAAATAGCAAAAGAATAAAGATATGAGAAAGAATCTGTATCTTAGCTGTTGGTTATACAACTCGTGTCCTCTGCTAGCTTGTATGTCATCAATATGGCCATGTAGTGTAAGCAAAATATACACAGTTCATGCACTAAAATTATTATTTATTATTATTATTTTTTAATATTTATTAATAAAAAGTACCATGGAAATTAGTAACAATGTAGAAAACATTGAAGGAATGCAATTTTCCCCATATAAAATAAAAAATCGCATGTATTGTTCTGTTTACAATTGTAAAAGTTTTACGAAAAAAAATCTATTAGTTAAATTAGAAAATTTAATTATTATTTAATTTATTAGAAAAAAATGGTTAAAACAATTGTACCTAAAAATGATTATTCTTCAGTAAATTATAGGTTGGATCCAGAATATTAACTCTAGATTGTCACCATGGATAAATTTTACCCAGATAATTTTTCAAACTCGTCGTAGCTTGTTGGCAAATTTCAATATTTTAATGAATGATTTTAGTTATAAAAACTTTCAAATCTTTTCGTAAGAACTTCAAAGTATATCTCAATATTTAAAAAAAAAATTTTTATTTTATCTTATTAATGACTTTTATAAAATTAAAGAAAAATCTTATAGAGGTCTCAATGGCTCACTCGGTAGAGCGATTGACACGTCATTTCGAGAATCCAAGTTCGAATCCCGCTCTCGGCCGATAAGTACCATTGCATATATATATATAATATTACTTTTATTCTTACTTTTACGTTAATTACTTATTAATTTTTTAAATTTTGTTGAAGATAGTTTTATATTTTCAATAACATTTTATATGTTTTTTTTTACACTTTATTTTTAACAAAGGAATTTTTTATTGATTCATTATTATCATCAAAATATAGGTAGAATATCATTCGTAAGTATTATTTTAAATCATATTAAAACTTTACCACATATTATTGATTTCAGTATTTTTTCAAGTGTATTTTTGTTATAATTAAATTCCCACTTTTTTATTATCTATAATGTTAAAGCCTTTTTTTAGAGATATAATAGATTTTTTTATAGTTGATTGTATTAAATTAGTTTAAATTTTTGACAAAATATTTTTTATTTTTGAGATAGTGAAAAAGATTTTTTTTTAAAGCTAACTTGCCGTAATTTTACCTTTTTAAAGGTTTTTTGGGGAGATATCACAACTTTTTCAAAGTCGAAAATTCTTATCTCAATAAATTTATTAACTTTACCGTTAATCTGATACTTTAATATAATAACACTAATTTTATAGTTAATTCTATCAACCTAATTTTTATATATTTATTATTATTATAAAATATTTGTTTTCGAAAAAATTTTAATCTTATTTTCTTCCACACTTTCAAATTAATGAACTATTATAAAACTTATTTTGTCTAAATATCGTATGAAAAACTAATTAATTAATTAAGAATGTTTTAAAATATGTAAATATTACTTTTTCATTTGTTGTTGTTTTCATTTTTAAATACCAAATTGGTATTACCGACTTTTGAATTTCGCCGCTTTCAACTGTTGAATTTTATGTACGGGACGTTTTACTGCGCACGCGCGAACTTTTCACATGAACGCCCGTGATTTTGCGGCAGCTCGTCAGCTATATAGAACGAGACACTAAATTCTTATATTACTTATTTACACGATGTCTTTATACATTTAGCATGTTCTGAAAGCATTTGCCTGAATAGATGCGTTCATTATTAAAAGATATAACTCGTATTCTCTTTTTTTTTCTCACTCTCTATACTCTCTTTCTCTCTCTCACTTATTAGCAATCGCACAACTCGTATTCTGTCTCTTTCTCTCACATCAGACGAAAAACTCTCCGTCGTTCTCTAACATCCGCCGGAAATCTGAAACAACCCGATATAGAAAAGAAATCGACAGACTAACCTGTAATAATATAAAAAAATCATGAAAACTTGACTTTTGGCCATGTGTTTTTGTTGTCAGATAAAACATTAGATCATTTTATGTATACTAGTAACCAAATAATATGTAAATATTGAAACATAATCATTTATTCAAAGTTTTAATCTTTGAACATCTCAAATTCAAAGTAAATAGGGAAAGCCGTAGCGTTATCTTGCCGTAAGGAGCGCTACCGCGCTCCCTGATATCCTCTCAAATTTTGCCAAGTTACATGGTGAAATGGAGATATATCTAATTTTTATTCTTTGTCATTTTTTAATTAATATTCTGTTTATAATAAGTCAAATTCTTTTTGAAGCGATGGTAATTATTGTCAAATTTTAAATTGAATGAAAAACGACAAGGTCATTGTAATAAGTGTATTTAAATATTTGAAATTTTTAACCTTCAGAGGTAGAAAAAAATGAAAACTGCTTTAAAATAGAATTATTTGCAAATAGCAATTAACTCAAATTTGAAAAGTTCTTCATATTCAAGTGTTTCCTAAAACATAATTTTTCTTTTACAAAATTATCTATTTACAACAAAATTTTCTTGATGAGAAAAAGCACTTACAGATATTTTTTTTAACATAAAGTATTTCTAAAAATTATTTAGGTGAGGAATATAAAAAGTGTTGCTTATAGGAATTTATACTTTTATTAGTTTAAAAGGACTTTATAAATTTTATATCACAAAAATATAAGAATTTATATTTTTTCAGTTTTCTATAAAGCATTTCTATTATCTAAGCATATTCTATAAACATTATTATAATATCCAACTAGAAACAGAGACTAGTTGTCTACCTCTTATCTTTATTATTTTTATAACAAATATGAATACTTATGCTGTACAATTCTTATTTTTATTTGTTAGTATCAACGTAATTTTTCCTGATGAACTCAACTGGACTGATCAAGTGAACAAGATTTTGATACAAAGTGTACAAATAAAACAGTTAACATTTATAACTTCATCGTCACAGCCAGTTGCACCTACATATTCTATTATTATACAAGAAATGATGAATAAGTTACCGTGTTTTATCATCAATTCAATAAGATCATCAAATCAGTCCAAACCTAAAACACTTTATAAAAATATGCTAGTATTGGGCTTGAAAAAGTCGGCATTAAATATTATTTTCATTAATTGTTTGGATATAAATAAAAATATTGAAACTTTTAAAAATCATTTCCATTTCATAGATGATTATTCCTATAATGAACCAAGACCATACTGTTTAGTTCTTTTAGAAAATAATAGTTATTCTTATAATTTAAGACACTTTTTCGAGTTTTTATGGTCAATGAAATTTTTGTACATTACAGTTGTAGAAATAATTAGGAAAGATTTGCCCATCATTGGATTAAATACTTCAATCTTAATTAACAATATAGAAATTTTCGTACATGAATATAATCCGTTCAGTTCAATATACAAAAGGAACAAGTTACATAAAACTCTTACGTTTTTTACCGAAAAACTCCAAAATTTACATGGATATACTCTGCACGCAGGAGCATCAGAAAATGATATTTGACCAAATTTTAGTGGCGAAAATATTTGGCATGGTTTAATGGGAAAATCGTTTTTGCGATCTAAAACGATATCTGAAGTAATGAACTTCAAAATTAACGTATCAAGAGAATATTTAAATAAATTACCCAAATACAATAATAAAATAGATTTCAATTTAGGATTTTCACCTTTTATTAGATCTAAAGACTTTTTATATGATTTTGATTGTTCATTTTATGAGTCGATACATTTAATAATTAAACAATACGGTTATTACGAAAATCAAATTCCATGGAATATTATAATCATATTTGGCATAATTGTTTGCGTCCTTGCAATTTTTACAGTTTTAATTAATTCAATCAGATACAAAAGTAAATTTTTCACTACTTTTAATATTATGCTTATATTATTTAGTTTATCAACAGTTTCAACTCCGAAAAATTTAAATGAAAAACTACTATTTTTGATTCTATCATTTACATCCCTAACAATTTCGACAAATTTATTCAATCACTTGATAGATGTGTCGTTTGGCCAAATAAAGTTTAAAAGTATTAAAAATTTTCGTCAAGCCGCCAATTTAAAAATGCGTTTCACAATGGATCAATATACACGAGATGTATTACTGACTTTTGGAAAATTTAAGTACATTAAAAATTCATCTACTGTTGTAAAGTATACTTTACGTTGCGTGTACAGAATCATATCAGAAAATGACCTTAACATATGTCTGGTTAGACATAATTTAGGAAAAGCAATTATTCGTATGCATTCAAATTCACAAAATGGTTGGATCTTTAGTATGACGGAAGACGACTTTATTCCTGCTTCAGAATCAATGATATTTTCCAGATACTCACCATACGGATACCAATTTGCAAAATCATTGCGTCAATTGTGGGAGTCTGGGATTGACAAAACATGGGACGGAAATGCCATGATTATGTATAAACATCACTTTCCAAAATATTCAAACTTTTTACGACAAAATTTTTCTCCTAATTATAGTGTGAATAAAAATGAAAGTTTTAATAATATTATATTTTATTATCTTACAGCAGGATATTTATTATCAATTATAGCTTTTACAATCGAATTATTTTTAAAACAATTTAAACGCTCTCATAAAAATTATAAATAATAGTAGCAACCTTCATGTTGTAAAATATATAAATTTATAATCTAGTACACTTAATCTGTAAAGTATTCTACAAAAATTTTGATTTGTATGCATAAGTTATTGATATGAAATTTTCAATGGACCTCTAATTCATTTCAACTTTCGTTACCTTTTAAAATTACATGAAATTCTGATAATAACAAGTCAAAATTTTTGTGTGTAAAAATAATTATTTCAAAATTTTGGCGTGGTTGAATATTGTAGAAAAAATTAACTAACAATATATCTGTATATTTTAATAAAGTTCAATCCTTAAAAGAAGATATTAATTTCAAAAGTTAATTTCTAACACATAATGATTAGCGCGTAGCAATGAATAGTTAAACTAGGAGGTGTTGTTTGATTATAACTTGTAATACTTAGTTTCTGGAAAACGTAAGCATTGTAATTACAAAATTAAAAAATTTTCTATGCTTAAATTATTTTCTCACATATGATTACTATCTTTTTAAAACACGTTCTCATATGTTAATGTCAGAATAAATTTGTTAAAAATATATTTGCTTTTATATTTTGTTATCATTTGCAAACCTTAATAAGCAATTTCTCTTTACAATTTTGACCGAAATTTTTTTAGTACAATATTTGAAAAGGTACATGATTTTTTAAGCAAAACGATGAAAATTATTTTTAATTAACAAAAAGTATAGTTTTTTGTGAAAATAATGTAATTAACAAAATAAATGGAAGTTAGAAATTAATGTTACCATCTTACCAATCACAGTTAAAAAGGCTTCTAAATGCTACACGAAATTATTCTACACTGAATCACTATCATCTAAAAACAAAATAATGTGCTATCAACTACTAATCAGTCTTATAATGATCTAATTTGCATCAATATAGTGGGGAAACCAAGGAAATACTGAGAAAATTCAAACGAAATTGCGTAGAAGCCTGCCTTTATGTTTACAGAAAGAGAGGTAAATTCTATTCTTATTGAACGCAAATAATTGGTATAAGAAATCTAAACTTCTTTTTATGGATATTACACAGTTGAAAATTTACCAAAGACGAAACCCTCATACAATAGACTAATTATGTAAATTATTTACTATAAAAAGCTTTGATAACAGATTTTTTACTATCAACAAAAGATCAAAGAAATGTCAGGAGTCAAAGAAAATTAATATCATACGCGTAATAATAAACTTTATTAGAAAGCAAGGAAACCTTGGGCCAAACTGATTATTCTAGTCTAGATTTATACCCACATATAATAAAATATATTCTGAATGTGTTAAAGCAGATGAATTAATTCTTAACTATGATAAATTTTGAAGTAATCATTACCTTGTGCAAGGAGACAATTCACCATTCCATACTTTACAATTTATTGATTGGAAATTTAGAAATTCTAGAATTATTTGCAGATTACATTTGTTATATTAATTTATGAACTTATAAGTTCATAAATTAATATAAGTTATCTATATAATATAATATAAGTTATCTATATAATATAATATAAGTTATCTATATAATATAATATAAGTTATCTATATAATATAATATAAGTTATCTATAGAACTTTAGCTAACATTATTAATATAGTTGTTAGTAGTAATATTAATAAATGAAAAAGAAGCCGAATATTAATAAATTATGGGGCAAGCATACATATATATTGTTCAAATTTTAATTAAATAAGAGAATCTAGAAATAAAATATAAAAGATGAATGAAATGGACCCTGAACTTTAAATTTCGGTCTTCGAGAATTCAGATCACGTACTCTAATCACAATGCTAGTGTTAGTACTGCGCTTATCCTTCTTATTAAACATAAAGCAGATTACCTTTATAGTCAATTTAACTTACAACAAACAGTTTTTTTTCAACTTATTTGCTTAGATCTCTAAGGGTTATTTTCTTTAATCTATAATTGATCAATTAATAATCTGAAAACAGTTAATCTATAATCTTAACATATGGAATATTTTTCCAAATTTTTTATTTTTATGTACGAGAAAAATGTTTCTATTATTTGATATTTATTTTTTTACACGTGCAGTGTTTAATTATTCTAATTTTGTAAAATTAGTTTTCATAATTTGATTATTAATATTCCATTTATAATAACTCCATTTTTTTATAAAGCAATGGTAACTATTCCTAAATTTTCAAAGTAAATGAAAAACAATAAAAACTATTGTAAATCTAGAAAAATTGGTTCTATTTAATGATTAGTTAATGTTTAGTAAAAATGAATTTAATGCTATTTCTATTTAACTTTCTGTAATGAGTAAATTTCTACCAGAAAGTAAATACATTTCTATATTTAAAACGTTTCACCTTAGAAAAGAGAAATAAAAGAAAATCAATTGCTTCAGAGTAAAATTATTTGCGAATAGCAATGAATGCAAATTTAAAAATTTCTTTTTATTCAAGTGTTTCCTAACACTTAATATCTTATTTTACAAATTATCTATTTACGACAGAATTTTTTTTTGAGAAAAAACACTTACAAATATTTTGTTTTAACACAAAGTATTCTTTTTCGTTAAATTATTTAGGTTAAACATTAAAGAAGTATTGCTTATGCAAATTTTCACTATTATTTATTTGAGAAAACTTTTTAATTTTTATACCACAAAAATAGATACCTAAATTTATATTTTTCAGTTTTATGTAGGGCACTTCACTGATTATTCATAAGTTCAAAATAAAGGTATAAATCATTTTTTAGAAACCATAATATGCTATCTAACCAGGAATTTGAAATTGTCAACTGTTTATTTAGACTTGATTATTTTTATAATTAATATGAATATCTATAATGTACAATTATTATCGATATTTATTAGTATGAATGGAATTTTTCCTAATGAACTAAACTGGACTGATCAAGTAAACAAGATTTTGATAAAAAGTTTGCATATAAGACAAATAACTTTTATAACTTCATCACCACAACCACTGATACCTGCATATATATTAATTATTCAAGAAACGATGAATAAGTTTCCGTCTTTTATCATTCATTCAATAAGATCATCAAATCAGTCAACAAATCATAAAACATATTATAAAAATATGCTAGTATTGGGTTTGAAAAAGTCAGCATTAAATATTATATTCATTAACTGTTTTGATCCCGATACAGACATAAAAACTTTTCAAGATCCTTTCTATTTCATAGATGATTATTCCTACAATGAACCAAGACCTTACTGTTTAGTTTTTTTACAAAACAATAAAAGTTACTCATATAATTTGAGACATCTTTTTGAGTTTTTATGGTCAATGAAATTTTTGTACGTTACAGTTGTGGAAATAATTAAAAAAGATCTGTCCATCACGGGATTAAATAATTCAATGATAATCAACAATGTAGAAACTTTGGTACATGAATATAACCCTTTCAGTTTAATATACAAAAGGAACAATTTATATGAAAACATTATGTTTTTTTCCGAAAAACTCCAAAATTTACACGGATATACTCTACAATCTGGAGCATCAGCAAATAACATTTGACCAAATTTTAGTGGTAAAAATGTTTGGAATGGATTGATTGGTAAATCATTCTTACGATCTAAAACGATTTCGAAAATGATGAACTTCAAAATTAACATATCAAAAGAATACTTAGATAAATTACCCAAGTACAATAATAAAATAGATTTCAATTTAGGATTTTCACCTTTTATTAGATCTAAAGACCTTTTATATGATTCTGATTGTTCATTTTATGAGTCAACAAACTTGATAATCAGACAGTACGGTTATTACGAAAATCAAATTCCGTGGAATACTATGATTATATTTGGAATGATCGTTAGTATTCTTGTAATTTTTACAGTTTTAATTAATTCAATCAGATACAAAAGTAAATTTTTCACCACTTTTAATATTATGCTTATATTATTTAGTTTATCAACAGTTTCAACTCCGAAAAATTCAAATGAAAAAATGTTATTTTTGATTCTATCATTTACATCCCTAACAATTTCAACAAATTTATTCGATTACTTGATAGATGTGTCGTTTAGCCAAATGAAGTTTAAAAGTATTAAAACTTTTCGTCAAGCCGTCAATTCAAAAATGCGTTTTACAATGGATGAATATACTAAAGATGTATTACTGACTTTTGGAAAATTTAAGTACATTAAAAATTCAACTAACGTTGTAAAAAATACTGTACGTTGCACGTACAGAATTATATCAGGAAATGACGTTAACATATGTTTGGTTAGACATATTTTAGGAAAAGCAATGATTCGTATCCATTCAAATCAACAAAATGGCTGGATTTTTAGTATGACGGAAGACGATTTCATTCCTGCTTCTGAGTCTATGGTATTTTCAAGAAATTCACCATATGGGCACCAATTTGCAAAATTATTGCGTCGATTGAAGGAGTCTGGAATTGACAAAACATGGGACGAAAATGCCATGACAATGTATAAATATTACTTTCCCGAATATTCAAGTTTTTTACGACAAAATTTTTCTCTTAATTATAGTGTGAACAAATATGAGAGTTTTAATGAAATTATATTTTACTATCTCACAGCAGGATATTTATTATCGATTATGGCTTTTGTAATTGAATTATTTTTAAATCATTTCAAACATTCTCATAAAAAATATAAATAATAATTGTAAACATAATTCTATAAAATAAATCTATCTATAATGAAATACACTTGATCTGTAAAGTATTCTACAAAAATTTTGATTTGCATGCATTAGTTATTGATACGTACTTTTTAATTGATTTTTTTGTTTGTTTAAGCTTTAGTATAATTTTTAAATTTTATAAAATTCCTTTTTGAAATTTTTTAGTTCAAAACTCTGTTTATAAAAACTCATGTTTTTTATATGAAAGAATAATAACTCTGGTAGAATCTGATTCCATCTCCTAGCCATTTGGTCATTATACCTGTGCGTATATCTAATATTCAATATTAAGTCATATTTTTTAAGCAACGCATTTACATCTACTTATTGTATCTAGGGTAGCAAATTCTTTTCAGAAAGAATAATAAAAGTATCCGATTTTACCCCAACATTTTTTTCTAGGTAAAATCGAATATTTCTGTAAAATTTTAATAACATTTTTTGTAAAGTTTTTTTAACTAACTCCGTTTTTCCATTTATCTAGACATAAACTAAAATTAAATTTTGTATTTAATGGTATTAATATTGATTCATATATATTTTTCCAAACGATTTTCAAAAAGTATCCAGTTTTACCTCTGTCTCCCCTAATTAAATTTGGTTAGGAAAAAAGAAGTTTGAGACGAATATTAAAATAATAAAAGGAATGATAACCGCTCCTATTCTATTATGATATCTATTTGAAGGAGTTGTAAAGTCAATTTTGAATCAAGTAGTGGCAGAATAAAAGTTTTTATCTTCAGGCATTCAAACGATGTTTACAAACTCGTTTAGCACTACTGATTTCATTTAATTCTAATGAATACTTAATTATTAAACTTGTTTAAGTAAAACAAAGCATTTCACGCGCGTAGGCGAGGAATGTGTGTAATCACGATTTCTAATTATAGGCAATTTTTTTCGCATCTCAATAGGGCAATCGTAACAATATTTTTTAGCATAAAAATCAGTTAAGTCTTTGATAGTTTTTTTGTCCATTTTTAATTCCTACTTTCTAGTTTAGAAAGTAGGAATTTTTTTCCATTTGAAATGTTTCAAGTTTTACCAAAAAATTTTTTTCAAATTCTAGCATATGGTTGAAAATTTAATGATAAATTATATTAATGAGTATATATTAAAAAAGTTTAAAAGATTCTCAAATGTTTCTGCACATATGATTTTTTATTTTTTAAAGACTTTCCCATATTTTAATTTCAATATAAATTGATTTAATAAAATATTTATTTTTACTTATATTTATTTATTCACTAAAAATTTTAATAAGCCATTGTCCTTTAAAGTTTTGGCCTAATTTTCTTGCATTGTGTTTTTTCTAGTATAATATTTAATATGGTAACAACTCACAGCCAGCTAATTAAGTATTTAGTATCATATCATTTATTGACTTCTTCTGCGAAAAAACATTAAAAATTATTTTTTATTCTCAAAAAATATTGTTTTTTGTAAAAATAATATAATTAAATAATTGGAAGGCATTACTCAAGCAAACATTCATTTTTATTGATTTTAGATGACCTTTTAACATTTGCAGAAATAAAAAGTTATTCTTGTATGTTCCGTTCTATGACTGCTTGCAAATTGAAAATAAAAGTATTAATAATCCTTTTAGTCAAATGAAGTTTAAAAATGTAAAATTTTTCCTGATGTCATCATTAAACATAGGTTTCATCAAGGTCAACTGAAAATACAAGAAAAATAATTTTGTTCGCTGGAAGCTATAATTATATTGAAAATTTAACAACTCTAGTTAAAACTACTGTAAATTGTTCATATACAATTGTATTTAAAAATGAACTTAACGTATGCATGGTTAGAGATAATATAGAAAATTAATAATGTGTTCATATTCATTCAAATCGAAAAAATGGTTAAACCCTTACACGGAGAGAATTTTTCTATAAAATTTACAATGAAATTCTGCATGAAAATTACAGTAACATTTCTGCTTAAAAATTATAATGAAATCACACAAAAATTACGTAGAAATACTGTGAAAATTACAAGCCGTTAACGGAAAAATTCTAGAACGAACTTTAAATTTTGTCAATGTCTATTATTTAAAGGATATGTCTATAAAATATCCTAAAAGTATAACATGTCCCACAATTTTAGTAACGGTTACCGTCATTTTTGTAGAAAAATTCTCTCCATGTAGTATAAAAAATATAAATTTTATTCCCATTTCAAAGTCGATGGTATTTTTCAGAAATGCATTATACGGATATCAATTTGGAGAATCATTATGTCAATAGCAGAAGTATTAGATTGCTAAATATAATTAACGTGTAAATCGTCTACAAACAAATATCTTTCCTAAATTATAGCTTTAAATAAAATATGAGAGTTTTAATAATGTTATATAGTCCATGATCCCACAGCGGAATATTTATTGTCGATTATGACTTTATAAGAGTATGATTTTTAAAAGAGCTTTCGCGTTTCTATTAAAAACACTATTGAAAAATATGCAAAAAAAAAATTTCTGAGTAATTGGAAGATGTACATTATTATTTTTTTTTTAATTCTTTAACGTCGCTATATTTATACTATTTTGTTATGCTAATCAGCGACGAAGCTCGTAAGTGTGTTTGTGAAAAAGCACATGTAACGTACAGTGGTGCTTGTATCAATCGGCTGCCGAGAGCGGGATTCGAACTCAGAACCCCGAGATTACAAATCCAACGCTCTACCAACTGAGCCACTCACCGGCTCCAAGTTTTATTATTCTATTTTAAATAATTTTTTTGAATTATTGAAACTTGAGTCATCTTTAAGAAATT
The DNA here is from genome assembly GCA_017163975.1 of Anastatus disparis. NCBI lineage: Eukaryota > Metazoa > Arthropoda > Insecta > Hymenoptera > Eupelmidae > Anastatus > Anastatus disparis. The sequence continues at coordinate 21,453,404 of JAFFSR010000227.1, read as the reverse complement.
TGACGGAAAAGTCCCCTTAAGTTGAGATTTTATTTCAATAGTGGTTGAAAAGAAATAATTGGTACAGACTTGTCCGTTAATATTTCTAATCGTGATTTTGGTTTTTATTATTTCAAAAAAATAGTATTGTTATTATTTTATTAGTTTTTTATTTTTTTCAACTTTCTTAATCAGATAAATGTTTTTTTTTCTTACAATGCGCGCATACATGCATATAAATTTATATAAGAATGATAATTAAAACATTCATATAAAACCAGTTTCATTCTTACACATTGTATTGAGAAATTAAAAATAAACTAAAAAATTTTAATTTCATTTTTACCAAATATAATTGAAATAATATTAACAATTAAAATGTTAAAATTGAAATATCATATACGGATTGTTTCATGATTCAACTACACATTGAGAAAAAGATTCTTTAACAATTTTGAAGCGAAACGAATATTTTCGAATTACTTTTACACTTTTTAGAAATTTATCATTTATCTTCTTTTTTGAGTTTATATAAAATTGATTTGTTGTACATAAAACAAAAACCTATTGTTTCTACACTTTTATGAAGCGCCAAGTAATAAATTATTCCGACTAAATAAAAACCACTGAAAGTTTTGGCAAAACAGAATTCTAAAACAAAAACACTTCATCTAACTGCAATCGTAACATAGTTCAGTTACAGTAAAACTTGCAAAAATGAAAAAAAAAAAAAAAAAACTTTCATTTCAAATGTCACGACAAGTATAAGCAACCAAGTCTTACAGCTTACGTAAAACTATCTTGTTGCTCTCTTTTTTTTTGTTCTACTGTAAGTGCTGCAAGGGTAACGATTTTCTATCTAAAACTGAAAGTAGTTATGGCAGTTTATAGGAGATAAACTCTTGCATATTCAAACAACTACTAGTGTTTGATCAACTATTTTCCCTGTTTATTTTTTTTCGTTTCTTTTTTTTATTTCTCTGATAAAGTTGAATTTTTTTAATGTAATTTAAATTCGACTTATCTGTTATTTGACATGAATAAATGATATTTCCATTCTACATTATTTAACTTTAAGGTATTATTTCATTTCGTTTGACTTTATCACTTTACTTTTACGTAATGTGTGATTTTACAATTTGTTTAGTTTTGCAAAGCTAAGTATAATTGAATTAAAAACTTCACGTTCTAGATTATGTCATTTTTCAAACACTTACTCGCGATACAAAACGACATAAAACAAAAGATTTTATTTTTCTTTTAAAACGATAAACTAAAATAAATAAAAGGCGAAGCAATTATTTTAGTTATTTTTTTTTCCTTTACCAAAGAAAAAAAAAACAAATCGCAAGAGGGAGCCACGCTTACAACAAGGTCGTCGTTCAGTCGTAGTAGTCGTCGTCGCTGAACTGCGGCTGTACATAAGTCAATCGATAATAGCACCGGTATTCTGCCGTCATCTCTATATAGACATTTCGTGATAGCGCCGATGTATTCCTTATTGTCAAGTTTAAATATGTCTGGAAAAATTTATCCTACATGGAGTAGAGAATTTTTCAATATCTTTTATTACAAAGTACATCAACACTATAATCTTATAATTTTATTGCGTTTAAATGATAAATTATGAGTTTATTTAAACAAAAGTTTATTTATTATTTGATGGATATTTTAAATTATTTACTAATGTTATTAAAAATAAAAATAAAGGCTATTTCATTGAATTCAACAAATAGCAGATCGATTCAAATTGCTTAAGACTATTCTTCCCAAAAAAAGTAGAAAAACTCACAATCTCTTTTCAATCAATACCGAGACTAACAAATCGCAAAGAACAAATAAAACGAACGTAAAAAAAAAGAGCAGAAAAAAAAGGTAAGGTAAGAAAAAGAGGTAGGCCACTTGGACGATAAGCATTCTCTTTAGAGTACAAGCTCGTTCGTTTCTATCGTTCGTTCGTTCGTTCGTTCGTTCGTTCGTTCGGGCGTCGGCATAGTCAATCGATATCGCTGTTGTGTTCCCCGGTATACTTACGACGTCGATAAAAAGCAATTCGACCGCGTTGGGCGACGTCGTTTGGTCTCTCCTCGCGTATATAAGGTTGTGTTTTTTTTTCTTCTTCTAATACTTTTTTTTTATTTTCAAGTATTTCTATTTCTGGATTTCCCTAAACGAGAGAGAGAGAGACGAGAGTTGCATTGCCGTCTGCCATATGGATTTTCTAGAGCTTTTTCGCGTTCTCAATATCTACTACTGCAAAGAATAGACGATGGAAAAGTGAATGAAAAGAAAGAAAAAGACAGATGAAAAATAGAATAACAAGAGTGAAGAAAGGAGTCAAAAAAAAGAGAAGGAAAAAAATATATATATCGAAAGAGAAAGAAAGGTTGGAAACTTGGTGTACTCGAATGCCTCGTTGGCTCGTTGCCAGACACTTTTCTACTTGTGTCTGTGTTTTAGATGCTACGTTTTCTTCTTTAACTCATACACATTCGCCTCCTCTTGTCATTGATATTCGCTTGTGACTGCTGTCTCTTTTTTTTACCTTCTTTTCTTCTTCTTTGCTTCAAGACAGTCCACACGAACTTGCCGATCAAGCACGATTTGTTCGACGAAAGAAAAAGAGAGACTTTCTTGGCGATGGGGAAAAAGTTTTTAATTCAAGAACTGACAATTTTACGTTGGATTTTGTATAATTTCATTTCATAGAAGAAAAATGAATGAAATAGATAAATTTAATGAATAATTGACAGCATATCATACAGCACTTAATTTAAATAACTATAAATACATTAAATATCCGTATGTAAAAGCTAATTATAAAGTTGTAATAATTTATTCAAATATTTTGACATACTATAATACCTACAAGTAGTCATTAGCGATTAACCAGTTAATCACATAATTCTATTTTAATTTCTTTTTGGAATATAAATACACACGTTTGATTAAAACCGCATAAACCAGAGCGCATAAATATTGCGAGACCCAATAAAATCAACATTTTTTTTCATCTCGTTCTTTTTATACCAATAAATTAGAAAAAAAAATGAAAAGAAAATTCTTTACGCATACCGTCACGGCAGTCGGTAATTTAAAACATCATGTAATAACTAATAAAACACAAGAGCCATGATTTATACGATTGCTTGTATTATAGAAAAGTTTATTTTGAAAAAAAGAAAAGATTTTATTTAGTTCGATGTAAAACATGAAGACGTTGATTGGCCGTCTCTGCGCGTTTTAAAGGTCCTAAGGCTGTGCAATATATAATATAGACGTTGCCTTAGGACATTTAAAATCCGTGTTATGTCGTGTTGCGAGGAAATTTGCAAACTGAATAGATTATTTTGATAGAATTAGAATAAAAATAGTTAAAGTATTGTCAAGATGTTAAGTTTGGATGGAACGGAAAAATGATAATGTAAAAAGACTGCAATTTTATTTTTAGAATCTAGTAAAACCTACTTGTCCAATGATAAAATTCTTTTCGTTTAGTAACACTGTAAATTTTCTTCTGCTATAAGAAAATATCAAATTTTTTGTTAGAAACTACGTTATTAGATTTACTAAAAAAAGCGCGTATTCACCAATAAGTGATAAGTTTTTGCGTACCATAAAATTGCAATGCAAATAGATTCCAAAATTATTCCATTTTTTGTTCATCGTACATTCATTTATAAAGTATAAAATAGATGTAAATTATCAACTTACTATTGATTAAAATAATAATTCGTCAATAAAACCAACCACTTCCTTGAAAAGCCAAAAGACTTGCTATAATTTTTTTACTCAAGTAAACCTTCAGACTACCGGCATTTCTAATTGAAGCATCGATGCGATCTTCCGGAACAAGGGAACTAGTTGATGTGTACAAACGAATCAAAGATAAGCTTAAAAACTAAATACAACCACCAAAGAAATGAGCAAACATAGTATTTAAGGAAAAGAAAGAAAAGATGTTGATAAATCAAAGCTAAATAAATAGAAAAGCACGAAAGTTTTGAAGCAACAAATATAAAGTATCGTTAAATTAATAGGACGAGACCTTAAGGCTTACTCTTTAATTCTTCTGCTCTTTGATATGTAAATGTAATTACGATGAAGTTTGTAGTCATGCCTTATAACTGCTGGTTTACTATCAGGATAAGAAATCGAGCGAAACTTCTTCTTCTTGCTTACACATATTCGTTCGGATAAACAAGCATATAACTGCCTGGTGGTGAGGTTATAAATAGAGTAATATATTTATAGCGGGTGGATGAGATACGATGTAAAAGTGCACGCGCATACACGCATATAGATATATTTATTCGCGAAGAAACGAGTAATTCGTAGAAGCGTGAATTGCTTACTAACTACCATTTAACTGCTCCGCTCGATCGTTTCTATAGATTTCATGTGGTTTTTGAATTACTTGGACTTTTGTTCATTTTTTTTTACTTAAACCATTAATTGAATATTATTACGTTTTGTCTCTTTTAAAAATTATGTATATATTTGAATTACTAAACTCTCGATTTTCAATGTTCGATTTCAAATGATAATAATTAAATTCTTATAATTTATAATAGTATGTGAAAGTTAATCTGAACATGATTTTATTCTTATCACAAGCATTTTGATAAATTTAGCTAATCAAAAATAACTCATCAATAAATAAAACTTCGATATTCCATTTACAAACATTTCTTCTATCAACTTATGAAGTTCATCATTAAAGAGGTCGTCAGTGGCTTAGTCGGTAGAGTGATGGATTCATAATCTCGAGGTCCCGAGTTTAAATCCTGTTCTCAACCGATTGATACAAGCACCACTGTATTTTTACATGTGCTTTGTTCACAAACGCACTGAAGACCTTCATCGCTAATTAGCTTCTCAATGATAGCACAAATGCAGCGACGTTAAATAAAATCAAAAAATAAAAGAAAAATCGTCTTAGGATACAGATATTTAATATTTTTTTGCTTACATGATAGCAGCATTAATATTTTACGAAAGATCGAAATAGAAGTCAATTTTGAATGAAAATTATCTCTCACGCGTAGTACAAATGATTTTGCTATTACTTATTTCCAAGTATATAAAAAACAGAAGTAATTCAATTCTCAACTTTATACAATTATGTTTGGATATTTCTGTATGGCTCATTAATCTCTTGACGCTAAATTTTCAAAGAATCTCATTATATTTACTTAATTTTACTATTTAATACATATGATATTCATAACATGCTATTTATTTTTCTCATCTTTTTCCTTATTTTTACAATCGACTGTTTATATTATCTGAATAATCAAACGAATCATTAATTTTGAATGTACCTCCAGTTTAAAAAATATTGACTCTCTTATAAGTACATTCAAACATTGCGAAACTATACTTAATTTCATACTTCATTTCCAAATTGTCAATTTGCTCATGCTTAAAGTCTATTCAGTCATTATTTGGGCATATTTAAAAATAATTTTGACTCGAATAGCACTTTAATCGTGCATTCGTATTACGCTCACAAAGATAAATGTCTCGTCATTAATAAAACGCGCATATCATTTTCTAGAAACTTCTCCTCATATTGTATGTTAATTTAACATCTACGTACAAAGGACTAATCAACATTTCTATAAAAGTTTTTTTTTTTTTTTAAATTACCATTTGTCAATAAATCTTTAAGAATAATTTTGATGAAGATAATGTGCGACTATTGGTGCGCTATTGTGCAAGAGTAATATTATTTATTATGAGTTGGATAATGTTATACCTTCGTCTAACGTAATTTTATAGATCAATAATCTGTGCTTTTTACGTAACTTATTGAAAAATTAGTCATAATTATATATTACTTTGAAAATTGTTCAAATATTTATTTCTTATAAAAATTGTACTCAAAGAAAAATTTTATAGTATATTTTATATTTTAATTAAAATAAAGGCTTGATTTTGTCTAAAAACTACTTTGCATTTAATGAAAATTAACATATTTATAATAAAAATATTAGTAAATAGAATGTTTAGCAATTTATACTAAAATTTTTATACAAAATCAAGTCTGTATCACAATTAACCTGAAATATAGTAATTTTACTTGTCAAATTTTTTTCAATGTAAACATTATTTGCCATCACAGCGTTACCACGCCCCTTATTAAAGCTTTGCTGTATTCTTAATTACAAGAAAATAATATTTCCATTATCAAAAATACAAAAAATCGTTATGCTAATATATCATAGCTAATTAATCGTTGAAATGATCAAATAATTAACATCGTCATAATAGCATATTCCAGAAAATTACATTAACAACGCACACATTCGAAAATGTGGCCCACTTGCGGCATTAGACATAAACGCGTGACGTTGATCGATCCGACCTATAACAGCATGAAATCGTTCACTATAGAATCTCCTTAGCAAAGAGCTTGTACTTCTATATATGTGTGTGTATAACAAACGATGAGGTCGTCGTGCTTGAACGATCAAATCGACCGTCTCGAATCTCACGAGGTCACCCCCTCGCTTTTGCTTAGTAGTTTATATAGTTGAATCCTGTGAGACGAACGCTCGCTCGCTCGCTCTTTCGCTTGCTGTATAGCGCGCACGCAGCCAAGTATCAGATTGCATTTGTAAGAGAGTTGCAGAGAGACCACAACGATTAACCGCTATATACACTGATAGACCATTAAGAGCGACGCTTTCTTTTATAGAATTGACGCGATTTTGAGAAGCGACGCGCTAGCAGAATGTTGCTACGAGATTTATCTCTCTCTCTTTTGTTAAAAGCGCGTAGCTTTTGAGCAGGAGTTTGGTAATTTTTGGGTAAAGGGCATGGATATCGGATATTACATACACATGTCAGCTGTATTCTTTGTTTTTAAGATACACGAGATATTGCGGAACGAGCTAACAATTTAGAATCTTTTTTGTAAAATCAAACTGAGTTAAAGCATTATTTGGAAGAGTTTAAATAAAGATAGAAAGTCAATTGTCTGTTTTATTTATTCGACAATAATATAACCATAGTATATTATGCGATGGATGTGTAAAGGCTTTATTTACGGTACGAGAAATTTACAGTATACCGAAGCTTACTGTAATGAGTTTCGTAAAAAAGCCTTTACACGCTAGTTTGGTAATGTATTTATACCACAACAACCGTATGATCATATTAAAGTTATAATATTGAGATTAGAGTGGTATAAAAGTGGATTATTTACATTTAATAAAATTGAATAAATAGCGTACAATGTTAGTTATTATTTCAACTCTATATATTTTCTTAGCATTGATATAAAGATATGTTGAATAAATCATCTATACTTATATTGACTTATTGTCATCAACTTTTTTCATGAATAGTTAATTTAATTATTTTATTTGAATGATGCATATATGAGGTAGACAGTGCTTATTCGGGAAAGCGATGGATTTGTAATCTCGGGGTCCCGAGTTCGAATCCCGCTCTCAGCGGCCGATTGATACAAGCATCACTGTATACATTACATATGCTTTGTTCATAAACACACTAACTATCTCCGTCGCTAATTACCATCAAAATGATTGCATAAATACAGCGACGTTAAATAAAAGAATGATGTGTATTATTATTATAAATTGTTACATAGGGTGTGATATTTATACACAATATTTTTTTTTTTGTAATATTTTCTTTAGAAACATAATTTTAATTTTATGATATTTAATATATTGGACTCACAAATAGTAAGAAGGCATTACATTGCGTGCACATTTATTTTTTTCAATTTCGGTCTCTCGGTATGAACTAAGTGCTCCTGCACCTAAGAGAGTTATTCGCTTACATCGGTTCACCGAACTTGAACAGGTTGTACTCTTTCTTGCAAATTCAGGGCGTCATTCTTAAAAGTAATAACGATGCTTGAATCTAATACTTTTACCTCTCTCTTAAAGAAGTAGTATACAAAAAAGGACGAAAATTCACCCATTGTTTGTGGTATTTAAATCAGAATTCACAATCATCATTAATTAAAAAATTAATATTTTGACGATTTTAAAATTTTAAATATTAATCAATTAATTTTATATATTTTTTTGGAATATTTGAGTTATTTTTATAAAAACTTGTCCTATTTATTTTTCGTTTTTTGATCAACGTAAAATATATATTTTTGAATATTTTTATTAATTGTCGTTCTTTTTTTTGCATAAAGATGTCAGTTTTCTTTTATAAATTTGAACATAAAAAACTATAAAAGTCATACGAAATTTTGATTGTTTGTTAATTTTGTCATAAATTATTTTAAATTCAATGAAAAATAAATAATATTTAATAATCACTGTAATCAATAAGAATAAAAATCGGCTAAAATAATAAATTACATGAAAATAGTACATTTTTCAACGAGTGTAGAAAGGTTTTATTTACGAAACGAGAAGATTTCGGCTCTAGCTAAAAACCAGGGCTATAAAAAGTTTAGTAAAAAGCCTCAATATATTAGTTGTGAATTGTACTTTTCGCTATGAGAGCCAGGAAAGCGCAACCATGTTGCGATTTTGAGGCTAGAATCACAAAAAAATAATTTTTCAAAAACAGTTTAAATACTTGTCTTATTAATGAGTAATTTTTTTAAAATACAAACAACATAAATTATTATTTAAAGATTTATCATGTTCAAAATGATTAAATAAAGTCGAATTTTTCATTGTACATATTTTTTTTTTATTTTTTTTATTTTTTAACATTGCTTTATTTATGCTTTCATTGCGATGGTAATTAGCAACGGAGATCGTCAGTGTGTTTGTAAACAAAGTTATGTAACGTACAGTGGTGCTTGTATCAATCGGCCAGGAGCGGGATTCGAACTCGGGATCCCGAGAATATGAATCCATCACTCTACCGAATGAGCCACTGACGACTTATTATAAATATAAATATAAATTTAAAACATATTTTTTCCAAAGTCTAATTTATTTAAAAGTTAATAATGTGTAGATTTTTAATAGAATAATAATTTTTGTGTTCAAATATACCTAATTTTTATCTACAGTTCGAAATAAGTAATTTTCTTCTATTTATGAATACAATCTTATTAACGTTATTAAATATTTGTTTCAAATTTATATCGATTGTATAAATTTTTAATTCAAATTCATTTCCAAACTTCCCTGGTAGAAATTTGAACATTAAAAATGGTGTAAACAACAATTTATGACCATTTTCAATAGTAATATTTTGTCATGTCAATATTGGCGAATAAATGGCAATTTTTTGCTGAATCTGCAGAGCTCAAATTTTTTGGTAGATTGGTTAGCATCTTATAGGCAAAAAATGCTAATATAAAAATGTTGTTCAAAATTTTTGTATTTAGCCAAAAAAATACGCATTTTAAGTAAACGGAGAGAAAAAATGAGTAACAGCTATCTAAAAATTAGGTAAACTGTGGACAACTTTTTTTGACTAGTTATATAACTTTTTAGTAATGAGTCCTTAATATTTCAGATCATAGGTAAAATCATAACCTCACTTTTGCCACGTGGCGAGAAAATATAGATTAGTATTTATTCACATTCCTTCGTCAATGTTTATTTTTATTGGAATTTATAAAAATAAAAATAATATTAAATTTTCTTAAAATAAAAATATGAAACGCAGTACGAAACGAGTATAAAAATATCGTTTTTTAAAATAATAAATGGAAAATTTTATTAATCGTTTAAAAATAACCTCTAACAATCCGATCACAACTCAAAATATACGCGCGAATATATTAACAAAAGTGATTCTATTAATGATTAATGGTAACTTTCAAGAAAAAACCTTAAATGATTCTTAATAGTAATCAATTAGAGCACAATTTGATAGACTCTACTGTTAACTATCTATATTCAAATAATAGTGGATCAGACTCAACATTTTATTAGCATTTTTTAGCACTATGAAGGTTGAAAAAAACGTTTCATATTAGTTCAAATAATGGCCATAAAACATTCCCATTTTCTGCTCTTCACTTTAAAGAAATAGCCATAAAATGGTAGAAAAAGCGTTTCATTTTCTACCAGGGTTACCTGAATAAATATTCATAAATATTAAATTAAAACTCTTGGCTTTTAAAACTCAACGAAGCCTTATAAAAAGTTTAACCGTTGAGATGTTTTATAACAGTCGTCATTTAATTAATCGTCGCTTTCAAATAAATATCTCGAGCTATTAAAAAGTCCAACTACCTCGCAAATAAATAACTTAATAATCAAACAACTTCTCCCACAACTTTAACAAGTTTATACAGTATATACGGACGTGATAAAAGCTTGAGTGAGTATCAGCTCGTGAAAAATCTAAACTCATTTATATTTATCAAAATAAACAGTAGCCGTTCTTCCACTAGCTGATTTCATAGCGCAAAGGATAAAAATAAAAAGGACCGAGCATTGAATTTGATTTACCCAGGCTCAGCGGGTACTTTATTTTTATTGCGTAATTCAATAACGTCGATCGATATGATATATAATTCAGTATCGAAAAAGAAAGAAAAAAATAATTGAGTCAACAAAATTATTCCAGCTATATACTGCTACTTAACGTGTAAGATGGAAGAAAACTAGTTTTTATCAATATTCCCTACATAACGCACGTATAAAATATCTTATATACGGTTATATAGATTTGCGCTTTTATTTAACGCGACGATGAAGCATTTTTTTTTCATTTCAGCAATACCTTAGTTATAAATTGGTTCAAAGCTCTAGACCGTTAGACAGCCTACTGGGTGGTAATTACTGATAACACTCAATAAGCACTTAATATACGTATAAGCTGTGGTATTATTTTAAAACATAAATGTGTGTACATACGCGTAAATTCCCGTTAAGTTCATTAAAACGCAAAGTGAGAGAAAAAGAGAGAGAGAGAGAGAGGCACGTAAAAGTTATGCAGGTGAAAGGTCTTCATTTTGCTTGTGTCTATGTGCGCATTGATAATATTTGCAAGAATTTTGTTTGCTCAATTATTTGAGATGCTAAAAGGTGCGCTACTCGACGTTCGTTGATTAATTACTGGTATAAGTGTATTTTGCAATCAAAATATTTTAATAATTAATTAAGGTAAACCGTAAATTATTGACACTTTATATTAACGTGGTAAATTTATATTCGAAATTTTTTCACGAGAAAAGAATTTCAATATTTCATCTCTTTAATATTCATGCGTTAATTACACACGAAATAATCAAATCTCCTATACGACTGTAAAGTGTTTATATGAATTAGATTTATAAGGTTTACGATAATTTATGTATTTAACTTTAATTAATAGTTTGATTAATGTTGCCGGAAATCATAACTATAAGAATATCTTGAGAACATTCATCTTCCGAGTGTATAAGCTGTGCATTATAGATTTGTGAAAGGATAAAATAAAAACTATGTAAGAAATGCACATACTCATTTACCATTAGCAACTAAAGTTGATTAGATTTTCTTGAAATTAAAAAGTCAATCGTGCATCTGTTCTTTTTCGTTTTATAAGCAATGAAAAATTATTTATTGAGAAGATTTTGTGTAGGGTATTAATCATTAATTTTATTGCTCGAAAATAAATAGCAGTACTTAAAGTTCTGTAATTATTTATAATTTCAAAACAAATATATAAAGAGAAAAGTATTCTGATAAAAATTACAATGGTTTATAATTTTGCTAAAAACATAGGGGTTTTTATGATATTTCTTACAAATTTAACCTTCTACCATGACAATTTTTTATCATGATGAATTTTTTCAAATAATTAATAGTCCTGTATTTGCCTTAATAACAATTTAATCTATTATCAAAGTAAATCACTTTTGCGCATTGGAAATTGCAAAATTTTATCGAATTCCATAATTTAATATTGCACGATATCCCTTGAGGCGGCCGTATAGTTCTGTCCTTCTCTAATCTAAACTTTCGTTATTATTAATAAATTAAATATTTTTTACAAAAGTAAAGACAGAGTTCGATAGATTTAAGGACAAGCAAACGATTCTATTCTATGAAAAAATATAAAATTTTCATTAGTTTTCGAGTGAAGTTTGAAACGGAAAAACTGTTGAAATTAACTTCAATCAAGTTCTTGTTTTTCCGTTTCAGACTTCACTCGAAAACTAATGAAAATTTTATATTTTTTCATAGAATAGAATCGTTTGCTTGTCCTTAAATCTATCGAACTCTGTCTTTACTTTTGTTAAAAATATTTAATTTATTAATAATAACGAAAGTTTAGATTAGACAAGGAAAGAACTATACGGCCGCCTCTTAATCAATTTATTTAAAAAATTTCTTATACTAAAAGCGAATGCTATAAGTCATTTCATTAATAATTGAATTTTTTTTTAGTAAACTCTACTTCTTGATAAAAAAAATTATTAAAAAAAAAATTAAAAATACCAGCGTGTTAAAAAAAACTAAAATAACTAACATTAAAACTACCAATAAGACGTTTGAGTATCAGCATCTTTTAAAGTTTAGTATACATTACATACGTTGTTACCAGAAAGAAGCTAAAACGGGTCTCTCTTTTGCTGTTAAACAATTGCACTCACAGCAAGAGGGGCCCCATACGAGTGGAATATTTAATTGAACCCAGAAGAGATAGTAATCTCCCTTCTCGCTTTTGCGTTCTGTGTTTGCGTGTGTTTGTTGCGGCGCGCATTCACAAGACGTAGGCGTAACCACATCTCGAAGAGATTTGAATGGTTGGAAGTAGCGCCTTAGAGTTTCTACACCTACATATACATATTCACACACGTATACGCACTCAGACATAGAATTCAAGTTGGAAAGAGCATCGCAAGGTAAAGGAGAATAAGCGGGGTGAAAGAAAAAGAGAGAGAAAGAGAGAAAGAAAGAGGAAAAAAAAGGACTGTAAGGGACGTATTATACTTGCATGAGCTTGTGGAACCTCCCTTCGGCCCTCCGGCTTGAATGGTAATTAAAGCGTGCGAGGAGACTTTCTTTTTAGAATACTACTATAGACTGTTCATTCTTTTTTTTGGGCTCTATCATTCTGTTTTACACAAAGTATAAAAGTAGTCAAAACTAGTTGATGAGGAGAGCTCTCTCCACGTTTGCCTTCTGGCGTTTTAAACTAAAAGTATCAAAGATTCTGCTCAAGTTGTTGAAAGATTATTTTATTTTTGTTGTAAACTGCGTATCGTAAAAAGAATTAAAGATTTACACAATGTCTGAGATATTAATGTGATTTACAAATCGTAAATTCAAAGACAAAAATAATATTTTATAGTCTTTATCTATACAGATATTACTATCTGATCATTCACAGTTACCAACATTATAGTTTCCCGAATTTTTAATTTACATAATAAAATTTCCAAAATATGTCTATATTATATGCTTTTTATTTGTTAAAATGGAAGGCTGAGATATTTTCAAAATTTTCGGATTAATAATCCAAAATTTGGAAAGCGGTTATGTCGATATTCTAAATTCTGTTCTGTATTTCTAAAAAAATTTACTATAAACTATTATGATAATTTTTGGCTGTGATGGGAATCTGTGACAATTCCATTTTTACAACATGGATACTACCTTGACATATTGCAAGGATAAAAATGTTCTAAAATATTTCTATATCAAGTTGTTTACAAAATGAGCAAAGATTTAAATATTAATCAAAATTTTTGAGTTTTGAATTTAACTTCAGTACCTCAAAGTTTTTAAGCATTAACAAATTCATTCAGAAGTATAGTAATTTTTTTTTATAAAAAAATTTAAAAAAAAAGTTGAAAATAACGACCATTAAAAGATAAAAAAATTTTTCCCACTCATTATTCACGTACTAGATTAGAAGATTTTCATCGTGTTAAATTATCCTTTTTACAAACAGGTGTGTGCTCTCCGGCACTTGGCAGGATTATGTGAGATCTCCCTTTGCATATAAGGGAAATTAGAGGCATTGTAGTACGATTATTATTTCCTTTTTTCCCTTTTTTATTCTTTTTTTTTATCATTTTAGATCTTAACAACATTCTCACATGTCTTGCAAGAATTACGATGTAGTACATTAAGGATAATGTATCGCTGGGTACGGATAGTTAAGATTTAGTGATTATTCTTTTAATTATTGAAATATTATACAAAGTATAATTAATAGAAAGAAATTTTATAAACAGCGGTAACTACTAAATGATTAATGGTTATATGAAAGAAATTTTAAAAAGTTGCGACTCAATTTGTGCCTGAACGGACTGAAATTAATGATCTACTGCAGTGAGGAACTTTTAAATATTGATTCTTTTTATTGATATTAAAGAATTTATTATTATTAATCAAATAAATTTTTTATTTATTTAATTAATAATGGAAGTTGAAACTTTTCTTATATATACATTAGTCTTAGGCCCTCGTATCCCAAACGAGATATATAATTTTGCGGAAAATCTTCTTTTTAGATCTTTTGAATAGATTTTATAATAAAATAATGATTCAGATGTTTTTTTGGGAATACTTGGGTATAGAACTAAATACAAAAGAAAATAATATCTAAATAATACTACTTTCATATCAGGGTAAAAGCCACGATAAATCCTTCAAAGCACGAACAAATAATATTTTGGATAATATAATTAAAATAAGCACATTTAGCTTATCAGACAATAACACAATTATTTATGTTAAAACTTCAACTTGTCGAATATACAATGATGCTTTTAGAGGAAGACGTTGAATCAACAGGTGAAAGATATAAGCGGACGTAGTGATTGAGCCAGAAAACAGAAGAAGAAGAAGAAGCAGAAGATCCACGCAAACTCAGCGATGCCTAAAACAATCGTACTTACTCCCTCTTAATTAAGAGGGAAAACGGAAGCGTATTACTAAAAGCCAAAGAGAAGGGAGTATTATACGAACCTTTTCACATACACCAACGCATACACATACAATACGGTCAAGACAACGCGCGAGAATTCCGTATAGAAGCTGTCCGAAAACTCTTCTCTTTCTCTCTCTCTCTCTCTGTTCGTATATTTGCAGCGATCGGACGTTAAGATAAATCCCACGACTCTCTACTTTATACATTTCCTTGCTCCCTTTCGGCTTCCTTTCAAGCCGCCAAACCATCCTCACGCGCGCGCAAATTCACATATATATATATATGTATATGTATATACATAAAGGCGAAAGGATCGAGGCAAATGTTTGCGTGTCTCATACGAACTCTCCATGTATATGTACATATATATGTATGAAACGACGAATGTTGCTTTGGCTTGTAGGATGCAACGGAGAAGAATGAAGAGGAGAGAAAAGAAGGGAGAGGATTGCCGGCAAACGCGTTTATATACTTGTTGATTTATTGGGATATATCCACCCGGGAGTAAGCGTGATCGGAGCGCGTTTTCAATGAGAATATGGGAATGGCTGTTGTTTCTAACTTTGTTCTCTTTATTTTATTTGCTCTGATTGGATAGTAAGATTGTTATGCTGTGTAAATGCTGTTTGTTTAATGAAGATATCTTTTTTACAGGGGAAACTATTTGATTAGTGATTGATGAAACATTTTTGGATGGTTATTAAAAGGCGTGATGATCTTTTTAGGTATCGATTTTTCTTAAGCTGATAGAAATTATTTATAGCAACAATTGCAATTCCGGAAAATATAATTTTGAAAACTTAAATGTGCAAAATTATATTGACAAAGGAATTAATTCATTAAAATTCCAAAAATCCATTGCATGAAAGACAAAAATATCCCAATTATTGTATTAAAAAGTCACTGCTACCTAAAAACTTTTAGAGATTTATATTTTGAGACAGTGAAAAGAAGCATTTTGAGCAATCTGTTCACTGGATGATTTCCATTGTTATGTTAAACAAAGAATTGTGGATCGTTCTTTTAAATGTTGATTTTGAATAATAAATTTTTCCACAATATATAGTATTATTTAGTTCACGACGCATCGATAACATTAAAAATATTTCCATTCTTTTTAGAAAAAAAGTCTAAAATTATAATTTTTTTAAAAGTTAATAAACTAAATTTTTTATGAAAATAATTTCTGAATAATCTATTTGAATTTCGAAAGTTTTGATTACAAGTTTCACAACTTATTTTTGGGATTGCAAGTTCTAAAGTTTTGGCTATTCTAAATTTTTATTTTTACATTTTTATAAAAATCAAAATTCAGAATGATCAAACTCCCGAAAATGAATCCAATAAAGATTTTTATAATTTTAATCTTTCAAGATGATAAGCTACAATTAAAATATTGCTAATTAATATGGAAATTAACTTCGTCAAAAAGAAAATTAAAATTGTATTTAAAATAACGTGTTTTTAAAAATTTATAATTTCAGTTAATAATATCTTTGATTAAATCTTTTGAACTCCCACGCAGTTATATATATTTACCATATCCTGAATCGTGAATCCATAGTTGAACATTTATCCTTCTACAAAATCATTTACAATTTACATTATATATATATACACACACACAGAATATTGTAATGAATTTCAACATTTTCTATCTTATGCATTCACAAATGCAACACATATATCAAAAACCGCCCACCGCATGTATGCGAGTACATATAAATATCGCCTTCAACTAAAAATAATTTCAGCCAAAGAAATATCTGTTATATAAAAGAAATATCAAATGCAGACGACGCGCTTTAACGTCTCTTCCGCGTGGTATAGCTTAAAAAACTCTTTTTTTTTAATACTTTGTATATTTGGTTCGTACATGTGTAGGTTACATATACATTTTAGAAGTATAAAAAGCATAACACGTGGATGTTCGCCATGATGGCCCTGGGGCTTTTGAAATTCAAATCACCATACAGCTTTAAAAAAAAGTCAAGGTCTTGACGTTAGAAGCATCCTCTCTTGATTGACCCCCGAAAGGTTGTGTGGCAGCATTTGCATTTTACAAAATGAAATACCTTCGTTATTATTTTTTTTTTCTCTTTCATAAAATCTTTCTTGGTTTCTCTGATGTGTTTCGCATGTGCTATTATTATTGTATGATTCTACGTTTGAGTCAAAAGAAAGACTTTTCTCTTTTAAATTTTAATGCGAAAAAGGGATATACATACGGGGTTTGCTTTTATTCATGGATTACAGTATAATTTTTTAGTAATATCAAATATTTATTTTCCATACTCTATAATGTTTTATGACTTCAAAGCAATGTAATTTGTTATGATTGTAAAAGAAGTCATAATGTACATAAAAAAATTAATATGACTAAACATGATATAATTTTATCACAAAATCTCATCTATAATAAACAGCATGGTTTATTTAAATATCAAAAGAAAGAAAAAATTTACAAAACTATTGAAACAACAAATGGAACAAAACTATCGATAACTAGAACATCAAATACACAACAGTTCTGTGTAACAATAGAAAAGTCAATCGTTAGTTGAGTTTAAACGCGGCAAACGAAGTCAGGCAGTCAACGCTTTTAAAGCCTGTCACTCAAATAGCCGTTAGAAACACAGCGAGAACCGGTATAATCAAACTGTTAGATCTTCTGCGTTATACATAAGCCTCGTTGTATATGTAGTCTCTTTTACAAATAGAAATTATTATTTTCATCTTACTTCAACAATCTGGTTAACTTTTGATAGATAAGCAAAGTAAAAATTTTAATATTATTATTTTTAATCTTACATTCATCGAAGCGTTTATTATTTTGTTCTTGTTTACGATCAATGATTAGTGAGCGTATGATTCGATCTATTGTAATATCTATGTAGACGTTGTAACTATAATTTATAAAAAAAATTCTGATTTGAAAAATTTTTATGATGGGAATGTAATTTATTATTTTAGTATGTTTTGTAAAATTTTTAGTTGGATGTCTTAATTAAGTATGTTGTATTTTAAGTTTCGTTAAAAATGAGTAATTCGCTTTCAGATAGTAGTAATGGATAAATAAAGATACATGTCTTTATTATTTTTCAGGATGTAATTTTTATAATTAAGGATTATTTTAAATGTAAAATTTGGTACGTCTTATTAAATAATTTAACCTTTTGACTATAATTAAATGAATTGAATTTTTCTATATTTGGCTTTATATCAACTTAGATGCTTTTTGACACGGCGTACGTAAAATTGCATGTAATGAAACGCAATCAAATTCTTGATGTAAGATTTTACGCATTCTGTGTCAAAAAATCTTTTATTCACACCTAATGTTAAAGATTCCGGCTAACCTATTATAAGTTTCACAACAATTCATCAAATTCTATTCTCTCAGCAGGTGTAAAGATATAAAAAAAATATAAATGAACATAAATTGTATATTGACATACAGCAACTTCATGCCTCTCAGTCTTCTTTCCAAAAAGAAAGAAAAAATAAAGGTTCCTACCCTTCATGAATATCTTATCAGCAGCGCGTTACCGTGTACCGAAAACGTTTTCCGGTATTTCAACAGCTGCGAAAAGTAGCGTATACAGAAATATTATATATGTATATAACGTATGTGCTGGCAAATCTCTTGTGGCAAAAAGGTACTATGATATTCCAGAGAAGTATGAGGCTGAGAGAGGATGAAATAGAGAAGTTTCATGCGGAAATCCTACGGAAGAGCACACGTGTCTGTATATACGTATTTCAGAGTACAGAACTTCATGCTCAAACGTTCTAAACTTCTCCTTGCTTCTATTAGACTTCTGATTATTTTTTTTTCTTTTTTGGATGGATTTTTACATAAAAATTTTTTAGTTTAAAAGATTAATATTACAATCATGATTAGTTAAGGATGCTCTTCCATATTTTTGGATTTCTTCGACTTAAGGATGTAGTTTTTGGTTTTATATCGTTGGTTCTTTTTAAGCTACGAAAATTTAAGTATCTATTTATGTAAATATTAAAATCTCCATAGATCGCACTTTAGAATATAACATAATGATTCATCCTGATATAATTTTTCCTCGATTTGTATCACATATTTGGTCATTTCTTAAATACCGAAACACAAACTTTTGTATTTCAACATTTAAGATACAACAATTGCATTTTTATAATCAAACACCAAAAATATCATTCCCAATTCATAAATATAGAGCAACAAACTATTGGAAAATTAAATAAAAAGCAATACTACTGTAACTTAAAATATAAAATTCAATAAATGCATATTCTTAGTACTCGCAAAGTCAGTATCTCCATTGCACTAGATATATTCCCTTTATTCTATGATTCTTCTTTATGTAATCTTCCGTTCTCTTTCATATATGCTTTCATTTAAAATCCCAACTACGTATCTCATTCTCTAGATCTTCTTTCGTTCCTTTTCTACTTTTTTTTTTTATCTTTTGCTCTTTTTCTTTTTAATCCCGATATATCCAAGTACTCCTCTTCTTCTTCTATATGTTCCATCTCATCTTTCTCTCTCATTAGTCACGCTGTTCTCCGATTTCGTTCGTTCTTTCTATATACATATATACTTAATATATATACATATACGCCTCTTACTTTCATAATACCAACGAACGCGTAGGCAGTCACGAACAAAACATGTATCTTAGCGATTTACCGATTTAAAGATATGTAAGATGCTAAACGTGTAAAATACATTTTTTCTTTTAAATGTCTTTGTTTCTTTTCTGTTTTTCTTTTCTTTTTTTTATTATTATTATTTTTTGTATTTATAAAGAAAAGTTACTCGTGAAAACAATGTATGTACGTTATGTTTGATAAATGTCGATGGTACATGGGTTATCTTATCGCTTCGACTTTGTTCTCCGTTACAGAAGCAAGTATCGCGTTTCCGCTCTCAGATAGAATAGTATGGTTATAGAGAAAAAGAATATATATATGTTCGTTTTTTATTTTTTTTTTAAATTTTTATTATTTTTTTTTGCCGATAACTTTATGGCTGGACTTCCGGTATTCAGTAGCTTAGCGGCACGTATACCGGAAGAATGGGTATATAGAAAAAAAATTCATATGTACTGTTATTTTTAGAACAATAACGTTTGGAAGTTAAGACAATACATAACTCAGCAAATATTTGTATTGTTTGAATAATGGTTAATGTTTATACTATTGTTCTAATGAAAATCTAATTGTGCATTATTTAATATGATAAATACTATATGATTTGTATTCTAAAGAAATGTACAAGGAAGGTGACATTTGTATTTATTTTGTTAAGCAAACAACGGAGAAAAAATAATTTTTGACCAATTGCATTTTTGGAAAATTGAATATGGCTTTATAAAACATTACATGACACTGTTTTTGATGTTTGAATCAGACATTTTTTTTTTCTTTTGCTTAAAGCGAAATTTTTCAAATCTTTTGATTTTTCCATCAATTTTTGGAACTAATATAACGGTGAAAAACTTAAAAATTAAAAATTTTCATAAACTAAAAGAATAATTTGTAAACTAAGAAATGAAATTTAACCGAACCTCCGTAGTTGCCTATAATCGTAATGCTTTTCAATTAGTCACTATACGGTTCAGAAAGATAGTCAAAAAAATCCAATTATAAAAATGTGATCTTTCATTTCAATTAATTTTTTAATTTATTCAAATATGCTAATTTCTATCAAAGTTAAAAGTTTTCCCGGACGCTTAAATCACCAAAAATAAGAAAGTCAATGTAAAAAAGGCGAGTATTAAAAAAATACGCCTTTAAATAAAAAAAAAGCTACTCTTTAGTTGAGCACTTCGAGTATATATAGTATCTAAATACAGAAAATCCAGATATACTGCCAATGCCAGCCACAACTCGTCGTAGGTGCCTTTTTACGTCTTTCTCATGTGCGCACTAACGCGGATAATCCCTCTTTTTCTCTCTCTCTCTCTCTCTTTCTCTCTTTTATTCTTTCTTTTTTTTTTCGCCCTCCAGTTTCTGCCTCGTTTTAACTCTCTTTTTTTTCTCTCTCTCTTTGTCGGTCTCGATTTCCCTCCTTGATTCTTCAATGACTTCGTCCTTGTCCATCTAACAAGCTCTTACACAGCGAAAGAGAAACAAGATATGTATATAACTTCGGCCTCGTCGACGATTTATACACGTATACGCATACGCATACATAGAGACGCATGCGCTCGTAAGCGTGTCTATATATGTTTGCGCGTTGAGTCAAAGCCTTTTGCTATATGTTTCATATACTGCTCTGCTGATGTTACTACTGCTGTTGTTGCTGCTGCTGTTGCTGATGCTGCTAAAGCACGTGATCCTTTTTACTCTTGCATGCGTACGCATGAGCGTACATAGTCGATCATCGATACAATGCATTCGATCGCGCATTCGAGTTTCGTGTCGTTATTTTATTAGACTGAAATTTTCAATATTTTTAGTCAATATTTTAATTGAAAAATGCCTTTATGAATATAATTAATTTGTCAATTCAAGCTTTAATCAAATTGAAAAAAATATTTTACACTAGAAACTTCCTATTCAATTCTCTTCCAATTAAAATCGTAATATCAACTGTAAAACTAAAAACGAATGTTTTAAAACAGCAAATCGTGGAATGATAAATCTGCGTAAATTAATTCAACCAATTAAATGTCGATATATTGCAAAATCTTACTTGAAAGATCTAAGAGCAATGGAAAAAAAAAAAATTGTAAATAAAAGAAAAATCAAAGCCAACAAATTAAACCGAGAACGTTAGTAATTAGATATTAGACAAAAATAGTACCCGTTTGATCTTTCTCGACATGTTTGATCTCTCACTAAAACTTAATAAATTCTAAAACTGTATATCAGAGCCTTAAATAAATTAAATAAATCAATGTAACATGCTCGCAGCCGTTGAATTATATTCTAAAGCATCATGTGGTACGAGCGTGTAAGCGTGTGTACGCGTGTGTGTGTGTGTGTGTGTGTGTGTACATTTTCATCGGTACCTCTAAACCGCAAGAGTTAATGCTTTGAAACAGACATGCATTAAGTAGTCTAACTGCATTGAGTTTACAGCTTGCAGACTTTAGATATAACATGCGGAATACAAATTGGAAGGTGTAAAGTAAGTTATTCCAAAAAGAGTCCCTATATACACTTAATCGGAACAACATGCAAATTCAACGAATTTACAGTCTTTTTTATTTATTCTTTTTCTATGTTATACAGATTTTGGGTCTAGTATATTTTTTTCTTTATCAAATACATTTGAAATAAATTTAAATTTATAATAAAAATTGAATCTTCGAGAAAAAATAGTATCGATAAGTATATATGAATCATATGCCCTATATTATATCACCTCAAAACAAATCCATCAAAGAGATCGTCAGTGGCTCATTTGATAGAGCGATGGATTCGTAATCTCGAGGACCCGAGTTCGAATCTCGCTCTCGGACGAATGATATAAGCACCACTGTATACGATACATGTGCTTTGTTAACAAACATACTGACGACCTCCCTGGAAGAAAATTGACCATATTGTAGGCATAATTGCTGGTCAACAAATGTTAAAATGGCACTTATCTAGAAATTCTAGAAATGATTTTAAAAAAATTTCTAGATAAGTGTCATTTTAACATGCGTTGACCGACAATTATGCTTAAGATATGGTTAATTTTCTTCCAGGGCTCCGTCGCTAATTACCATCAAAATGATAGCATAAAAACAGCGACGTTAAAAGAGTTTAAAGAAAATGGATAAATTATTTGACGCCATCGGTTTATCTCTTCTTAGTAGATACCTTTCCAGAATATTTTTTTTTGTATTATCCTTAAAAACACTTTTTTCATTTTAATTGCTTATAAAGAAATAATTATTTTTACTGAGAGGAAAAAGTTTCTACTTGGGTATACACTTTTTTTAAATCAATATACTTATTGAAAATGAAAAATTTATTTTAATCAAATATATTATCTACTTATTAGTAATGAAGTTAATGTTTATTTCAATCAAATATATTATCTACTTGTAGTTGGAGAATTCGGAAGAAACAGATTTTACGCTTAATTAAAGTAGATCGCTATTAAGACATAAAAAAGAAAAATATCTGCTACAGATAAATTGCACTTGCTTCAAAATCAGATTTTTTCCAGTGTAAATTAATAATTAACATGTACCATTCATCTTATCAATTATTTAATTTTCTAATTCTTAACGCATACGCACGAATATACATGGTGAAAAATGAAAAAATTAAGCTATGTTAAAAGCACAAAAAGAGAATCAGCTTAATACGAATGCATTAGTTGCGCATTTAATACTCTTCGTACGCATGGGACGAAGAGTAATCGAATATAAGGATTTTTTCATGAACAATATAAAAGGCGCGTATTAAATACTCCATGTTAATAAGTGATACTATAATATTCAAAGATTAAATTAAATGTCCATTTTACATTAACGTGTGCTACTTTTGTCTCATATAGTTTAACAAATATACACACACTGCAGCATATATATGCTCTCTCTCTTTTTTTCCGCATGAATGCTTATATTATGCATAACTGCATATATACATACATACGCGTAAAGTGCGAGTATAACGCTCTGAAGTCGTAGAGAATCAGTCATGAGTAAAAAGCATTAAAACTTTTATTGTTTTATGACGGATATATAATTACTTGGTCTACAAGTATCCAAGTGTTCCTTCTTTTTTTCTTTTCTTCTTTTTTAATTAAAATTTCAACTGATAGAAATTTACTGGAAACTAGCTGGTTACTTTTGATAAATGGTTATGGTTTAAAAATCTTTTTTTTCTTCTTTATTATTCTATCTTGTTAAATAGAGAAAGTTCGTGTGGTAGTAATGAAATAAAAGTATATTAAGAATTTTTACTGTAATTAAACAACTCTTCTCTTGAGTTTTAAAGTAAACTTTTTTCTAATTTTTGAAAAAAAATTTCCATTAATAGCTCAAGTTATTATTTATTAATTAAAAATTAATCGCCACTTAAATACTACGTTTTTGAAAGTTGCATTTTGCAAAACGAAAAAAAAAGAGAAATTTCATCCAGCAAAAACACTTTTTCTTTTACGACCAGTAGTTTTTACCCATGAAACACGCATAAGTTGACCAAAAAAAATAAAGAGATTCTCCTATTTTATATTCACAGTAGATCCGAAAAAACAGCTGGGAAACGTGACGAGGACCACCCTTCACACTAAGCATCCTACGTCAAGAAAAAAAAAGAAAAGAACACTTACATATCTGTTGTTGTGTTTTGTCGAAAATTTACGATCATAAAACGTTTTGTCTGTTTTTTTTTCTTCACTATTGGATATGTGGTATACTATCTTTGTAAGCTCCTCAATGACGCACGCGCAAACATCTATACCCAGGAGAGGGTATATACGTATGTAACTAAACATATATACATACATAGACGTCCACGGGTATGAGAACGTGACGAGAAATGCTCCGTTGCGTGAACCTAATTTCTGAGTAAAATTAGCTTTGCATTTATTCCACGATTGAACGATTGATCTGTATAAATTAGCACTCGTTTCTTTTTCTTTTTACTTTTCTTTCTTTTCTTTCGTTTTTTTAATCCATGCGTTCTTTTGTACGAACGTAAGCGCTTTTGTGTATTTATTCAACTTTTGACTTTTATTCGCTCTTGTCACCTTTTTATAGGTGCTAATTGATTATGAGCATATTTTAGATGGTTTGTATAAGGAGAATTTTTTTTTATTGGCCTTTATTTCGTTGGATTTAATTTGATTTCATGGAAAAGAATAATCTTTGAATAAACGAATTTAATCATCACCAGAATAATAAGGGTTTTTACAGTGTTGTTCTAAAAACAAAGAAAAAATGAATAAATAAAAGTTTATAAGCTATACTAATTATAATTTTGCTTTTTCTTCTTTTTAATATCCCATTTGTTACATTTTAGTTACTTATTTGTACACCCATTATAAAATGCTATCATTAATAAGTAAACAAATAAAGAAAATGTGTACTATTTATACGTTGATATCTTACACACGTGTAGTATTTAAATTTCAGAACTTTTTAATATTATTGAAATCATCCGTTCAGAAAAAAATTACACAATCCCTCTTATCCTCTCTTAAAAAAATGATAGATTATAAGTGAAGTTCCTGTAGGATTTGATTGATTGATTATCTGCTCTGGAGTAAAAGTGTGTTTGTCCGACGACTTAAGCGTGAAACCAGGCGTGAAAATTCAAAGTGTAGTTTTTTGTGGGCTTAAGTAATATTGATGGATTTTTATAAAAATATTAAATTATGCGATACTTTTAAAACAAATAATGATCGGGAATAATTTTTTCTTGACAGAAGTATGTTCAAATTAGCATAAGACTTTAATTACATAGATAAGATAGTAAGCAAAAAACAAATTTGTAAAACAAAACTCACAACTAAAATTGTGCTAAGCGAGCTAAATATATCTTATACTAAGAAACATCCGAATGAATGAACTGTTATATCTTGGGATTTATCGAGACTTTAGATTTAGATATTTGTTTGAGAATAGAAAATCTTGTAGTACCTTTTTTTGTTTTATTACAATGCTCTTGGAATTGTATTATATGGATTGTTTAGAATTATATCTTAAATAATCAATGGTGTTGTCTCACAAAAATAAGTTCTGTTGACAAAAATAATTTGATCGATATTGAAGAAAAAAATGTATATATTTATTTACTTTTTTTTTTATTTAACGTCGCTGTATTTATGCTATATGCTAATTAACGACGGAGGTCCTCAGTATATTTATGAACAAAGCACATGTAACGTACAGTGGTGCTTATATAAATCGACCGAGAGCGGGATTCGAACTCGGAACCCCGAGATTATGGATCCATCGCTCTACCGAATGAGCTACTGACGACCTCTTTCATAAATTTGTTTTAAGTTGATGTAATTTAAGGTATATGATTCAAACATACTTACCGACCCTGCTGTTTCTCGAAGTTTCAATTTTTATTATAAATTTAAATTTACTTTAAAGATAATTTAATAAAGAAAAAAAAAGCATACTACACCCTACATGAAAAATATATGAATGCTTTAATTTTACGTCATTCATTTGAAATAAATAAAATTTTAATACTTTCTTGCTATCTAAATCTATGAAGTTAAAATTTCATTTGCTTTTTTCATCATGCCATTCTTAGTTTAGAGAATTTTTTTCTTGTTCCTATGAACTTTTTTTGCTAACATCGTTGACGTAGATCACAAGAAAGGATCATTGAACTATGAAAATACTATTCTATTCTATCTTTTTATCAATTTTTTGTATTAACCTTTTGATTTATCGTTTCTCTATATCAAATCCCAGTACTATTCTACTATTCTTACGTATGATATCAACTAAAAATATTAAAATCCAACATTTAAATACTCTCCCATTAGAAAAAAAAAGATTCCATTTAAACAATATGACTAGGCACTTTGGCATTAAAAAAGTCTAAAAAGAACAACTTTGGTTTCTCAATTAAGAATTCAACATTCTCAAGTGCTTTGCTCTTTTTTTTTTAATTCTTTCTCTCTTTAGAACAGCCGTTAAGTCGAAGCAAGTATTATATATACTTCTCGTCTTCTCGAATAAGTTTAACCGAGGCTTAAAGCCAAGCAATTTGTTAGGTCGTCGACATCGAAGAATACGGCGCGCGGGAAAGGAAGCGCTCTCTTGGGTTGAATTCAACTGGACACATCACTAAGCGAAATCTCTTTCCATTGCCGGGCCTTTTGTGTATATATAGATATAGATATATAGGTATAAAAGCATTTTGCTTTGGCTTTGCGCGAGTAGTGCGCGCGCCCGCGCGCTCATGCGAATCGACCAGATAACTGAATGTTGTGCTGCTGCTGCTGCTCATGACCGAAAACTATGTGCTCGAAGAAAATATTTTGCTCAGTCAAGTGATTCTTATTCTTCTTGTAAGAGAGCTTTAACTTTAATACTCGAAGACAAAGATTTTTGATCTTCCCTTTTTTATTATCTGGATTTTTAGTATGAAAGGGGATGTGATGTAAGGGGTTTTGATAAATCGAGTTACTCGGTTTATTGGACAGACAGAGACATTTATATACGTTTATTTTTTCGATATTTTAACTTTTTTTAACCGTATGTAATATTTGAGTGTACGAAGAGGGAAAATGTATTCATTGCGTAATTTGTATGAGTTGAATCTTACTGGAACGTTAATAAATTAAATTTTATTATAACTTTCATTTATAATAATCATTTTATGTTTAATTATATTCGTTATTTTCAATTTTCACCTTTATGAGCCAAATATTCTGTCATTGTTTTATTTTTTCATCTTTTATAAATATAAAGCCTGTCGATTATAATAAAAAAGCATCCCCTGCTGGATATAAGTATGATGAGTAAATTTCATAAAAAATAGTTTTATCGCATAGTTTTTGTATGAAATGAGATCTTCAAAAATTTAGAAATGAAAGATAATTTTTAGGTTTTATTTTACTTAAAAATTACATAACAAAATTATTTTGCTATCAAAATTATTAACTAATAACTAGAACTATCAGATAAAGAAAAGACAGAAAGTCCAACCATTTCTTAATTGTTAATTAAATTTCTACGAATATTAAATAACGCATAAACATCTGAGAACTGATGATTTTCAATACTTACCATGGAAATATTGAAAAGAGGTTAATCGCTTTGTTTTTTAAAAAAAATATTTTGTTTTGAAAACAATTAGTGGAGAAACCCGTCATAACGCTACATTGAAAATACTATCGCAAGGAATTTCCAGTAGCGGGGAATTCCCTATTTAATGTTTATCAAAACATATTTTTTATTGATATAATTGATGATTCATGTGAATCTAATGCATAATATCTATTGTCCAATTGCATCATTCATGAATGGATATAAAAATACTTTTAAACTGAATCTTAAATGGTTTTTCAAATTCGTCATTAATTGAAAGATTGATAACAAAGTTTAACGAAATTTACTTAGTTTTCAACATTTATTTTCAAATATATATACATAATAAAGTTTAAAAAAGAATTTATTAAGCATAAAAAAACTTGACCTACATTTGGAAGACGTTATGCAGATAAAATGAAATTTGTATTTTAATCAAAAGAATAAACAGATTCTGCATGAGTCGTGCAAAATATTATTTGTTTCTTAAATTACCTTTCATTAATCTGATCTTCTGGGCTCATTCGGATTTTTCAACTTATGAGAGTATTAATCAGAAAACGAGTTCAGTATTCTCTTTAGCCGATTGCAAACATTATAATCCAAAAATCGTTCGCAAAACAAATAATAATTCTTTAATTATAAAAAACGAAGTATTAATTTTCTTTCAGAATTTCTCAGCCAATAAATTATAGTTTAAATTATAAATACATTAGAAAAAAAAAATATTCGAACAGATAAGCTATCAAATAAAACTAAAATTTTATTTAACGCTTCAAGCTCATATCATAAATATAATTTATAATCTTCGACTACACATGTTAACTATTAAAATTCGATTTTATTCTTATTTCAATGTACATCAGTATCTCGAAAAATATATCTCCGCATATGAGTTCCTCTTTCAACTCGCACAAAACCGAGCTTCCTTTTTTTACGTTTCTGCTATCTCGTACTACTATACAATATACACCTCACAGCTGTATCGGAAAATAGCACAAATAAGAAGGTATGTGCATGCACGGGAAAAAGAGAAAGAGAGTAAGAAAGAATCACCGTGGTTCTTTTTTTATTTTGAAGAACGAGTGCACACAAAGTTTTACCTATCGGCAAAATAGTAGGCCGCGCGCTGCAAGGCAAAAGCAAAATCGTAATGATCATAGGAGAACTCTCTTTTATATATATACGCGCGCGTGTATATGCTCCTCGTGCTAGATCACTTATTATTATACTAGATTGAAAAGAGAAAGAAAGGACCACCTTTTATGCTCGGAAAGTATTGTATACTTTGTATATACGAGAGAAATAAATGATTTGAGGTTGCCTATAGAATTATTGCCGACTCGTGTACCGAACATAAAGCTTGCTTCGATTTCTTTAACCCATTTTGTTATGGGTAGTCGTTTAAGAGAGGAAAATTTTTTCGAGGGGTAAATATTTAGATGGATATTTTATTTTTAATAACGTAGATGTGATTCAGAAATATATTGCAAGAGTTTTATACTAATAATGTTATTGAATTGAAAAATGGAAACCTAAAATATCAAGATAATTTTGACAATATTAAACATTTATCGGCCAAAAAATGAAATGCTAATCGTAAACTCTTTGCATCAATGTTAATCGAGGTCGAGAACATATCTCTTTAAAATCATCTTGAATTCTCTAAAATATATGGAAGGTAATGTATTTCAGTAGGAAGTGAGTTCCAAATATGCGTATATCTTGAGCTTGGTAATACTTTCTTTACGCTTCAGTGCGTATAAAAGGCATTATTGACTCTTGAATTCTTTGTTCGTTCAGTTCTTATCGTAGAAATATATCTGATGATTTTTCTCATTATCTTATATTATCAATTCTTTTTCTAATTGACATCGAACACTAAACTTTAATTATTTTTATCATTGTGCTTTTAACTCTTGCATTACGTAAAATAGATAATATTTTGAACAAAGGAATAGTAAAGTGATAAAAAATTTTTTACATAAAATCTCTATAACATATTGCGGTAAAAAGCGTCGATTATCTAATACTTTACTAAATTTTTTAAAAATCATTTCAACGTGTTTGAGCCTGATACTTTTTCCGAATCAATAGCTTTTAAATTAAATGAAAAAATTCTTTATATTATGGTTACTATTTATGTACTATTAATCATAATTCTTGAAACTATTTTAATTTTATTCACAATCAAGCTAAGAGAGTTGCTTAATTGTATCTCACAGTTTTTTTAAATCAAAAGGATCAATCAATAAAAAAAAATATTTTAAACTATTGTTATGGTCTTAAAATATTCTAATATCATACTTTTATTTACCAACTTTATTCTATTTGATATTGTAATACCCGTGGAGTGGAAAATTCTATAGACTACCTTTCAGAGATGAATCCTTACGAAAACTCTCTCCAGAAAAGGCTGATTCATTCGTGAATTCGGTATTAGGTACTCTTCTTTTGAAGAACGTCAAACACCTTTATTCATCATATTTTTCTATCACATTTTTGAAGTGGATAAGCTATCAGAGCAGCCTCACACAAAAATAAGTCAAACCGAATAGAGAACACTTGAGAGGTCACCCAAGTAGGTACCGAGTCCAACATTATTGAGCACCCGAGGTGCTCTTGTGTCAAACAGTCAATGCATCAGTTTGTTCACACCTATAAATTATCACTTTCCATTAGTGATAAACAATTTAAATTTTTTACAATTTTAAATTTAAGAATCATCCAAAATAAAACAGAATATGTTTAGTTATATATAAACAACATATTGTTAAATGTAAAAGATGTCAAAAGTCAAAAAATTAATTTGTTCAAAGCTATAGATGCCTAAAAATATTTAACATTTGCGCCAAACATCTATAATTTATAAATAAATTAACTTGCTTTTAACACCTAACAAATTCCAACTTGTATTCCTTACTTTTTCTTTATTTTCAACTATCAATATCAAAGTATAGTATTCTTAAATTAAAATCATTAGTTATAAATAGATAGTTTTACATATAAGAATTTATTAGTATTTTGCTATTATATTGATATATATTTCTAAAGACTACGAATAATTCTGGTCAATAATTTTCAAATTCCACAGTTCTTGATCCACAGTTGTCATCAATCCTTTATTGTTATAATAATAATCATCGCAAATCTAAAGAAGTTCAAGGTCATGATATGAAATGAACTCGTTCTAGAGCATTGACAATATGACAAAACCAAGTCTGCATAAAATTTTGCAAGTGTACCATCTGGAGATATTTGTTGGTTTTCCATTTTTATTAATTTGAATTTTTTTATTTCGTAGATCCATCAAAGAAGAAACGTCCTTTTGATCTGAAACAGAAAAAACTTAATGTCAATCTAAGAATTATTTAAAATTTGTTATTGAATATATATATTGTACTATTATTTATTACTGCTTTTTGTACTATAATAAAAATTAATATTTTCTTACAAAAATCACAGTAATTTACACCAAAATGAGTATAGCTGTTAAAATTTTTTAAATTTTACAACATGAAGTCAATTACTTTATAAATTTTTAACAAAAATTTAGCTTAGACGTATCAAGTAATATACTCCGATAGCGTATTAATGTTCATTGTAATTATCCTAAAATACCACGGAAATGATAATTGGAACAAGAAAGAACGATCTAACTAAGGTAAAACGTAAATTTTCTGCCTACAGGAACTTTCTAGCATGGTCAATAATTGTAAATTGTTGTCTACTTATTTCAAATGCTGAAGCTAACAAATCACAAGATCCTCCAGAGGTTACTATTGGTAAAAAAAGAAGTACTATACTAACAACATTAAATGTTTTTTTGTGCAAAAATTTCTTAACGTAATAAATCAATGATATATAACAATAACTGTTAATTTACTTGTTTCAGAAGAGGTGCCCCACCCTTAATCGAAGATCAATTTTAACTATGTGAATTGCCTCTCGGTACACCAAACTATTATTAAACTCACAGTCATTGTTATTTATTTATACTTATTTTAAAAGTAGTAGGAGAACCATAGGCATGAATGATTATTCAATTATTTTCAAACATAAATGTACAGTATAAATGAAAAACTTTTCACGATTAAAAATTAGTCAATATTTATAGGCCAAAAATATCGCTACATAAAGGTCGCAAAAAATGTTTTATTTATATCATGATTTCGTTAATATATTAAGAATATGAAAAACCACCTCTTCGCTAAAGCAGTCAACTTTGTTCTTCGATTTTTGTAGTCCGTACTTCTAATATATAGATAATAAAACGAAAGTCATTAAAATAGGAAAAAAATGAGATCGTCAGTGGCTCAGTCGGTAGAACGATAGATTCGTAATCTCGAGGATCCGAGTTCGAATCCCGCTCTCGGCAGCCGATTGATACAAGCACCACTGTATATGCGATACATGTGCTCTGTTCATCAACACACTGACGATCTCCGTCGCTAATTAACATCTTAATGATAGCAGAAATACAGCGACGTTAAATAAAATTAAATAAAAAAATTAACGAATATCACTCCATTTAATTTGTATTTGCTTAACCAATTTTTTTTAGTATCAATTCTTTTAGTATAAATTGATTTTGGGCTATATTTTTTTAAAACAGTGTCAAGGGCATTTAACAAAAATTATAAATTTAGAATTAACATAAATAACAATTATAACATCCTACAAAAGTAATCACTTTTTTTGTGTTCACTCATTTTCATTTATTTTTGAATCAATAAAAGAAATATTTTTTATGAATGACTTAAATATAATCGCTTTAAATTCTTGATTCAATTTAATTAAAAAAATTAATCATTTAATTTTAATAACTTCATCAAGTTTATTTTATCTAAAACAAAGTACTATTTTTGCTTAGTCGAACTAACGCAACAATCTCAAAGTAAATTTCTTAAGTTAAGCTTCTTCGTCGCCGTTAAACAACAACTTAACCTTTTTTTATTTTGAATAATGCAAAATACATGGAAGTAAGCATTATGTACATTGATGTAGTACCCATCGAACCTGAAAGAAGAGTTAAGCAATGAAATCCCCTATTCTCTGCACATCGTCTATACTCTCAAACTTCTTCTTTTTTTATTTTTTTTTGTCGTCACTGGCAAGTCCTGCTAGTTTCCTTTTTCTCTTTAAACGTATTCTTTTCTTCTTCCTGCAAAACTTTACAGAGAATAGTGCATATGTATTACTTGCTAACTGAACACAGAAGCCAAAGCACAAGCTAAAGCAAAAGCAAGCAAGATAGAGAAGTTAAAACGAACGAGGAAACTAGCAAAAGAGGAAGAACAAGAAAAAAAAAGAAGGGAATGAGCATCAGAGTTGAACACGAACGAATTGAAAGTCTTTCTGTCTTTTTTACCTTGCACGGTAGCAACTTCTTCTCTAACACGAAGAATATCAAGCTAGAAAATGAAAAGGATGAAAAAAAGAAAGAAAGAAAAAAAGCAGAAGAAAGATATACAAAAGAAAAGAATCATTTGAATGTTTTGCGTTGTTCTTGAAAGATTTATCGATTGGTCTCTCGCCGATCGTATTTGTATATACATAAAACACAGTAGCTTCGTGATTGAATGTTTTTTAATATCTATTTATCATCGCGGTGAAAATTTATGTGCAAAAAATTCAAAATCTCATAAAATATTGTTAATGATACTTAATAATTAAGATTACGATTAAATTAGATGAATTTTCAAATTTACGGCATGTATCGAGGTCATGATGAAAATAAATAGTCAATTTCTTTTTAATCAATTTAATAAGATTTAATGAATTTAATACAAGATATAGTTCAAAGCTAATTTGGTATTATCTTTACATAAGCTAAAAAATAAAAAGATAATAACGATTTGCAATATAAATGAACCGTAAGTGAAGAAATCCATTAAAAGAAATTAAAGTAACGATCTAATTAAGGGCTTGATCGTCTAAAATATGATAAAATCACTTTTGTTCAATTTTCCCAATAAGTTGGCTAATTACTTTCGATCAAATATTCACTTTCCTTTATTTTCAATTTCCGCCCTTTCTTCGTGCAGCTTTTTTTAAAAATTCTTTTTCTTTAGCACAAATTCATCTCCGCACCTTGTCTTCCCTTTTAGTGTCAGGAATATCAGCGTGCTAAAGTGACACGCGCATTAATAATCGAGCTCGACACTTTCAAAGTCGACGCGCCATAAGAAAAGGAATAATAATAATAAAAAAGAAGAAAAAGAAATAAGTAAAAAAAAAGGTAAAAAGAAAACATTCCACATATAAGCCTTCAGGGGGCCCAGAAGAAGAGAACGAGGTAAGATGGCGTCGGTAAGCATAAATCTTAACTGCCGAGGCAAAAGATGCTGTGCTGTAAAGCTGTAGTGTAAAATAAAGCATAAACGAGTATATATAGAGAGAGAAAGAGAAAGAGAGGATAATCCACGAAGGTGAACTTGCAAAAGATAAAGGCTTGTGTATATACGTATGTATATAAAGAGCGCAAAATCGTGCGATTGTTTTGCCGCTGGTGTGCGACGCTTAATTGCTCGGTTTTATACATTGTATAAAAGTTGAATGTGTAGTTAGGTTTTAAACCAGTTTACAAAAAGCTTCACTTAACTTAAATCTTTTGTTTCGAAATAATGAATATTGTAGTACTTGACTTATATTTTTTTCTCTTTTTTTGTTTAAATAAAAATATTTTATTTTTTTAATCAGATCGATTTACGCCAGACACCGTCCTCGTTGAATTGAATAGTTAAGAATTTCTTTATTTTTCAACGTATTAAAATATCGTTATGTTTTATGCTCCTCGATTATTCACGGCGTTTTTATTATTTTATATTCTTGTTTTATGATCTTATGCGTATCATCTTTATGGTGTTAAGTGAAGAATATATATATAAGAAATGGTTATTTTATTCTCATAATATTGATATGGAAAAAGCTCTTGTATCTCTTTTATGACATAATTCAAATCATACGTTTTTATGAAAAATGCAACCGTAATCAATGCCTATACAAAACAATAAAGTATTTATAAGTTTATTATAAATTTAACATTTTGAAAATTAAATATTTGTTTTATTTTCAAAATGCATTAAAATCCAGATTTTTATGCACGAATGAATTCCTGAAATTAATCCAAGTCTCTGAATATTTTTTTAATGCTTGATGTGATCTTTATTAAATTTTATTATTTAACTAATAAAAATGCACGAAAGTTCATATTTTTGATAATGAAGACCTTTTTTTATATTGATGCATAGCGTTATCTATTTTATATTACATTGTTTGATTATAATTAAAAGGTTGAATGTCGAAATGAGAGACTTGAAAAAACACGAATTTTCTTCTGCATAAAGTACACAGTATTGATGATATTTTTGACGCTGCAAATTATCATGTAAACGTGAATAAAAATTCTACGTGAAAACTTATTACCTTTAATGAATCGTGAGAAACCTAAGACTTTATATGAAAAAAAAAATCATTAATTATTTTAAAAGTCACCAAAAAAACTTAATATATTTAGTTTCGTCGAATATCCGCCAAGAAAAAAGTATCATAAAATCTCGCAAAGAACTTGCACTGTGAGCAAAAAAAAGCAAAAAGTTAAAAAAAAAAAAAAAATTTGCGCAAACGAGTGGAAAGAGAGAAGAGTTCGCAAGAGAGTTGAGATAAAATAAAGAAAGAAAAAAGAAGAAGAAGAAAAAAAAAAAGATCTTGTGAGTACGAGCGAAGTCCAAATAAGGATGCTAGCACGAAGAGAGCGCGCGATACCAAGCCAGCAAGTAACCAGGAAAGTACCACTTAGGCGGTCGTCGCGTATATACGCGAGAGAGAGAAAGAGAGAAAGAGAACGCGTCGTTCCTCGCGGCTACTGGTTTTCTCATCTCTCTTCTTCTTCTTCGTCTTCTTCTTCTTTTTTTACTTTTTCTTTTTTTTTTCTTTTATAGTAGTAGTTTGGCGTCTTCAACCCAACTCCTTGTCTTCGCCTTGCGCGCGCGTGCCTCTTACTCTCTGACATTCCTTTAGAGAGAAGGTCATCACTTGCAGTCAAGCGAGACAGAGAATGAGAATAGCTAGGAAAATTTTGCGCTCAGATTTAAGGGCGGATGTCGTCATTATGTTGAAATGATTAAATTAAATGGTGTGAATTTTAGAATCTTTCTCATTTCGAAACTTTGAAAGTAAAGTAAAAATCTTTTCTTCAAACTATAGTTCTTTTTGATATGTAGATTTATTTTATACGGGTTTTTATCTTGATTCTGGCTTTTAAATCTTTTTAACATTTGATAATCAAATTTTCTTTTACTTATAATACTTTTTTACTGTTTTAAGTTAAAATACTGTATAAAAATGATATTGTTGACGGTAGAGATTTTTCTATAAATTGATGTATCCTTAATGTTACTGAAAAATGTGCAATCTTGCAAAATATGCAAGAAACGTCTATCATACGTTATGAAAGAGTCGTAATTTTTTAATGAAATTTATTCCCGTACATGTTTATAGAAATTTAAATCATCTCAAGTTACGAGCAGATCGGTTCTGCATTTTTATCATGAATTTTTGTATATCTTTGGAATGTTTTTTATTATATTAATAATTAATCAGTATAATACTAAATAGCCCCTTAGTTATTGTTGTTACAGTTTTATAAAAACATTACAATTAATATTTATAGCGTTCGCCAAATGCATTATTTTAGGCTTTTACGTGTATAAATATGCAAAAGTTTTAAAAAAAATGAGTTTAACAATAGTTGAATTCCTTGAAAATGTACAAAAAAATAACAATGAATAACAAAAGCAGTGTAAAATTAGATGTCAAAAGTTTATTAATATATTCAGCAAATATTTGCTGACTACCATAACTTTCTTCATTATTAAGATGACAAGAAGTTGTAAAAAGATTTCATATACTTTTGCAATTTATCAAATATTTCAAACTGCAGTTAAAAAGTTTATTTTGTTAAATGTATTTTACACAGTAGTATCTAAAATAAAGTTTCACCGATAAAATTCAATTCAATCAATTATATTTAGAATCCAGAATATTAAATTCATGAAGTTTTCCAGAAAAACATCAAACTATTATCCTTCTAATTTCAAATTTTCTCCATCCTAATCGAAATTTATGTTTTCTTACCCACTTTGTCATTTATAATCCAAGCATAATGGAATGCAATAAAAAAAAAAGTAGCTGCATACCTTCGCCATCGTCATCCTAGTAATAAACGTTGTGTTTTTTTTTCCTTTATATAAAGCCCTCTTTAGCCTCGGACGTCAAAGGAAAAGCCGAAAAAGGAAGCGCTTTCGTTGGTGGCTTTAGTAGTTATATACCTTTAAATACAATGACGTGGCGGCATCGTTTCTTATAACTGTATAGGACTATATATATAAGAGGCGCCTCATAACGACCATCCCTCGAGTTTCTTTTCTCTCCTCTTTTCTTTCTCTTTCTTTCTCGCTCGCTGTTTGCATGCCCTCCCTTCATCTTGTATACCAAAAAGCTAAAGACTACTTGGTGGCACGCACTCGTACAATGGATTATACCCATCCAGAAGTCTTTACCTTCTATTATAAGTATTAGCAAATGGACACTTTTGTGACGACCTTGAATGCTAAGTTGCAAGGGAAAAATGCTACGGAGAAATTTTTTCGTAGAAAAATTTACATTCTGGGCAAGTTTTAGAAATCAAAAGAGAGAGAGAGAGAGAGAGAGAACACATCTATATAACAGATGGCACAAGTAGATTTGCAGGATAGCCGAAAAATTTATTGTTATTCTTGGGCGAGTAAAATAAATACGGTTTATATACTACTCGGCTCTGTGTGCGTGCGTGTTATTTTTTGCACCTAATCAGACGAGTCAATCGGGAAGAATATCCAATTTATTACGTTGTTTGCATGTCGATTCTGTCAGCTTGGCCTTTTCATAATTCTTTTTTCTTTCTTTTTGTTTTCCTTTCTTCTTTTTTATTCGAAGCGAAATTCGTTGAGTATAGGATATAATGTTCGATTATCTTTTTTTTTATTCTCTCATTTTTTTTTTTACTTCGAAGGAAGGAGAAGAAGCCTGCTGAGCTGGGTGTTCCGTTTGATTAATCGTATAGCAGTCATAGTCGAAGTAGAGACCAATATATTAGTGTGTTGGCGTGTCACGTTTTTTTTATTTTTTTAAGAATTTTGTATCAATGGGGATTCAATGAAATGACACATTTATCTTTAATTTTATTGGGTGTATTTAGAAAAAAATTGATTATTATATTTTGATGAAAAAATGTGGGTATTGTTGAGAATAAAGATGTTTTAGTTTTACGATTTTTTGACAATTTAAGATTGTATCTTAAAAGTCTATTCCATTTTTGAAAATTAGATCTTTATTTTGTAAACGTCTTTGTTTTATTTTTGATTGTTATATTATTTATTGACATTCGCATCATATTTTTGATAAAAAATCAACTAATTTTTATTCATAAATTTTCAGAAAGAATTTTTTAATAAATATTACCACAATTCAAGCAGAACCTTTGACATCACTGGGTAAACTATAAATTATTTCGATAACTTTTGCCCTGTTCTCAGATAAAAATTATCCAAAACATCCTATTATACACGAGTGATGGGCGGAACTTTGAAACCAGCAATTCTGTCACCAAAATAAAAGCTTTTTAATTGGTTGAAAAGTTAGTGTTCTTAAACTATAAATCAAAGCGCTGCATTCGAATTCCCAAGCATAAATTGTATCAATTAATTATTAATTAATTGTTGCAAAATTCCGATTCATCTCTATATACATAAATTATATAAACTTCTTTTAAAATTCTATAATTTATTCCATTATATTTCTGCGTATTCAATTTCATATTTAATAAAAAAAATAAAAACAATGTGTCGCGAAAGTTAAAGAAGAATATTGTTGTTGCAGTGAATACAGAAATAAGTACATCAAACATATTTATTTTTTACTGTCTTCTGCCACTTTAAAATTCTCCAATAAAAATAAGAGAACCAAAAAAAATTATCCAATATGGTTGTATGATTTCGAAATTTCAACAAAGTAGCGATAAAAAATACCGTCAACTGTATGATGAAATCAACCGTTTGGTTTAAACTACAAAATTTGTTTAGACTCTTTTAATCTAAAAGTCTAATAACAAACACAATTTAGATTTTCAAAATCAAAATAAATCTATCTTGCGCACCAGTTTTTTTAACAAATTCTATTAAGGGAATATAAAATATTGACATTACAGTATTTTAAATTTTTTACTCTTAATCCAAAATTTTTTAAAATATCTCTGTATTACAGCCTTTCATTTTAACTAAGAAAAAGTATAACACAGAGAAATTTCGGAAAATTTACAATAAAAATTAAAAATTCGGGAAACGACAGTGTCCGTAAATATTTATGAATCATGTACTCTATTACATCACCTTAAAACAAATCTATCAAAGAGATCGTCAGTGGCTCAGTCGGTAGAGCGATGGACTCGTAACCCAAGGGCTCGAGTTCGAATCCTGCTCTCGGCCGATTATATAAGCACCACTGACGTCACATATGCTTTGATCACAAACACACTTTACGAGCTCCGTCGCTGATTAGCATAGCAAAATAGCATAGCATAAATATAGCGACGTTTAAATAAAATATGAAAAAGAATTTATCAATTTCCTATGGCAATCATGAATATGAAATTTTTATTTTACATAGAATAAAAAAAAACAAATTTATTTGATATGATTATTTCTCTTCTTAATTTTTTGTATGATTAGAGTTTCTATCGCATAGTATTTTTTTTCTAAGTTTTCACTTTTGTCAAACCATAAAAAATGAATCAATATTACATCTTAACCGATTAAAATTTTATTTCTATTTTAAGAGTTTTAGTATTTGCTTTAATATCTTCATAAACACCTTTATAAATACGCAAAAAAGTTAAAAGCTAAAAAATTACTAATGAAATATCTATTTTTTCGAAACATAAAAAAATATAATTTTTCATGATACCTATCAAAATTTTTAAATTAATTGCAACATTTGTAAAAATATCTAATCTAAACATTCAATTTAAAGAAGCTTAGAAGCACTTCCTTATTTTACTCATCATCATCGCTGAACAAAAGCTATCCCCCCCGGTTTTAAAGCATATCGACAACAAATGAACAACAGCAGAAGCGTGATCTACAACACAGATGTTCAATTGACCAATCAATTGTTCGAAAGTGTGAAGAATACAAGCCTACCATTTTGCAAAATGTTATATTTATAAAGTGAAAAAGGAGAATCTAACACAAAAACCTGTTCATTTACGTTTCAACACATCTTTCGAACCCCTCTTTATATACAAATATATAATATGAACAAAAACACATCATCGACACTCGATAAAAAAGTAAAAGGGGGAAGATTCTCATTTTGTCCCTACTCCCTCTTTAGTGAAACTTCACGATACAAAATGCGTATATACTACCCCAAGCAAAAACACGCCAGCACCAATTCACGAGTGGGATTGGCAATGATCGTAAAATTTGTGACCCATACCTCTCTTCTTCTACTTCTTTTTTTTTCATGCCTATTATTCTTTCGTGCCTGTTTATGTATTTATACCCACACCCCTTTTTTTTATAACTTCGTTATATATTGCACCAATAAGCTCAAGGGATGCGGTTATGGTTTACTCATTAAGAAAAGTATCTATGTACACCCTTGAATTTTTGTATATATATATAGATAGAAGAGGAAAGGTAGGAGGACAATGTTGGATATATACTTGCACCCAGTTAAACACTTAGAGGCAATTGTACGAAATTACGGGCAATTCATTATTCTCTTTTTCTTCTTCTTTTTTTCTTTGATAGTTTCTTGAAGATGTTATTACGGAGCAATTAATCTTTTCTGAGTATATATATAGTCACATTATTGTAGTATCTGGGCTATTATTGCTGCATAATATGAATTTTATTGCTATAATCTCTTGGAATTTCATTAATTTGTTAGATTGCAACTTCAATTTATACAGTTATGACTTTTGTATTAATCGTATTGTTTCCCTTTGTATTATACGAATTATTTTCTTCTAATTAGAATTAATTTTCTTAATGCGTATTCAGTGTAGCGCCATGAAAATTTATGATTAGAAAAACTAGTGAGCAATGTCTTAACATTTTTATTTTTAATAAATGTGAAAGAACAACGAATAATAAATGAACTTTGAAAAATATAAGGATTTCCTTGTGGAGAAACACCCAATTTAGTATTATTTAGTATTCAAAGCGAATTTTTTTTATGATGGAAGTGTCATAAAAAAACAAAAATATTGTTCAGTATACGAAATATTGAAATTAAAAGTTTTTTCCTAAAGGTTACGAGAAGCATAATTCAATAGCAGATCAGCTTTGATTATTACAAATTCGGAATAGTACGACTTATACATCCCACAAATTAAAATTGAAATATGAATAAAATTAATATACAAAGAGTATCTATATTTCTAGATTTTAGATAAAACTAAATAATTCAATGACATCATTCATCAATTAGACATATATAATTAATAATATCTAATTTATTCAGCATAATTATAATAAATTTTTCTAATATCAAGATCCGATCTCAAACGAAACCTTAATTATCATCGAATTTAATGATTCAAAAAGTATATAGAAAAAAAAAATGAAACTAAAAAAATTCTCATCAAAGAAACTTTTCTCAACCCGAATACTTTATAGCGTTAGCTAGTGAAACGGGCCAATTGTCGACTAAAAAGAAAAAAAGACAAAAAGATAATTCTGTTGAACGGCAGGAGACACGGTTGAGCGCTCGTTCTCTCTCTCCTCTCGTGCGTACATATAGAAACCTCTTTCAGATAAACTATAAACGCAAGGAAAGAGAAGGAAGGTGTATATATATATATGAGAAAATACAATGTGTAAAAGAAAGAGAAGAAGAAATAAAGCCTCGAGAGAGAAAGAGAGATAAAAAATATACACAAGAGGAGCGGTCCTCTTATATACAAGCCCATGACCTTCTCTGGATTCTTTATCTCGACAGGATCTTTCTTTTCTTCTTCTTCTTCTTCTTCGCTTCTCTCTGCTTCGCCGCACGCAATCGAACGAACGCGCGCGCGAGCGCGAGTAAATGAAGCAAGAGAAAAAAAAGATTGTGCGAGAGAAAGAGAAAGATATATACTTGCCACCTGGCGAGTAAGTATAGGCCCTTCCTTCCTCTTTTTCCAGTATATCGCGACAAAAACTAGTCGCGTGCTTAGCTAAATGCTCTCCTCCTCCTTCGCTTCTTCTTCTTCGTCTTCTTCTTCTTCTTCTTTTCCTCCTCCACCTCCACCCTCCTATATACACCCGACAAACGATGCGGCCTTGGCCTTCAGGTTCCAACACAAGTTTACTTGGCTTGCTTTTAACTTTTGCTGCTTGCATGCTTTTGCCTTTTGCACTGAAATCGTTATGCGTGCCGCCTATTAAGTATGGCGGATATCCATATACCGATGTATCTTATGTATGTATGTATGTACGAAAAGGTAAGGAAAGGAAACGTTTATATGCGAATTTGGTAAGTATGTGGATTCAACAGGAATTTTTGGGAGTTTCAAATTTTTAAAGGTTTTGTTTAGGTAAAAAGTTTATTTTACAGTTGCCTTAAACTTTTCTAAGCAATCATCAATATGTAAGACAAAATGTAATTGGTTCATTAATATGCATAAAATAATTTCATAGTAGAGATTCTCAGCAAATTTTCAGTTTTCTGAATATGTATTCAAAAAATTTTAATGACTATAATTCGCATTATCTTTAATTTTTCTCAAAAAGTTTAAACAGCCAATGGATCATAGACAGACAAAGATATCATAAATAGAAATTTATATTAACCTTAGATTTATTTACCAAATCGTTTAAGGTATAAACAATTTCATACATCAAATAATTTAATATCACGTATAACTTAAAAACAATGATAAAGAAGAATAAAATCCTTCGGAGGAATTTCAAATCATAATGCAAAACATTCAGTATTTTATTTGCAATAAATTTATTTATACATTTCAAAACGCTGAACCTAACTAATATTATTTTAATTTTTACAAACTCCATTCCCCATTATTTTATTAAAATTCACTTCCAAAACCGCTGATATTTCATCCAGCTTATATTATGCTTTTGTTTATAAACGTTTGTGTAAAAGAAAAATTTATCTTGTTTCTTCGCGTTTAGCAGTTGCTAAAAAATCTTCCACGAAGCTTTTACGATGAAATATTGCGCGAAAGAAGCGAAAAAAAAATAACTCAAAGAAACTAAACACAGGTGCATTGTATGCAAATTCATCCGCATGCTTATTTGGTATTGATATGAAGCTAGAAAACAGAATGGAATTTCTATTATTACTTTTTGCATATACACACCATTCGATAATTCGATTTTAATACAATAAAAAAGATCGTTGTTGTCAATAATTGTTTGTATTGTTAGAAGAAAAAATATGTATATCGATTTTGTTTAAAAT
Organism: Anastatus disparis; assembly: GCA_017163975.1. NCBI lineage: Eukaryota > Metazoa > Arthropoda > Insecta > Hymenoptera > Eupelmidae > Anastatus > Anastatus disparis. The sequence continues at coordinate 21,410,352 of JAFFSR010000227.1, read as the reverse complement.
ATTGAATTTCTAATATATTATTGTAATATTAATATTAGATTATTTTGGTAAATGAAAACGTGTATATCAATACTTTACTTTTTGTTTATTGGACAATTTACGCCTACTCCATTACTTTTTTAATTTATGTGTCAAGTCTTTTTTTTATTTAATGTCGCTATCTTTATGCTGCCATTAGTTATTTTACGGATAGATAGACACGTCTGTTAAAAACTGTTTACAGACAAAAATATCTGTTACTTTAACAGACAAATTATCTGTGAAAAATGTAATATACATTTTAAATTGACATACTTGTGTCTGTTGATTTAACAGACATTAAGTAACAGACGAAAAAAGTTAACAGATTACACAAATGTTTTTAACCGTGCACAGTTATACGACGATCGTTTTTTTTTTTCAATTTTATTTAACGTCACTATATTTACGCTATCATTACAATACTAATTAGCGACGAAGATTTCTCAGTGTATTTGTGAGCAAAGCACGTGCATCGTATATACAGTGGTGCTTGTATCCGAGAGCCGGAATCGAACTTGGATCCTCGAGATTGTGAATCCATCGCTCAACCGACTGAGCCACTGAAGACCTCTGCAACGCGTTGAGTCGTTTTCATTCATCATTTCCTGTAATCTTTATTAATCGCATAGAATAATTAATTTTTTTAAGGTACAGTTTACAAATAGAGTCTACGAATATTCCTTGGACTTTCCTTAAAACTCAATTTTTCGAAAATAAATGATATATTTACAAAAACTATTTTTTTAATTTTGTGTCTTTATTTTAATTTTATATTTGGTTATGGTATATTACTTATGCATAATTAACTAACTTGTGCGTCATATTTTTGCTAGAAAAAATATTTTTACATTATCAAAAAAAAAAATTAATAATAGAACTTTATTTATTTACTTCAATAATATAAATTTCAATGAATATATTAATCAGTACTAAATTTAAATTTTATTAAAATTTATATTTCTTAAAATTATCATAATTCAATAGTTATATTATATTGAGATATTTATAAACATATCTGTTATAACTTCTTTGAAAAAACTCTCAAGAATCCATATTACGCAGAATAAAAACGTTTTGCACAATAAAAGCTAGTCTAAAGATAGCAAAAGTCTACATTGGTTATAATAAACGTGTATACGTCAGTAAGCTTATAAGCTACATAATCAGAGAAAACAAGGACAATCAGATGCTCATTGTTCTTAAACTACATAAAAGAATCTAAATATACGCACAACTTGAAATGACGATTATCTTCTTCCCTCAAACACAATCGACGATGAGGTTTTCTTTCAAACTATATATAAGACGTACAGACAAAACGTTCAACCTACGCGACCAAGAGTAGACCGTTATATTATGATCTTATTGTATCTTCTTTTTTTCCTTCTTCTTTTTTTTTTTTTTTTAACTTCGTCGTGACTGACAAAAATAAAAAGAAATATACTACGAGACTTGTATTACAGATTGTGACTATGCAGTGCTTGTGTCACGCGCCATCAAGCGCTCGGCTAAAAAAACTCGCGTTGATTGCACTTCCTCTTAAATGTTTTGTTCAATGATTATATATATACCTTTTTTTTCTGTACGCGTAAGCAAACTTTTAACGCTGCTACTACTTCTACTATACTGCTAACGCGGTCACTTTGTGCAGAGACATATTGCTAAAGTTTTATGTATACTTTGTCAGCAAATTTCTCAGATGACATCTGCTTGCTTATGGGGTTTAGTGTTTCAAGTTACGCGGTTTTAAATGATGATTGCAAATTTTTTTAAGTTCAATTCGGAAGGATTTTTATTTTGATATTCAATTTTTAACGATATAAAAATAAATTTGAAAAAAGTTTGTTAAAAAAAAGCTTTTGACAGCAGTTTTATTATTTTTCAAGTTGTTCTTCAATTATTGTTTTTATTAAAGCTACAACTCTGAGCATAATTTTAGTAAAGAAAACTAAAATAAAAAAAAAAGGAAATCAAAAAATACCGAACACTTGATAATGATTGATTTAAAATTAATATAATTCATTCGTATAAAATTAATAAATGAATTAAATTTCTTGACTATTCATTTAAAGTAATAAATTAAATTTATTATTTTTATTTTATTAACAATTTGGCCGCCAAATAAATGAAAATTTGTGTTTAAATTTTAGTACACCATACCTACTATTCTCATTTTACTCTTACACTTGTTTCTTAGCACTTGGGTTAAATATATATTGTAAATGGTTACGTAAAAGTCTGGACAAAACCTGTTATGAAGATGATTGCAGGCTACTATTCGACTACTGTAGTTTGAGAAATTTCATATTTAATAAGAATTTCAGGTGCTAAGAATGTAGCAATAACAACAGAAACTAGACAAGAAAAAAACTACGGCTTTAAAGTCAAGATATTATTTTAATACTTTAGGAATAATTTGTTAATGATTCAAAAGAAAAATTTGCTTTTTAAATAGCTTGAAATTTTAATAATTTTTTAATTACGTAATGAAATCTGTAGCCTGTTTATATGAACAAAAAGGTCAGACTCTGATATTAAATTATCGTAATTTTAGGGAAGTTTGTGATCAAAATAATATCTATTATTTTCGTAAACAATGAGATTCAAATTTTCCAAAATAATCTCAAGATTTAACATTATTTTGCAAACTTCAAATCAAACCCTTTAATTTGTGCTTTCAAAATATATTCAAATTTATTAAGTAAGGAATTTTGTCATTGTGTATCATTAAATTTTTATAATCGCATTAAAATTCCTAAAATAACTATAATTACATTGTTACTAAAACGTAATTATTAAAATTATGTTAAAATCTCAAATAAAAAAGGTGCTATTAGCAAATCCCAAAAAGAAAAAACAAATAAATCAAAATTAAAAAAAAACAAATGAAACCAAAATAAAAAAAAACAAAAACATAAAAAAATCAGCATTAACGCGTGAATTAGACGAACACGTGGCTCTCTTTCGTGTATTATAAAGAGTAAGGAAAACCGGTTATTCTTCATCGTACATAATACAGGAACCCGAGTTAAAAATTTTACGAAGACAGAGGAAGAGAGAGACTAAAGCGACGTAAGACTACACAATATTTTTTTTCTTTTCGCTATATTATAACCCGGGCTATATAACGACAACTGCGCAGTTTCGTAATAGAAGAAGCCTATATATACGCGTTTAACGATATATATTTTTTTCGCTCAAAGTCAAGACAGCTGAAGATATCTTTTTTTCAGTATCGATATACTTCTTTTTTTTTATTAACGCTTGACTTCTCATTTGCTAAATGTGTTTTTTTTCGACACGTGGCGACAAATGCTTGGAATTTTTTCAAAAATATCCCTATCAAAAATAAACGAGTTAAGCTCGTACTTCAGTAGATACTTTTCTTTAGGAAAATACGTTCTTGTATTTTTAATGTATTCGATATACTTAAGTTACCTAATTAAATTGAACGAAGCCTAAATGTAATAATTGAAGTACTTACTTCAAGGACGTATTAATTTTTAATAAAGACAGTTTTGTCATTTAAAAATAAAATTTTAATTGTTAATTGATTCATAGATTATATTTTCTTCAATTCAATTATAAGTCTAATTTTATTTACAGAAAAATTTTATTTCATAATAATGTAAAAATAATCAATTTGTATAAATAGATTATGTTTTATACCAAACCTATTGTTTCTACAAAAAGCATCAAATTACACAAATTCTATTCAGAAAGTTTATTTTACATTTAACATTAAATTTTGTATATTTACAGATCTCTTATCATTTTCACACATTGATTTTGACAAATTCTTCTCTTGCGTAATTGTAATCTTTGGCCTTATCTCAATATTTATGTATTTTATTGTTTCTTTATCTTTCATCGCTATACAATGATAGTAATAATATTCATCGTATTTACATTTAAAATTTGCAAAAACAACAAAGAATTGTACGCGCGTTAGCTTATTCAAATATTATGCCATACATAAAGTATTAAAAAAAAACACGTAAATCCTACACGTGTCTTCAACAGCGAGAACACTATCGCTTTTTATAAAAGTCAAGAAGTCGTAGCAGTCTATTTTCGTATACAACATACTTCAAAGTTGATTCACTAAACGAAGCTAAATTCAAGAAAAAGAAAAAGAAATACGAATTACGTATATAAGTTTTTACAAGAGGCGCGTGTAATACGCAAAAAGCAAGTTATGTAGACCAAAGCAAATACCAAGGAAATAGAGAAGACGTTGGTTATATGTAGAAGGGGTGGTAGCGATGTGGAAAGGAAAAGAGAAATAGAAGAAGGGAAGGTTTGTTAAAGGGAAGATTGTGGTCTAGAATAAAATCTAAGGGTATATGTATATATAGTTTGCTCGCAACGGAAATGCGTACACGAGGGTTGAAATTTTCGCCGGGTGACCCTTTATAAATGCGCATATGAGAAAAGTGTTATTTACAAACTTAAAAAAAATATGTTTTTCTTTTCTAAAACATTGGAAAATTTATTGAATTTTTTATTTGTAGAAGGTAATGAAATTGGAATTGTTATAATTGCTATATGGGGAAAAACATAAATTTAATGATTTATTGTACCTCCATCAATAATACTAAATTAATATGATGAAATAATAAATATTTTATAAAGAAATTGATTCGAATAAAGATTTAATGTACCTTTAAAAATTTCAGCACATCAGTGTGTATTAGCATTTCAGAGAAGAGGAAATTTCAAAGCTTTGTGCAACAATCTGTAACCTTACTTCGTGCCCCATACAACAAGAGTGTATATCTATATAGATACAAATGCAATAAAAAAAATCTGTGAATCGTCTATAAAACAGAAACATAAGAAAGAAAAATCCCGTATAAAGAACTTTTTTCCACTTTTTTACAAGCCTTCTTAAGAATTCACTTTGCACCCTCTTTCTCCATCAGCATTATGATTCCAAAAACTTGCGCTTCTGGAATAAAGAAGAAAAAAATATATATGAGAGGAAAGAAGAAGAAAAAAAAACAAAGAAAATAAAGGAAAAATCCGTATATACGATATCTAAGGGCGTTATAGCTCGTTTCATTTCCAATTGTCTGACGTGGATTTCCTTTTCCTTTAGCACTTATCTATCCCTCTTACTCTCGTTGCATTATCTTTTACTTTTATCTCTTTCCTTCTTTTTTTTTTATTCTTTCATTCTCGAGTCAGAACCTGTACACAAGTTATATGTATACGTATATACGAATTTCGTCTCTCCCGCATGTATAATTCCTTTCTCAACTCATGCGCGTGCGCTTGTTAAATAGGAAAAAGAGCGAGGAAACGGAAGGAAGGAAGTTTTAGGTGTACGTGCACTGGTATATATATATAATTTTAGCTTGGTATATAGCGAGAGAAATGCTCTCTTACAAAATCCCAGTGATTATCGCGACCCTAAACTTTAAGTACAAGAGAAAGAGAGAGAGAAGCCTGCCAAAGCACTTGAATTTCTCTCTATAATTTGGCCATTTCAAACCATTATAAGCACTCTATCTTTCTCTCTCTTTCATTTTCTATTCTCTATCATTCTTTCTTTCTTCATTACTCCAATGACTTTAGGTATCTATGGCTATATCGCTTTTTCCCTTTTTGCGTGTATATATACGCACACACATTGAATATACGTTTTCAAGGGAGAATGAACGGTTTTCCCTCTTTTTTTTTTCTCGAAACACACAATGAACGTGCGAGCATATATATGTGCATATATATATAGGTATAAAGTAACAGCTGCCCCCATGACACGCGCCAACGACGCGTATACACGTTTGTAGTTTAGTACCCGCCTTATACTCGCACACAAAAATCCATTTCTATATATCAAATATACACAAATTTTTTTTTTCTTTCTTTCTTTGTGTTATGTATAATATACTTACACACTAATATCAACCCTCGTTTCAATGTGTGCGTGCGCATATATGTGTGCCTCGTATTTAAGCCATCATTCATCGCTTGTATATACATTCATAAGTGCGTAAAGCGCATTTACGTTGATCCAACGCGTGCAATAAGCTGCTATATATATTCTCGGTTTTTCGTATATGAAATTGATTTTTCGTATTGGTGGATTTTGAGTATGTGTGCGTGTCTGGGGGCAATAATGCTTTGCCGCGCTTTTTTTTATGCGCTTAATAGGAAATTCAGATGAAAATTTGAAATTGGGAGCGTGCGTCGTTTACTATTTGTTGAGCAGAAATATCGATTTCAATATTTATAGATTAATGAAGTCATTGTTAACTGCAATGTAAATAAGAATAAATTGACTGCATTAGTCAATGAGTTCGCTTGCGATTCATCCAAAAATAAATATTGATATTTAAAAATAATTTAGTATTGGATGATATTAAAGTCAGACTGTCAAGTTGTTAATCTAATTTTTACATTAAGTATATTTTAATAAAATGTTCTTCTTATTAATCGAACAAATTCTTTTTATGGTTGTAATTTTTCATTTCTAATTAAAAATTCAATTTTCGAAAATTTTAAATAATTATACTATTTGAATAATTATTTGAACCAATCAATTTATTTATTAACTATAAATTAAACGGTCAACTTACATGAATAATGTGTAACGTTGCATTATAAACAAACATTGATACAATATTTCTAATCTTCATGCTAATATAGATGTATATACATATCTTACATATGCAAAAAGCGAATTATTCATTAGCAAAAGTCACAGTAAAATATCATTTAGTTACAATATAATAATAATATTATCAATAAGAATGAAACAATTTTCAACAAAATGAATCAATCATAAATGCAAACATTCGACCTCGTTACAAGCTTTATTCAGTATAAATACATATATGTACATATATGTATATATATAAATCCAACTCCCAAATCTCTCAACAAAAATATCCATTCACGCATACCTTCAGATACGCACATAATACTAACACATTTGTGTATTTAGAAAGGGCTTTACAATGAGGGTCCAAGAAATGGATTACCAGGATGACGTTATATACATACACATAGATATATAAACGTGTGTATATGTATATAGGATCGAGGGTTCGAATTCTCTTTCTCTCGCGGGCGCATGTTAAAATCCCAGCGGATAGCATCATGATGGACTTAGAAGATCTGCTCGTTCCAAGCACGCACATGGGATATAATATGTACGTACATACGTATAGATATACACGATATATTCATATGAAGTGAAGCGCAGAAAGTGGCATTTCGTATTCACGAGGCAAATTAACGCGCGCGCGCCCAATGCCCATTGAGAGATGAGTAAAATGGAATGAATTTACGGATCAGAATTACCGTTGATAATGCCAATCCTTTGGCATTTAGGTGATTAATAATTTTTCTTAAACAATTCAATCTTTAATTAAATTTTTATTATAAACTGTAGGATGCTAATTTGCCAATTTATCATAGTTTGCTCCGTTTAAGTTTAACGGTTTAACTATTTTAAGTTAATTTACTGTTAGAGATTAATTATTGGAATCTGAGTAGTTGTAAGTTTTGGTTTTAAAAATAAAAAATATCAAAATCATTGCACAATTTATTATATCAGTCAAATATTACGTTTCGATATGAGTACACCACGATTTAAGGCTAACACTTTTAAAATCGTTGTCATTCAAGATTTAATTAACTTCGGGATTTCTCGCAGAACTTGAAACTTTTATTTTGAATCGTACAATTATAATTTATCATTGTGAAAAGTGTATGTAAACAAAAGAGTTAGTGATTTTTAAATAAAATTACAACTTTTAACGGCCGCAACTTTATTATAAATATTCAAAAAGTTATTTAACTCATTAAATTTTTCGCTAGAAGTAATAAACTTTTGAAATAAGTGCTATTAGACTTCCGTTGGTTAAGTATGAAGCCGAGCTACAATTAGTCAAGCTGGATCAAAATGCATACTTGCAATATTTTTGCACTTATGTATGCACAACAATTTAATTATTAATAACAAATGAACCATTGTTGGAACCGGCGGTCTTTAAAAATCGAATCAGCGTATAAAAAATTATAAATAACCTCAAGTTACCGAAAAAAACTGAAAAACTCTCCGCAACCTTTGCTAGCATCCCAACTATTATTCTTTACTTTAAAAAAATTCCCAATAGAACCTCATCCACATAATAATCACCTGTACCACTATCCGTGCAATTACAAGACGTCAAAATAACAATATACCCAACAAATATCACCGGTGTAACGGCTTCCCTTTTTTTTAAAAACTCAAAGTTATAACATTTCGTACACAAGAAAGTATACACACAAAACAAAAAAAAAGAATTTTTTTTTCCTTCAATCGTTGCAATTTTACATTTTACGACGAACCCAAACTCTATACGATATGTAATATACCACCGCATTGAAAGAAAGAAAGAATAAAAAAAAAAGGGAATGTTAACAGACAAATAACAGGATAGGCCACAGTAATTCTTTTTCTTTTCTTTTTCTTTCTCTCTCTCTCTACCGTTCTATCTTTCTATTCTCTCTCTCTCTTTTTTTTCTTTCCATAATTTACGACCGCGTATACGGGCACGCGCTCTTTTCCGCAAGTTATATAGACCTGTACGAGTCTTCTCCCAGGTATATTGCGTAAGAGAGAACCTTTCTTTTCTTTCCTTCTTTTTCTAATGTGTAGATGTATACCCATGTTTCTATGTGTGTATGTGTTAAGTCGTAGGATCGGATCATGAAAAAGGATAAGAAGAGAGGCTCAAAAGAAATATAAAAAAGGCACGTGGTATAAGGAAACGTATAGATCGAAAGCATGAAGCTGACAGTTTATAAGGAAATAGATTATGAGGAAAAAAGAAAAGGTGCATTGTAAGGTTTGACAGTTTATAGATATATACTGTATTTGAGTGAGCACAAGAACATACATATACATATTTAAAAAAAAAATGTCTTAATGAAGAGGCCATACTAACATTTGTGGTATATTCATCATTACAGCATAGATGCACTTATTAGATATGCGAGCTAACGTGTCATTCATTCTAGCTGCAGCAGGAGTTAAGAGAAAGAGATAGAGTAGGTGCTAGATTTCCGTTAATCAACCCAGACCGCTCTGTGTATATGTGTGCGATTGTAAATTGTGTGGTTAGCAGAGGAAGGCTGTAATAGAATGAAATACCATTGCTGTTTTGTCTTTAGGATTTGCATTGTGGATTTTGGTAGACCTTAAGGTGACAAATAGAATTATGGTTGTCTATTTGGGAGTTTAATAAAGTTGGTTGATTCGAATATTTTAGTCAAATAATTACATTGTAGCATAACTTCTTAACGCTACCTTTTTTATTTTTCAGCATTATTTCATATGGAATGAAAGCTTTTTACAGACAAAGGAATAATAGTAATGAATTATTACTACGTTTTGCATATTTCTAATTTTTAATTTTCTGTATTTTGAACAGTTTTTTATTTTTATTTTCTAGGAGCGCCTAAGGCATAGGTTTTTTAGAGTAAGTGTGGGTTGATTCTTTGCGTGATGTATTATAATTTACTCATGTTTTTAAAAAAGAAAATTTTGTTGTTTACAGCCTTGAAGAATACATTTTATGTATCCAAAAATTTGGTTATATCGACTAATAAATAACTCAAAACTTTTTAGTTATAAGTGAATTAAAATTTTATTTTATTTAACGTCGCTGTATTTATGCTATCATTGTAATGCTAATTAGCGACGGAGGTCGTTTCAGTATGTTTAAGAACAAAGCACATGTAATGTACAGTGATGCTTTTATAAATTAGCCGAGAGCGGGATTCGAACTGGAAACATCGAGATTATGAACCCATCGCTCTACCGACTGAGCTACTGACGACCTCATATTTTAAATTATTATGATTGATATAAGAGTAATCAATCTCAAAAAGTAAAAATTGGAAAACAAAAACTTACTATGCATCCTTAATTTTAATATTTTTTTTAACAGTGGGCTAAAAATACCACTTTTGCTCCCGGCACGGAAAACGAAAAGTGCTAATTTTAGCCTCACTGTTAAAAAAATCATATAGATGTGTATCACCACGGAAGGTAAAATGGACAACCCATAGCACGAGTTTGCCACCCTCGGCTTCGCCTCGGGTGTCAATTCACTCGTGCTATGGCCTGTCCTTTATTTTACCTCCCTAGGTGCATAATATACTATTCTAGATTTATAATTAAAAAATTATTGACTGCAGTTGTTAGTATGGTATTAGCGTCAAACCGCGAATTTCGAATGTTTAAATTATAAAATCACCTTCTTTAAATATGAAAATTTAAAAATTTTTGAGAAGTATTTGAAATTAAAGAAATTTTTTAGTATTTTAATTCTAAGTGTTTGAATTTTCATCGCTCACAATTCTAAAGAATTTCATAAATACTAGAACCATTAAATCGTCAATCTGAACTAATTGATATATTATTATTAAATATTTTATTATTTATGATAAAGTTAATAATATAGTATTAAACTTGAAAGTTAATATTATTAACATAATATTAACTTTTCGTTCGTATAAAATTTGTTTTAACAACCTTAAATTATCTCCTTTACAAAAAATTTTAAACATTAAAAATAAAGTCAAAGGAAAACTTCCAAAAAATAAATAAAATTACACTATCAAGAATCCGTGTAACTAGTTGCAAAAGATGTTGAGAGAACGCGTGACAGACCACGAGGCGCTTTATATATACAACTCGCTTTACCGGTCAGACAACGATGCGCCTTGTGTACACACATGTATACGTATACTTACACACGTTTAATATAGAGAAGACGAAGAGGTTGTTACGCTAGGATATGATTTCTCAGCCACGACATCGGACACTCGTGAAAACCAAGTTATAGTCTCTCTCTTGCAATTATTAAAGTTTGTCACACTGAAAGCGTCTGTTTCTTTTTATCTTTTTTTACATTGTGGCTTGGCAAAGAAAATTGTTCTGATGAGTAGTTTATTATTCCTTCAGAGACTATAGTTAACAAGGCTAAATTTATTGTAGCAATTAAAATTTTTCTTTTTTCTTTATCATTTGATTCTTTGGCCATTGATGATATAAAATAGTATGCAATGCGTATGAGTAACATTTAATCGATGTATTCTTGGAAAACTTAAATCAAGACGAAAATACAATATTTGGATGTACTTTGACATTTTAATCTCTTAAAAAATGTTTGCTTTAACTTGTAAGATAATTAAAAAGTCATAAAACTACGCAGTGATAGCATACCGTATTATCATGTTATGAGCATCTTCATTAGTTTTTAAGTAAAAAAGAAAAATATACATGGAATCTCCACATAAATTAATGAACATTTTGAGCAAAAAAATCGAATAAACATATTTTCTCAAACCAAAAAACTATTTATCCTTATATTTAAAATAAAAATATATGCATACAAGATTTATTAATAGTTCGAAACCTTTTTGGTCTAAAAAAATAATATGACATGACTCGATTTACTCACTGACATTCAATGATTCATTAATACTCTAATCTATAATTGTAACAGATTCTAAATTTGCTGTACACTTTATTTTTACTCTTTAAATATCTTAATTTGTCGTTAAATTACAATATTGATGAATAAGGAAATAACCAAATATTATTTCCCAAACGAAGAATGATATTTTTTAAATCAATAACTGTTTCTTAACATACAATTGCATTTTTAAGCATATAATAATGAATAAATCCAAGAACAATTTCATTAAAAATTCAAACTTAATTTTAACCGTTTGCTCACTTTGATTTAAATAAAACTTCAATAACAACGATGTGGAAAACTTTAAAAAGAAAATGCTTAAAGGAATTCTCTTACTCGATATCGTCTGATTTTATTTACTTCCTTGCTATAGACATTTAAACGATTGTCAATCCAAAGAAACTAAGCAAAGTCGTTTCTCATTCTTAAAGTTCCAAGATAGTTTATACACTTTGTGTATATATATAAGATTGTACGTCTGCATTCCGTTAAGTGCAAAACGCGTTCGCGTAGAACCGTATATATAAGAGACGTGTCTATTTAGTAAGCTGTAAATCAATGCTTAGTAGTTCTCTTTGACTAACGATCAAGCTATAATATAGTCCAAAAGTTTTCCAAGCCGACAGAAAAGTTTATCATTTATTTTGGTCTTTTTTTTATTTTTTTTTTTTTTGTATTTGAATTTTATGTTGGGTTTCTTTTGTGGTTTATTCAAAATATCTAAAACGTTCGCCATTTATTCTTGGACACTTTCTACGACATGTTCTCCTTAACGAATTGTGCACTTAACCGGTCTCTTATTCTCTCTTTCTCTCTTTTTCAAGTAGCATGAAATACAATATGGTTTTCCCCTAACATTATAAGGCTCTTAATATTTTACGACCTTCCATTATGACATACTTTTCTTCTATTTATGAGTGCGCAATGATCGACGAAAGTATGGATTATTTAGTTGGTGATAATATTTTTAGATTTTTTTTTTTTCTAGTATCTTGATCGAAAGGTTATTGAATTAACCATATATTTGATTTTGTTGAAGAATAAAATGGATTAAAAATTATAAAAATTATTTTGATTACAGGATGATACAATTTACAAAAATATTTTTTAACAAGCGCAATTTATATAATATAAAAATGTTTTTTTTATTTAACGTTTTTTATGTAACAGTGTGTTTGTGGACAAAGCATATGTAATGTATACAGTGATACTTGTATCAACTGGCCGTCGAGAGCGGGATTTGAACTCGGATCCCCGAGATTATGAATCCATCACTCTACCGACTGAGCCACTGAAGACCTCAATTTCGAAATTTCACATTCTCTTAATTGAAAAATTTATTAATTTATCTACATATAAATTAAAATGTATTAAAAATTTACTATAAAAATTTTTAAATGACATGATAAAACACTGCTAAAACATAAATTACACTTTTTTCACCAAAAAAAGACGTTTGAAAAATTTCAGAAAAATTAATAACTTAAAGGTTGTAAATGTGAAGATTATTCTTGTAATAGAGAAAATTAGAATGAAATCGAATTAGATAGTAATACCGATTATCTGTTATCTGACGTGATGGTTATTAAAATACGTGATGGTTATATTTTATAAATTTAAAAGTTTTACAAATGTCAGCTATATTTTTTTTGAAAGACCAAATAAATATTTTGTTAATAAATTTGTGCTATATTTGTACTACAAAAATTAAAAATAATCTGTTGAATAAATAATATGACATATTTTGTTAATCTTAACAAAAAAAGAATTTATAGTATACATAATCATTTATTATTATAAGTAAAATGTTCTGATGTAGTTATTTACTTATTTTTGACACAACATGCATTAGTAATTGTTCATTCATTAATACATCTAAGTTTTCAAATTTTATTTTTTTCACTTCTTTCTTAAACCACTAACCTATTTTACATTTATCTAAGTTATTGCAATAGTTATGCGGACGCATTGTTCAAGATCGCAATAGTTATGCGAATGTAAAGCAATGCTATAGGTAAAGACATTTATTTTGTTTTCAGTAATGAAAATACAATTAATTAATGAATAGAAATTAAATTATAGTAAACAGTTAAAATATATTGAAATATATCAAAAAAGGTGACATCTTAAATACAATTTGAATGTTGAAAATAGAATTCAATATTAATTTCAAATAAACCAAAATAAATTTAATATCAACAATTATTAATATCTCTTTCAACATATTACTAATAATAAAATAAAATTATTTCTTCAATTTCAATCAAACTGACACACCGATAATTAAAATTAATATTTCAAAGATATATCAGATCACAATAGCACTAAAAAAACTAAAAAAAAAACTGAGTGATCACACAAGTCGCAAAGGATGACTATGCGCCATTGTACAACAATACCCAATATGTTATAAGCTTATACGTATATACATGCGATAAAACGAAACCCTCGACTCATCGAAAAGCAGCCTATATTAGCTTCTCTATATAATGGTTCGTATCGCATTTTGTGACGTCATTGCCATATATATGCTTCTTCATGGATTCGCGTGCGCGCGTTCGTGAATACATATACGTAGATACATCCATACATACGTGTCTTTCTCTATTCCTATAAAAGGCTATAGAACATGCGATCAAACTAATTAGCACGAACGGCGTCGATACTAACGAGGCTATGCTTTTGCTTCTGCTGCTGCTGCTTGCAGTTTGCCTTTTCGAGAATCTATACATATGTGTATATAAATGTCCGTATGTGTGTGCGTGTGCGCCCAAAATTTATCGCATGGATTAATTAACTTATACTAAAGGAATTTGTTCAAATGTATGTTTTATTTGAATGTAATCGATGAATGGTAAAGATTTTTTTTTAATTTGAGGAGATAATAAGATGGAAGGATCTCTGTGATTTTCAAATTCTATATGTGCGTATTATATAAAAAGATGCTGCGGTGTATATAGAGGCACGTGCCGTGGGTATAAGAAGGGGCCCGCGAGCGCGGGTGTGATCCTTTTTTTTTGTTCTTTTCTATTCCTCCTTTATTTTATCTCCGCCTTCTCACCTTTTTTTCTTACTTTACTTTTTATTAACTCCTACGGGTGTTTCTCTTTGATTTTGACGTTTTTTCTTTCTTTTTTTTTTGTTGGTTTCTGTTGTACCTTTTTTATTTTCGTTTTATTTTCTTTTTATTATACGTTTGTTTTTTTTATGAGGGTATCTCTTAGTTGTTGGTTAACATTAGCCTTTCATATACCATCCAAGGTGGGCTTGTTTGTTTCATATGTAGTAAGACTAATTTAGAGGTTTGTTGTTTCCTACGTAGCTCTCAAGTTATCGATCACAGGTGTAATAATTTTATTATTTTTTTTAGGATATTTTCATTTTTGGTTAACTCGTACACTGTAAATTTTTTGTATAAGCATCATAAGCTAAAATTAATTATAAAAAGTTGTTTTTTTTTTACATAATTTTAAGATAAAAAAAAATAAAACAAAAACTTGAATATTTATCATTTTTTTTGTTTTATAAGTTTACTAATATAAAAAATAAAAATTTAATGATGTTAAAAATTTTTTTCGGTAAATATATATTTATGATCATATAAAAATAGTGTTTAAAATTTTCAAAATTTTCTGATTAATTTTAAATTAATTAAAATCAATTATTGTTAAAAGTGGTTTAGCTACTACGGTAACCGAATACAATAAATGGATTAATTTATTTTATAAAATTTTTAATTCTAAATCATTCTTATGTCTCTTAAAAAGATATCGATTCAAGAGAGTATAGTGTGATTGATTCTAAAGAGGTTTTCAGTGGCTCACTCGGTAGAGTGATGGATTCGCAACCCTAGGGCCCGAGTTCGAATCCCACCATCGGCCGATTTATACAAGCACCTCTGTACGTTTGCATGTGCTTTGTTCATAAACACGCTGAAAATGTCCGTCGCTTATTAGCATCGCAATGATTGTATAATGCAGCAACGTAAAATAAAATAATTTAACAATAAAAGATGGCACTTTTTTTCATATAATCTAAATTTTTACGTTTTTTTATTGAGCTTTGCACGGAAACTTTTTATTCTCATTATCAATAAAATAAAACATGCATTCTGCTTTAATAATAAATTTGTTTCATGATGCTAAAAATAAAAACAATAACCTCGTAGACATAACTTCAGTTGTCATTTAAATAATTTTCTACGTACATTGAAAAAAAAATATACTACGAGCAAGTTAACATTAATAATAACAAGTAAATATTTTTTTTAAATAATTAATAATTACTTGATTGAAATACCATTTACTAAATCGCAATAATAATTTAATGAGTATATACTTCTGTTGTGAATATATAGGTAATAAAAGTTATTATTTTTTGCAATCACTAACACTAAATTTCTCGTACACCCATTCAAATATATTATGAATCACATTAACTTCGTTGGTAAATATATTATCATTCAGTTCATTATAAAAAAATAAAAGAAAAGAGCTTTTATTTGTGACGACAATGCTCGAAAAACACTAGATGCTCAATCTTCATGTTAGCTAATTGATTGAACTGAGATAGATCAACAATTTCAGTTGAATTTTCGGCAATAAAGTTCAAAGCTTCATGTTTAAATGCTTTTAAGCCATAAACTTCGTCAAGTTGAAGATTGTCAAAGACAAGCTGGCATGCAAAGTTTTGATGCACAACTCTTTTAGTCCATCTAATGTAGATTTATCAGTAACGATAATAGCATTTTTCTCAATAAATTAATTGTGATGAACTAATCTGATCCGTTGAATTGTGGTAAACCATCCGTTATATATACATATATACATATTGATAGCAATATATAAAAAATTAAAATTATAAAAGTTATAGGAATTTATTTTCACATTTGATAACATTGAAACTTATTTTGGTAAATTATAAACTTACACTATAAACTGTGATGATTATCATAGTAAAATTCATAAATCTTCATTATAGCGATATTAAATAAAATAAAAAAAAAACAAGAATAATTATTATAATAAGTGCAAAAAAATATGTCGTGCAAATTGGACGATAGGTCTTTCTAAATATACTTCTTCATCTGCAGAATATAGAACTTTTACCAATTTGATAAAAATTATTTTAATTAGAAAAAAATTTTATTAAATTAATATATGATTTATTTTTAAAGATTTTCATGAATATGCCCTGGTGGAAATTGAAACGTTTTTTTACCATTTTATGACCAGTAAAAAATGGAAACGCTTTTTTCAACATTTTATGGCCATTTATTTGGCATTATTATTACTAATAACCTTAAATTTTTATTTACACCATTTTTCATGTTCACATTTCTACCAGGGTGATTTACTTGATTTAGTACCCTGGTAGAAATTTGAACATTAAAAATGGTGTAAACAACAATTTATGACCATTGTCAATAGTAATATTTTGTCATGTCAATATTGGCGAATAAATGGCAATTTTTTGCTGAATCTCCAGAGCTCAAATTTTTTGGTATATTGGTTAGCATCTTATAGGCAAAAAATGCTAATATAAAAATGTTGTTCAAAATTTTTGTATTTAGCCTAAAAAATACGCATTTTAAGTAAACGGAGAGAAAAAATCAGTAACAGCTATCTAAAAATTAGGTAAACTGTGGACAACTTTTTTTGACTAGTTATATAACTTTTTAGTAATGAGTCCTTAATTTTTCAGATCATAGGTAAAATCATAACCTCACTTTTGCCACGTGGCGAGAAAATATAGATTAGTATTTATTCACATTCCTTCGTCAATGTTTATTTTTATTGGAATTTATAAAAATAAAAATAATATTAAATTTTATTAAAATAAAAATATGAAACGCAGTACGAAACGAGTATAAAAAAATCGTTTTTTAAAATAATAAATGGAAAATTTAATTAATCGTTTAAAAATAACCTCTAACAATCCGATCACAACTCAAAATATACGCGCGAATATATTAACAAAAGTGATTCTATTAATGATTAATGATAACTTTCAAGAAAAAACCTTAAATGATTCTTAATAGTAATCAATTAGAGCACAATTTGATAGACTCTACTGTTAACTATCTATATTCAAATAATAGTGGATCAGACTCAACATTTTATTAGCATTTTTTAGCACTATGAAGGTTGAAAAAAACGTTTCATATTAGTTCAAATAATGGCCATAAAACATTCCCATTTTCTGCTCTTCACTTTAAAGAAATGGCCATAAAATGGTAGAAAAAGCGTTTCATTTTCTACCAGGGTATGTAATAAACGATTTTTATTCAGTTGTATTTTAAACTTACGAGATGATTATGATGGTGCATCATGGATTTCAATTAATAGAAGCTATAAAAGAGTTCTTTATATAAGATCATAAAAGAAGTGGAGCTTAATGATTTTGAAGATAGATGTAATAATAACGATAATTTCATATTATATTATAAAAATAAACATTATTTCAAATCATTTTGAATTGATACATGTCCATCTTATGTCATTTCGCAAATTTAGATTTTTTTGTAAGAAAGATTTTTTGGTCGTGTAAACTGAAGATGTCTTATTTTGTATTTAAAACTTTGAACTTTAATTCTTAATAAAAAATAGTTTTAGTTCAAACCTTTCTTACTTATTTTAATCATACTCGTTATTTTAACTCCAAAATTATTGATCTTTATAATTTACAACTATGACTTTCGTTCTGATATTTTTATGAAAAATAAAAAACATTTTCGTTGCATCTAATGAAATTGTTATTCCTCCGAATTCCGAGACTCTCTTAGTTTGTACAAAAATTGAAACAAACATTGTACATCCCTCAACATTATTACAAATAATTAATTATTTATATTATTTCAAGTCATTTATTTATCATCTCATATTGCTGAATCTATAATTGAAAAATTATAATCTTTAACGCCGTATGTATTCGTACTATAAATCATCTTAGCCGGAGTTTGTATCCTTTTCATTGTTCCTTTTAACCCTTGACTTCTACTCTTTACGTATATATCTTATCTTCCATGGAATCACCCATCGATGTTATTTTTCCATTATAACAGTTCTTTTAGCTATTCATCATCAGTTTCATTAAAAAAAATATTTTTTCTCCCTTATTCACCTCATTTTTATCATGAAATCTCTTCGCTAAATGCAGCTCTCCGATTGGCCTTTAATTTCTCAGACTCACTTATACATACGTACATATACGTCGTATTGCATCTATAAAACATCAAGTCTTCGTATTATCTTATTCTCATGCTTCTATATACTATGCATGCGTATATAGCAATGCACAAAGACGACGCGTCTTGACTCTCCGCGGGCGAGTACGTGATGAACACAAGGCCACGACGAGCAGCGGCGGCGGCGGCATGGTTAGTCTACAACTACGTCATTTCTTGTCCGCAATATATACATGTATATAAGGGCACTAGCAACGATGCAACGCGATGTAAGCTTATTTTCTCGATGTGTTGATGCATGCAGTCAAGCTCTGTACTTTTATACAAAACGTTGTATGTTAAAGAAAAATTGAGTGAGATGAATTGTTTTTATATTATTTAGAAACTTTTAAATTTGATATTCGACATTGAAAATTAATTTGTTATTATTTTTTTTTGTTTCACTCTCGATGGTAACATACCCATGTATTTTAATAGAATATTTTATTTAAAATCTGCAATAATATTGTATTCTTATTTCCACGCATGAAGTTTAATTTTCGTTTTATTTTAATATTGTGATTAATTTTATGTAAAAAAAATTAAATTCTAATTCTTTAAGTAATATAAATTAAAATAGTAAAATAAAAGTACTAAAATTTAAAAGATTAAAATTATCTATTAACATTTTCCATAGCTTTTAGAAACAGAGCTATAATTACAAACTTAAAACAAAACAAGAGTTGAACTTTACATACAAAATTGGTTCGCAATATTGCCTTTTTATTCTAAAAATATTTTTATTAAAATATATGCGAATATATTATCGTAGAGTGTATCTTTAATGAGATTTGATCGTGAATTGAATTTGATTTTTAATGGAACGCTTTATTAAAAGGAGTCATAAAGAAAAGTACATTTATTATAATAGATCGATAGCATCTGCGTACGCGAAGAGAAATTAGATGGATAAAATTACAATATATGAGCCGGTGAGTGGCTCAGTCGGTAGAACGTTGAATTCGTAATCTCGGGGCTCTGAGTTCGAATCCCGCTCTCGGCTGATTTTTACAAACACCACTGTAAGTTACATGTGCTTTGTTTACGAACACACTTACGAGCTCCGTCGCTGACTAGCATTACAAAAATAGCATAAATATAGCGACGTTAAAGAAAAATAAAAAAACAATTAGATTGAATTTGGTTACAGCAGTCATGATTTTTTTTACAATTATTGTAAATATAGTAAAAGCATGAATTAAATATTTTCTAAATTTAAGATTAATTTACCATGCAAACGTAAATAATATTAATTTCTCTTTTTGGCAAATTAAGTGTTTGTAAATACGTTTGTGCATGCTTGCAATTTATGATAAAAATCATGAGCATATACGTATGCACATAGCTGCATAAAATAGATTTAATTATTGGATTCGTATAATTTATGATTGCCTTATTATGATTATGAAATGAAATAGTATATTACGCAACGAGTGCGTAAAATATGTGATTATCGCACGAGTCGGTTTTGTCGCCCGAGCGCAGCGAGGGCGACAAATGAGACGAGTGCGATGATCACTTTACGCATTAGTTGCGTATATTATTTTTTCTAACAAGTGCGCAAAATTCTAAGAATGACAAACTTGCGTCTGTGATAGCATGTACAATCTTGTTCGAAGACTATCAAGATTGTAAAAGGTAGCCGAGGTCGGGGCGCAGGACGGGGTCCAGGGGCGGAGCCCCGGTGGGGGTGCAGGGGGCAAAGCCCCTGCCGGGGGGGTTCGGGGGAGCGGCGCCCCCCGCATCCAAAAAAAATAAATAATATTTCTAATACAAAAATACAACTAATAAAACAATTAAATTAAAATTCCATGAAAATATATTATTAAAATAATAATTGAGAATCTCTCCCTCCTCTTTAAAACAATAAATAAGAAATTATTTAAATAATTAATTCCAAAATTAATTAATAAGAGAGTTCACGTATTGCAAAAAAAAATTGTACATAGCACTTTAAAAGAGCAACACAAGAGATTTCAAATGAGATGTATAAATGTCTGTTATGATGTATAGTTCCTGAAATATAACACTTTAAAAAATAAAAAAAATTTTTTTAGATGGAATCATTTTACGCACGCTCAAATCATTTTACGCACGCTGAAATCATTTTACGCACGCTGAAATCATTTTACGCACGCTCAAATCATTTTACGCACGCTCAGATCATTTTACGCACGCTGAAATCATTTTACGCACGCTAAAATCATTTTACACACGCTGAAATCATTTTACGCACGCTAAACAAATGCGTCTCATAATATATTTTATGTACGCAAATGAGTACATGAATATGATTTTGAGGTTAGAGTGGTATAAAAATAATTTGTTATCAAAACAATATTTCCTGTTGAATTTCTCTTCTATTTATTTTCCTTATCACTAAATATTTTTTGTACTAAAGTCTATTTTCAAACGAGAATACTGTTTTTATTTCATAATAAATTTGATTAAGTAAATGTGCTTTCTTGGCGAAAAAGAGTGTTTATTGCATTTGAATCTCGTTTTTTTTCTAATTTTGAGATACTTTTTCTGATATAAATTTATAAAAACAGTTCTCGTCCATTTGGTCCAACGTTCAATTTTTTTTTTTTTTAATAGTTTTATTCAAATTATAAACTTATAACACTTAATTCTGATTTTAAATTGTACAGCTTTTAAAGTAACTATTCCCAAAGATTTTCAATAAAAATACATAAAAAAGGTTAAACTTGTAAAAATCGTTTAAATGAGGTAAATGATACACAAATAATAACTCTGATTTTATGTCTAATAAAGATATATTCTTTTAAAATTGTTGAGTTGTTTGGTTATACATAAAGCCTTGACGATTGAACTTTGGTGCGTCGTAGGTCTTGCTCGACTAACTGGTCCTCTGAAAAACCCTTATAATCTTTTTCTATTTCTTCTTTATGTGATCCACATGTCCACTCTCTTTCCTTTTGACTCTCACGTCTTAGTTTTCCTTAACCATAATACTTTCTCTACAAAGACTGCCATTATATGATTGTTTATGAGTATCGCCTGACCTTTTTTTATTTAGATTGTGACTATTTTACGATACTCTTGTTGAACTTAAATGCATAGGCTCTTTCTACGAACTACAACAGCTTTCAAACTTAAAATACAATTTTAGTTAATAGTGAATACATTGTGTCCTGATGAGTAAAATGTGAAAATTTAACACCTGCATATAATAAAGTGGTATATAAATAATCAACTCTATCGAACTCTGTTCATGTATGCCAAAAAATAACCTACGCAACTCGTGCATAGATATGATATTTATTTTACGCATTTGTCTAACATTCAAAGTTTTTCAATTCGCACGTTTAAAAATTATGAGCAAGGATAGGTTAGATCTTGAAATTTTTTTCTAACTCTTTAACTTTATTTTAATTTTTTCTTTTATATAAAATTTTGAAATAAACTGTGTCCATTAGGATCAATGTTCAATTTTTTTTAAGTTATGAGCAATTTTGTCAAGATTTTAAAGCTTTTTTTAAAAATTTGTATCTGCTATATAGTCGTTTTGTTTTTAATTTAATTATTCTAAAAGAATTTTAAAAAAAATATATTAAAATTCAATGAAAAAAAAACATGTTTTAAAGGCTGAAATTATTTAAAATTAGCAGAAAATAAGAATAACAAATATTTAGCTGAAAATGCCCATAGAAAATAAATGTTGCATTTCAGTCTTAATTTTATCTTGATTTTCATCCCTTTATAACTCTTAAACAGTTTCCGCTTTTTTAATAATTTTTTTTTGATTGAAAAATTTCAATTTCAACTTAGATATATTCTTTTTATATGTTTTTTTAAGAAGAAGAAATCCTGTATTTTCTTCAATTTTTTCGAAAAAGCCTTATACTTCAAGGAAAGCTGCTAATAATTTTGAGAAAATTGAGCGTTGCATCAAATATATGCGGCTTATTACATAGATTTATGTAGAAAAAATTATTTTAAAGCTATAAAAAATACTCTCTTTTTGTAAAAAATAGTTACAGGTATCTTTATATCTAACTAAGACTTTAGTAAAACTGACTTTTATTTAAAAAATGGCGGATGCCTACCAGGCATAAAAGAGAAAACAGAGTGAAGCATTGAAAAAACCTTTCTACGCTAAGTGCCGCAACATTTGTACTTAAATTTGACTATACCAGTCTATGTTTTAAAAATAACTCCCTTGAAGAAAAAATCAAAATGAGAAAAAAAAAAGAAAACGCATGTCGAAGGTCGTATAGCTCGTTATGTATAGGGTATATAAGCGCTATGGTATTGTATACGCGCTTTTGCCGTCACCACCTGTTGCGGCAGTAGCAATAACGGCATATACACTATATACCGCATCTAAGCGAAAGTCGTTGCATGAAAGAAGATTACGAACCGAGAACTACTTTAATAGACAAGACTTTCTTTCATAGCAAATACTCTACTAGAAAAAAAGTACTTTTTCGCTGAATGTTTTCTAGTCGTTGCGAAAAAAAATGTTCTTTTTTTTTTCTTTGAAAAAATAAAGTGAGCAATATAATGAGAATGAAAATTCTGGGCGATCTTGGAAGAGTGCAGGATGAATTATTCTTTTTATTTGGAAAGCAAATAATTTGGTTTGGTTTTGCTGTTATACATTGAATGCATTTAAGGTTTTTTTTTACTCATGTCACCGTATTTATGCTATTATTAGTTATTTTTCGGACTTTATATTATAAAAACCATTGGCTACGCTACATTATATAATTAAAAATAGAAGGCACGAACATTGTACTTCTCATCAGTATACACTGAAAAAAATAGAATCTAGGAGTAAGAGGAAAAATCTATTTGATTCTTAGTTCTTGAATCAAATAGAAATCTAGTTGTACTTAATAACTATAATCATCCTACAAAATCGCAGTAATCTAGGTTCTAGCAGAAAATCCTCTATCTTCAAGAAGAATTCTATTAGAATTTAGAGGATATATATTTATTAATAAAAAGCACAAAGAAATTTTCTACATCAGAATGTATTTACCAAGGTATTTACATCATTTAGAATTAGTTACATTAGAATGTATTTTTAATATTTTAGATAATTATCATGTTACTGAGAATATGAGTGCAGATATTATGTATGACATTTTGAATGGTGTTCTCAGATATGATATGTCTTTATTATTTAAAAATATAATAGAAGTAATAGGTATTACATTAGAAACAATTAATTCTAGAATTAACAATTTTAATTACGGCACGTATGAAAATGACAGACCTCGTCCAATAACAGAGGCTCATTTAATTAACAATAGTGTAAATATGTACGCTTCGAAAATGCTTACTTTAATTTTGTATTTACCGTTGTTAATAAGTGATCTTATACCAGAAGATACAGAAAGCTGGAAATGGTTTTTAATAATGAGAGAAATTATAGATATAATTTTCTCAAAACAAATTCAAATTGAGCTGCTACCGTATTTAAAATCATTGATAAACGAATATTTAGATTTAAGATTAGAATTATTTCCAAACGATCTCTTGAAACCGAAACACCATTATTTATTACATTGCGTAGATTTATTTATAAAGATAGAACCAATAATTAACACTTGGTGTATGCGCTTCGAAGCAAAACATAGAGTTTTTATTTCTTACGGTAGATTTTCAAAAAATAAAGTTAATTTACCTCTATCTTTATATAAAAAAATCAATTATCTCTTGCTTATACTTTTTTCTTTAAGAATTCAATTAAAAAAAAACATTGTTTATGGACCTTTAAAGACACAATCTTTGAGTTCTTTACCTGAATTTCGAAAATTGAAATCAACTTCTAATTTTCGAGATAATTATCGTACATCGACGTTTATATTAAAATGGTTTGAGGACAACGGAATCGTATTTAAATAAGGTCTCTTTTTATGTTGGGAAAATATTGATGTTCTACCTGTTTTCGTAGAAAACTAAATTAAATAAAAATTACATTAAAAAATTTCAAATGGAATTTTTAGATTATTGTTTATATAAAATATACTGGTTTTCCTCTTGGTGGAAGCCAGATTTAATTTTTTTTTAAGTTTAGTTGCTTCAAAAATATTTCTGCTAGGTGGTAGCAGAATATCTATTAGAAGGAAGTCGATATCATTGAAGCAGATTTTCGTTTTGAGTCAAACGGAATTCTACTATGGCTTAAAACAAAACAAAAATCTTCTACCACCAAGCGGATTCTCATTGGTTCTAGATTATATTTTTTTCAGTGTACATTTGAATATGCAACAGACACTCGTAATATGACTACAGCTCAGTATTTTTTGGAAAAATTCACTTTTCAGGAAAAAAAAGAGTTCTTAACTGATAAACTTAAGTCATAAATGCAACAAAATTTTGTTCAGTTAACGATTTTTATTTTTTTTTTATTTAACGTCACTGTATTTATGCCATCATTGCGATATTAATTAGTAACGGAGGTTTTTAGTGCGTTTGTGAAGAAAGCACATGTAACGTACAGTGGTGCTTGTAAAAATCAGCCGGGAGCGGGATTAGAACTCGGATCCTCGAGATTATGAATCCATCGCTCTGCCGAGTAAGCCACTGATGACCTCTTTGATAGATTTATTTTAAGTGTTGTAATAGGATATTTGATTCATACATACTTACCGACATTACAATTTCCCGAATTTTTAATCTTTTTTCAAAAATTTTCCGAAATATAGTATGCTCTTTATTAGTTAATATGAAAAATAAAGATATTTTTATAATTTTTGGATTAAGAATTAAATATCTGGAAAATTGTAATGTCGGTAAGATTAAAATGGTTGAAAAGATACGTGTTACTGATAGTTTGGCGAGATTCCTTATAAAGATACTCAAATCCTAAATATATTTAAGATCTTTTTAATTTACAGTGTAGTTGATATTTTTAAATAGAGTAAGAATTTGAGAAAAAATTCAACAATGCATTTTTTTTATATTTTAAAATTGTTTTAGAAAAATTTTTTTTGAATAAGCCAGGTAAATTCTGATATCATCTCAACTAAACATTAATTTTCGTAGATTTAACATTTCAAATTCAAAATTCAAAATAATCTATCAATCTTAAGTAATTCAAAATTTAATTTGCAATTTGTCTACTTTTACGTATACCGAGTATAATGATAAATCTGTATTTTACACTGTGAAAAATAGTTTAGTAAAAATTATAATAGTTCATAACATTGTCACAGACTGCATCTATGGCTAAAAATTACCATTGAAGATGGTCAGATTCACCAGAATATTATAAAAACTGTTATGTTTTTAATAAATTTTACCATATGATAATTTTTTATCATAGTGGCTGGTGGAAAAATTATTTCAAAAAATATAGAAATTCTTATTAACAAGTTCATGTACAATTAATTTAAAACTTTATGTACATTTCTATTTAATTTTACAAAATATACATCACCTTTATTTATTGTTTTTTTAATATTAACGAACATAAAACGCTTTGATTTGATTTTACATTAGAACTCAAGATAATTGGAATTTTAAATTAGCAGAAACATAATTAATCATCGACATATAAAATGTAAACTTCTTAATTGCAGAGGTGCAAGCATGAAATTTCAAAAAAATCTAACGAGCAATAAAATCCAAAGCATCAACGAGGGTAAGTTCAACGTACCAGTTAAATTAACAAATCTGCCCGAGGCGATTCTTTTTCTTTTTTATTCTACAACGTATAGCACGATGATCAATCCATATATCATCTAAAGAGCACAGTACTGGCGCTCCCAATTTTAGAACGAGGTTGATTAACGTAAAAGAAGTGTCAGAAAGGTAGACATTAAAATGGCAGAAGGAGAATTAGTGCGAGGTGTGGGTTAGTATATATACCATTATACTACATATTGCAAGGATGACCTACAATTGGGATTGTGTATGCGATCAATTTTATTACATAGGCATTGTTGTAGGTTAGTGCATTATTGATTGACAGAAATAATTAGCGTGATTATGGACATTATTGTGACAAAATTAATTTACTGGAAGTATTATATTAAGTAAACAATTAACAGAATTTGGTTTCACAAGTGTAACAGTTTAGTTCATGAATTAACAAATCTTAGATTTGGGAATTGACAAAATTTTATTAGAATTCAGTAACTTCATTTTGTATTTTTAAAAATCATAAGATAAATATAATGCGGTTAACGAGTGATCATGCTAATTTTAACATAGTAATAATTTTCAAAAAAATACAATAGTATAATGGATTGTTAGATATTAAAGTAAAGCTTAAAATCATGTTTACGTGATTTATTGCACAAACCATAAAAATAACATTTTCTAAATGTTCTTTAGTTCTAACGTTAAATTCAAACGTCATTTCATTTTACTAATTCGTTCGCTAAGCAATAATATTAAAAGCTTTTTAATACACAACATACGAAGCTAAATTATAAAGTTATTATTATAATAATGCTACGAATCATTAAGACAATTTAATCTGAATGATCTCTGGAGAAAGAAAATTTTTTCATAATCTTTTTCATTTTCCATTAGTTGTTATAAAGTCATAATATCTTGAGTATATAACAGTTTTAAAGATAAAATTTCTATCTATGCACGAACATGAAGCAATTAACGCCATCGTTAATAATCCTCAATCTATGCAGGTTTGCTTAATTAGGGTCTAACGTGATAAATGTATTCAATCTTTACCTCAACGCTTTTACCACCCACTTGGCTTTCATTCTCTTTCTTCACTATTAAGCTATATAGCGTTGGTATACTGACGTTAAATTAATTTGGATTTTTTTTTCATTTTTCTTTCTTACTCACTTGTAACGTTAATTTTTTATGGACTATGCCTGGGTGAAAATAATTTTTTTGGATTAATATCGATTACGTTTTCATGAATTGTTTTGCCTAATGATAGTATAAAATATAAATATCACGATAATTAAATAAACATTATTTGAATAAAAAAGAAAATTTTAATAACAAAGAAAATAGATATAATAGCAGACAATGACAGCATCTAAAACAGAAAATGAAAATAAAAAAAAAATTAATGACACTCAGCTGTTTAAATGTAGACATGTTAAAGAAAAGTCAAAAGGCATTAGCCTTCTCATATACGTAGACATTCGGTAGCATTACTGCAATGATAGCATTCACATGTATATATATATATATACATTACCACTGCGCATCGTCGCCTCATTCGGAATTCAGGCGACAGTAAAGTATATAGGAGTCTCTTGGAGAGCTGCTTTGGCACATGCATACACATACACATAAGCTCTGTGCGGTGGCCTCGATCGAAGATAAGCTTCTTTACGAGTTTCTAACGAGTTCTCGTTAAGAGATATATAGAGTAGTAGTAGTAGTAGTATTGGTATAGTTGTTGTTGTAGTAGTAGTAGCAAACCTACAGATGGAAATGGTTTTAACCATATAGACGAAAATTCAAGCATTGCCGGACGGGAAATGCAAATGATGCGAGAGAACTCTCGTCAGAGAAAACTCGTATACACGAGTAGACTTGACAAATGTGTTAGAGTTTTTTTTTTTTTTTCATTTCTTTTTTCTTTTTGCTTTTACTTTTGGTGAAAAATGTAATGGGTTTTCATGTTTGATGGAAAACATGTGCTTTTCAGATGCTAAAATTTTTATCTACGCTCTTTTGATGCTTGTGGGACTGAAGAAATTTTTATGTGGGAGTGGTTTTTTTAGTATTCGTTTTTTATTTAAAGTTAAGTAATGAATTTATATGATGGATTTCTAGGATTTTGGATAAAGAACATTTTTTGGCAGATTTGGGTGGAATATCTTAAACTGCTTTTAAAAAATTATCAAAATATAACAAAATTATTAAATTGGTAAAAAATTTCATAGGAACAATAAAAAATATTCTACTTTGAAAGTGCTAAATGAAAAAAATCCTGTTGTCAAAAAGTGTATACTTATAATCGTCTTGATTTTTGCCACAAATCATCAAAATCATCTAAAATATAAATTTGTAATGAAAATTCTTGTATGAAATTCAATAAATATAACTTAAACTTCATTTTGCGAAAATAATATATTTTCCATCGTTCTTTTAAAATAGTGAACGTTTAACATTGCTTTTTTAAAATTAGGTCAATCTTAAATCAGTGTGATAAAATGTCGTCTGCTACTAGAGCGTAATATAAAAAGCAACTATTATTTATTCAAGTTACACATGCTGAAACAATTTTATAATTAAATTAGATTCTCTTCGGCAGTATATATTCTTTAATCTCAAACCATATTTCAAAAGTCACAATGTAATAAATTTAACAATTTAGCGTGTTATAGTTTACTAAAATTTATTATTCATGCATAATTGTCATCTAATAAATATTTTTTTATTATTTGAAAAAAAAATTTTATCTAACATCAAAAATTTTAAAAATATAAAAAAATATATACTTTTTAAATATCGATAAGTATTGACACTTTTGACGATGAAAATTTTTAATCTAATCGAAAATAAAAAAAAAGACAGTTAAACGCTGCACAAGCGATGACACACGCACAAAAGATATGTATAATGAAAATCTCATATTCCTAGATGCGATAAAGTAGTGTAACAGATGTGAAACGTTTCAGTATATCCTTATACCTAAACTAAACACGTATACGGCTCACTCAAGCGCACTATCCAACGTCAAATAAGGAAAAAAAAGAGAAGGAAAAAAATAGGTTGTCCATTCAGCTAAAAATCGTCGACATACGTATACATATACGTATATATATGTGTGTATAGAAAAAGAAGATCGTAGAGCGTAAAAGCCATAAACGGCACGCGCAAAGGGTCATCCTTACAACATAAGAAGAAAAATTTTTTTTTCCCCTGTATACGTAAAGTCTTCTTTCCCTACATTTATTCCTTATTATTATTTTCTTTATTTTTCTTTCTCTTTCTTTTTTTTTTGGTCGAAAAGGCGTCATAAGTAAGATCATCGCTTTTACGGCAGCTGGTTCTGTATATAACACACGTTTTATAAACGCGCATACATATATACGAAGGAAGGGAAGGCAAACCAGATGGTTAACTTTGTAGTTTCCTTCTTTTTATTTTTTCTTTCCTTTCCTTCTTACTTCTTTTTCTTTCCTTTTTTTCCCTCTTCTTTAACGACTCTCCTTCATCCACGCTTGCGGATAGTTTCTTTTATTATTTTTCGCGCTTACGTTATAGCCCAAGATGCTTTTTCTTCCTCTTGCTTCCTCTTCTTCCTTTTCTTCAGTTCTACACTGACGTCACGCTTATCTTGGTTTTTAAGGATGGAAGAAACGAAGAAAGATTTCGGAGGGCTATATACGAAGTGGGCTGTTCTCCAAATAGCTCCACCTGCCCTTTCCTTTAGTCTTTCTTTACTACTACGTATATATATATAAATGTTACTGCTACTATTATTTCTACTACTTCTACTAGAGTTGAGAATTTTCTAAAGCGCTCGTTTCGAAGTGCTTGGTAATTGTCTTCGTTCTCCTTCATACAAGAGCACTCCTTTTCATCTTTTCTCAACAAGCCAACTTCGAATTCTTCTTTTTTTTTTTGTTTCCTTTTCCTTTTTTTTGACTTATCGACTAACTCTTTTTTCTGTTGTTCTTCCTTTTTTGTTTTTCTTTTAGTTTGTTTTGGATGAGTCAAATCTTTTTCTATAAAAATCAATTGGATTTTTTTTCGGAGTTTGATTTATAGAAACTAACTGTATTATGTGCGAACGAAATTCATGTAAATTAATTAAGAAATTTGTTATTTACAGAGACTAACTGTATCATGCGCGAATGATTGATATTTTATATAATATTTATTTATTTTTTATACTTATTATAATTTATATTTTATTTAATTGTTTTGAAAAAACGACCCATAGTTATTATGTAAAAAATTCTAAAAATACTTCTTTCCGGAACATAAAATGGAATAAAAAAAAGAATATAAAACAAAATAACAAGTGGCACAAAACGCGAAAGCTCTCTCGTGTTCCTTATAACTTTATGCTCTTCTTCCTCGTTTCGAAAGATTGCGCCGACACAAACGCACATAACGAAAGAGGTTAACTTAAGTATTTTGTATGGGAAGAGAAACAAGGGCTCTCGTGAGATTACTCGATTATTGTACTGGAATTTCTGTTGTTATTCCTTTTTTCTTTTTCTTTTTCTTTTTTTCTTCGTATGTAGTTGTACATGTAAAGTCATAATTCACAAGTGTAATTTTTGCAACTCAAGCAAATTAATCTCGACGATGACTGAGCGTGATTGTTGTGCAAATTGAACGACAGATGTTTGTCATTTTTATAGAGACTTCATATCATAAGAATGCGGTAAATTACATTATTTTATGAAAAGCTCTGTTGATTCTTAAGTCTGTGTGTGCATAAGGTACTGGATTATTGGTTGTACTTAAAACACAAGTGCAATTGTTCTTGTAGTTTAGTTTTCTGTGATAAATAGTGAAATGTAGTAGATATTTTTACAGCAAAAACAAGGTATTTTTGGTCTTATAATGTTCAAACGTTATAGTTAGTTTTATTATTAATGGAATTTTTTTTACCGTAAATTTATCGTTGAAAAAAGTTCATGATATTAAAATATTTCTAATAATAGCTTTAACGATTTGAAAATTAATTATAATAGGTTTGGTCGTAAAATTTAATGAATGAAATTTTGTCTGACAGTATTTTAATAATTTTAACATTCTAATAATTTTATTGTTCCGGATAATTAAATGAATATGCTAGTAATTACTGCAATTTAAGTTCTATTTTTAAAAGCACTTTTCTCTATACTATATTTCTTTTGTTTATTTCATTTCTCATTCAATATTTAAGTAATTTTAAGACAATTAAAATCAATTATTTTCAAACCAATAATTCTGATCTACAGTCATTTTTTTCTATTGATACAAGTATTTCAATCATTACCAGGTTTATTGATTTAAATTTTACGTGTAAATTTTGAAAATAATGGACGAAAATTTTTAAAATTGTTTGTTGCATATGAAGAACAGTAAGGTAATTATCAAAACTTCATTTGATGAACATTAATAAAACAATTTTACATTCAGTATCATCTCTAAAATTCATATACGGATACGAACTATAAATTTTAACTTTTTTTAATATATTGTGTTTTTCTTAACAAATATACACTATTCTTCTACATAAAAATAACATACTACCTTTACTTTTAAAATTAAAAACATTTGTGTTTAACAACACCCTGCTTACTTGTACAAATTACTATAATAATCTTTCTCAATTCTTCTATACTAAAAAAAATAAAGAAAATCGCTTAATACTCAATTTACCTTTACTCCATACCAATCCCCTTATTTTTGACCATAGTACCTCGAATTGTTAGCAGCTTATATAAGAGTCTTTGCATACTAGTATAGTATCCCGTCGACTTACCTTTTGTACTATTAATTGCCTTTGTTACGCCATTTAAAAAAGTCGATCGCCTATGTGTACCCCCCACTATTCCCATACAACCCCTTCAATTGAGTTAGTCCTTTTTTTTCATCTTTTTTTCTACCTCTTTCGCACCCTCTTCTTTCTAATATATTTTTTTTCTCTTTTAATTTAGAATGTATCATACGCTCACTTTAACTATATATTCCCCGCTGCTGTCTTTCTTTTTCTTTAAAAAGAAAAAAAAATATAACAGAAAAAAAAAGTTTTCATATATAGGAAGTACGTATTTCTCCTGCTGCGTGTATTGGCATTTTCAAACGGGACGGTTTTTCGAAGCGCTGTACTATATAGTCTAGCATCGGTGAGCCAGTCGACGGGTATTGATTTACAATGCTTCAAACTCTATTCTATAGGCACTCCCATATACATACAACTACCAATATCCCTTCTATGCTATACTTTTCTCTTTTGTCTTTCTTTTTTATCCGTGCTTTTTCCGTCCTCGTTTCTTGCGATTTTTCTCGATTCTTGGCATTTTTTCGAATTGCCATTTCATTCTACGGCTCGTTATTTCATGTACAAAGTCAACGATAACTTTTTTTATGAAAAATTTGTACTACTGAAATATGTAAATTTTTCTTTTCATATATTTAATTCTCTTTTTTCTGAACTTTCTTCTCGGTGTGTACGAATGTTATATAAATGCAAGAAAGTGGACGCGCGAATACAAGAGTTTATATTGCCTTCTCTACTTGCTTGAATTTCCGCCAAGCGGATCGATAAAAGGGGTGAAAAAACGAAAGAGAGAAAGAGAGAGGGAATGAGCTGTCCCACCTACTAGGATCGTCCCCCTTTTTTTTTTAAAGCCGCCACAGCCCTTTTCTAACCCCTTTCATTTTGACATATTTTTCGTAAAATTAAAATTTATTTTTTTTTTAAAGGTATGTTTGAAGTAAGGGTGAATCGAATGTTATGGAATTTATAGTGAGATATTTCTTACATTTGTTAATCATGATAGCTTCTTTGTCATACTTTCTTTTGAGAGTAGGTTTAAAACTTTGACTCCACCTGACGTGCAGAAAGTAAAAGTATAAAAGCAAGTATTTTTACAAATAGGTGATTTGATTATTGTGTAAAATTAATCTTTTCAAAGTTGTAGCGTATTATTTCAGTAAATAATTTTGTTATTACGAAATTGTCATTACAATAGAGAATATAATACTATAATATGATAAAGAGAATATAATTAATAATACTACACGAAGAGAAAAGTAGACTAAAAATTACAATGCTTTTTATAAAAATTACCAACTGTATTATTAGAAATATTGCAAAAACTTCTACGTCTTATAGAAATTCTTTTTAACAAATTTTACTATAAATTCTAGTCATGTTTTGCCAAAATGGCAGCCTCTGGCAGTTTTACGATGCAGTATTGTAATTGTTATAAAAAGTATCGTAATTTTTACTTTACTTTTCTTTTCATGTATGATAAGAGCCGATAAGAGCCGATAAGAGCTCAGTTGCAAACTTATTCGTTAGTAATATCTCTTTAGTTATTGTTCATTGTCTTGAATAGTATTTGGAATTTTTCTTTTTAAATAATGTTTAAGTATTACTTTTCAATCATTTTAAAAATAACTCTTATATAAATATAAAATTGTCAAGATCAAAGTAACAAATATATATTGTCGGATTAAAAAATTTTACTTCACATTACATTTTTTCTACTTATTTTTACTCCTTTACACCGGTACAAGCGATAAACTAAATATCCAAGTTTTTTAAAAGTTACATTTTTCGAAATAATAGAAAAACTTTCATTCGTTATGATGAGTTTGTAAGAACGAGCACGAAAAGTCCATTACTGAAATAATCATGAGAAGTCACAATGTGAATTTTGCAAATGCTCTTTTGTTAGTTATTGGTCTGACCTGAATGTGAAAGTTTGTTTTTAGTTAATGAAAAAAAAATTCACTTTCTTTTTTTGAAGAAATAAAATGTAAATAACAGTACCTGAACTAAATTTAAAATTATACATAACTCAAAAATAATTCAAGTTATTTCTAATTTACTCTTTCAATTATTATTATAAGATAAAGCTAATAATAGCGAATTATTTAAATAAATACATTAGAATCCAATGGCATATCCCTGGTAGAAATTGAAACGCTGTGTATTACCATTTTATGACCAGAAGAAATGGAAAGGCTTTTTTTAACATTTTATGGCCATTTCTTTGGCATTATTATTACTAATAACCTCAAATTTTTAGATACACCATTTTTTATACTCACATTTCTACCAGGGATTGTCTCTTTTATTGAAGAACATTTGTCTTTTAACGAAGTTTCGATTGACTATTTTCAACATTCTTCAAGACCAAATTGAAAGACGCGTCAAAAATAAATAAAAGAATGTTAGTTTCTTTGTCAATTATCAAAATATTGTACTCTATCATTACTTACTATTTTTTTTTATTCTTCTTTAGCGTCGCTATATTTATGCTATTTTGTAATGCTAATTAACGACGGAGCTAGTAAGTGTGTTTGTGAACAAAGCACATGTAACGGACAGTGGTGCTTGTATCCATCGGCTGCTAAGAGTGGGATTCGAACTCGGGACCCCGAGATTACGAATCCAACGCTCTACTGACTGAGCCACTCACCGGCTCTTTTTTACTTACTATATACTAAATATATATATATATATTCAATTTTTGGTCATTTCAATGAAAAAAGTATTCAATTTTCATTAAACAAAGATTTGTTTTTAAATAAACAAATTTATTTTTATAACTCAATTTTAATACATAAATATTGACGAAAGAAGCAAACAAGATGAGAATCAAATCATGAAAAATTCAATCAAATAAAAATTATGCATTAAATTTTGAATAACGTATCTACTTATCAACCATGATTATCTTACGAATTCAAATTATAGATTTCAATGAACAAATTAAATTCCATCTACATATTGTATAACGCGTCATGTATATGGATTCATCGCTTACATCATTGCTTTACGCAAATTTTTTCATGATTCCGCAATCTTTTTACAATCAATGATTCAAGTTTCGGAATCTGTATTCAAGTCAGATCATGTTTCAGCAGGACCAAAAAAAGCAGAAATATTTATGTAAATTTAATTCTAGAAATTAAAGATAAAAAAAAGACAAACACCATCTTTACGAGCATCCTAAACCTAATGATCCTTTTTACCTCTCCATTATTAGTTTTAGTTTATACTTAAAAATCCCACTGACCAATGTGACAAATCGTTAAATTCCAATGGCGGCTATTCAAAATACGATTATACCCACCACAAAATCTTCCCATAAAAAAAAGAGAGAAGAAGAGAAAAAGAGAAGACCAAAAACACCGATCTAACAAAACCCACAACATGTATATGAATCTTTTTCTCATATATGATCAGGTATAAATATCTACCTAAATGATCTATGAGTTTATGTCTTATACACAAAGTACTTTATGCATAAAACCGTGCGGGTATGTAAATAATATTTAAGAAAATCAGAAGCATTTTGCTTTTACCGTACATATTTCACTTTTCCTCTTCTCAATATATATATATCTATATATATAGTAGATGGAAGTTAAACCACAGTGGCATGTTGGGGGTCTGGGAGTTAGATAGTTTATTACCCGATTAGTCGCCACCGGTAAAGTTAACTTTACTACCGCGGTAGCGCTTCTCCGACGTTCCCAAACGTTAAAGTCTATAAGGGAAAAGGCTTTTGAAACTTTGAATCATGATGCGCTACGAGGCTATATGGTCTTTCGAAGCTTTTTGGTATGCTATGGATTACGCGACTCTTCGCTATTATATACCTATATAGCTGTAACCTATTTTATATACTTTAAATTCGTGGAAGAAAAAAACGAAATTATGGATTTCGGGTATTGTTGTGCGATATATTGTTATGAGATGGTTGTGGCGTTATTTAATGACGTGTCTTTGTATTGAATTTTTAATAAATAGGAGTTGTGAAAATAAAAGAAATTTTTTAAAATTAAATAGCTAAATTTACTGATGGTATTTTGAAAATTTCAATCTCAGAATAAATTGTTTGTAGAGAATTTTGTGATCTACGTATATTCTTATATATAATACATTTAAATGGGTCTGCCAATAAAATAATATTTTTTTGTCCAAAATTTATATAAATTTATTTTCTAAACAATTATTATAAATAAAAATCAGAACAATACTAACACAACTAACTTTGAATAAGATGATAATATTCAAGCAACTATCTTGGAAACTATCAACATTTCTAGCAGAACTAGGTTTAATTAGTTCAAATAAAGTTTTGAAGCTTTAACCAACTAAAATTATTGTTAGCTTATTATTACTAGCCAAGTTTTAACTTGTAAATTTAAGTTAAAACTCCATGTAATTGGATATCTTCATAAACTGATATCCAATTTTCTCCGGCAAAATCAATTCAATTTTCAAACTTTCTAAAACAACGTTAAATCTGTCGTTAAACTCGTTCTAATTTAGTTTTTTAGTTAGAACTCTTTCAAAACAAAGATTCAACATTTAAAAAAAATCAAAACTTAATTTCAAACTGACCTGAAAAAATGATGTTTAATCACAAACCTTGTAAGAATTACACATCCGATGTGAATCTCGAAAAGGATGAAAACGTATTTACCTTGATTACTAGACTCTAAAAAAAGAAGAAGAAAAAAAAGAACCTTATTCGATATCAAAGTTGGTAATAGCATTCATGCAGATCATATTCATCAAGTAATCGTACGATCTTCCTAATTGAATTGCCATCAAAGGGAAAACGGAGAAAGAGAGAGATTACATAATTTCTCGTGATCGTTAACGTTGCTCCACGGAAAAGCAGTGATTAATTTCAATATCCAAATTAGGGTAAAGGTTATACTGTACAAAGAAGCTTCTATCTTCATCGTTCAATAACGCCGATGGCAAAACTATATATATATATATAAACCATAGCACGTTATTAAGGTATAAGATATCGTTACGTAGGCGCGTTAAAGTGAAATCAATTATTTTCCAACGATCGAGAGAAAAGGGGGAATAAAGGTGTTATACGTGTATATACATAATTATCAGAAGCATACGATTAGACATTGAACGAGGAAATGGAAATGTTAGAGGAAGTGTATAGGATTGATTAAATTTGCCTTCTGTGTATATACGAACGTTACGTGATTTCATAGATACTGTATGCGTATACATTAAACGTGCTTTCATCAAAAAGATACATATGCGGGGGTACGAAGACGTTTGATTAATGCTTGTCATCTAACGTGGGATTATCATTCTGTATACAAGTTATTGTTGAGGTGCCTTATGACGATTAGGTAATTTATGTAAATATCATTTTTTCTATAATATTTCATTTTTATTCATAAAACTAAATTGCATTTCAAAATTCTCATTGCAGTTATTTTCTTTTTTTTTTTTGTAAATTTAACGCTTGACTCGAATGATTATGAAAATTTTGAATGACTTTTGGATGGGTTTTATAGAGGATACAAATTATGAAGTGAAAGCTATATATATATTTCGAAATAGCTTGTTTATAACACCTACAACTTCCTGGTGTGACAGGTATAAAAGATATTTAATTTTAGGATATGAGAATTAGCCTAAAGAGCCATAGCAAATTTTTCATTCTATAGTGGGTGATTTAATGAAAACAGTGATAATCTATTGAATAAATATGATAAATTAAAAATAATTATTATTTATTAATAAAAAAGTAAAATAATAACAAATATGAGTGTAAAGACAGTAACGAAATAAGCAGTTCTCCTTTCGAATTGATTTTCTATACTAAAATAAACAAGTAAGAAAATTTAGTACAATAAATTGACTGTACGTGGCTACTTGATATCTGCTATTGAAATCATAAAACTGTAATATAAATTCAGTGTTCAATGTATGAACATCAACTTCGAAACCAAGTGATTAAATAAAGAAACGAATTTTTAATTTTTGCGGTGTCTTTGCAAGTTTGCTTAGGCACACATAATTTTATAAAACAATTAATTTGCCAACAAGAGATGTAATAACGTAAAATTGCGATTTTTTTCTGAAACTGGTGTAGGCAAAATTTGTCTGTCGTAGAAAATTATTAGGGTAAATAATGTGTTTCTCATTATAGATTAAAAATTTTTCATTATAAAAATAAATTAAATTTTTTTCTTTGAAATAACATTGAGCAATTAAAATTTTAATAAAAAGAATTGATTTAAACAGACTCTTTTTAGGTGAACTCAATGAAAATTCATCAAACAAATCTAAGAGATTAAAAATAATTATTGATAAAATACATGATTATGATACATTTAATTCAAAATGTTACAAATTAAATAAAATTTTAGTACACAAAAGAGCAAATAAAAGCAATAATCGTAAATTTAAACTTCAACTAATTAAAAAGAAAAGCTTTTGTATCCAACTCGTTCAATAGCCTATCTTTCGAATTAACAAAACTTTTATTGCATTTAAGCACTATCGGCTAAAACAACATCAATCGCAAGGGACAGTAACAACTTCTCTTACACACACGTACATGTACATGTGTGTATAGAAAACAAACTCACCTGTTGAACTCTGGTATATACGCATTTGCTCGTACGTTTTGCGCGTATGTACGTACATGATATAGCTTTCGTTTCATGTATACGTGTATTGTATACAATTTCCGGATGTATCACAACGTCATGCATGAGTATCTGAACGTATATGTACACTTGGTGTGTTTACCTGTGATACGGTAATACGGTTACTAATGAATTTTGGTCAGTAATCTACAGACAAATTAAATGATCGTTGTTTTTAATGACTTTGGCTGTTTTACTTTGAGAGCGTGATTTTTGTTTGAAACTTGAATTTTTGGAAACAATATTTTATTTAAGTGCATAAAAAAATTATGGGCGTAAGATTATAGAAATTTTTATCTGAAATTTAAATGAAAATTCAGCTAACAAATGGAGCGTTAGAGGATTGGAATCCAAATTTCTTTTATTAATGTAAGATTTTATTAAAAAATTGTAATGCCGGAAAATTAAATCTGAAATTATTTCATTTTTTTTTAAAGATTTGTTATTGGTTTTAATGGATTTCTGCCTACACTTAAATCAATTTCAATTTTGCAGTGGA
Organism: Anastatus disparis; assembly: GCA_017163975.1. Taxonomy (NCBI): domain Eukaryota; kingdom Metazoa; phylum Arthropoda; class Insecta; order Hymenoptera; family Eupelmidae; genus Anastatus; species Anastatus disparis. The sequence goes on along the minus strand of JAFFSR010000227.1, from coordinate 21,371,042 downwards.
ACAAATACCATCTGGATTCTAGTGAATTTCTTCTAGAGGATAGAGGATTTTTTATGAGAAACTATATGCAACCGCGATTTTGCTGAAAGATTCGGTTTATTACCAAAAAGGAAATTTTTATTTACTGCAAGAGCTAGAAATCAAATTTTTCTTCTCAAATCTAGATTATTTTTTTCAGTAAATTTTTATATCAAAGAAAGAAACTATTAGAGTCTTAAAAACATTAATTTTTTAAACTCACATTCAAAATTTAACTTTCTAAAGGTGAAGAGTTAATGGAATCGTGTAATAATTTTTAAATAGATAAAATTTTTAACGTAAATCTGTAAGCATTAAAAAAAAATAAAAAAAATGCATAAATTAAATTCTTATTGTATTTTCTTATCCACACCTAACAAATTCAATAATACCATTCGCATCCTTACCATGTTCATTTTGCGAACGGACATACATAAACACACGCACACATATACACAAACGCACGTGCACACACAAAAACATTTATTTTCTCCTAGTCATCATATCTTAAAAGTCGCCATCAGAGTTACTGTTTGCCCGTAACGAAGATTCAACGCACAGCTTACGTGCAACTTCAACGTATAGATATATCTTTTTCTTTCACACTCCCTTATAGTCTAGACAGACACATCAAGACCCATACACACGTACATATATTGCGTTACGTAGCACGCATGCAAGCGCAGATGTGCTAAGCGCGCGCGCGCGTGAACCGTAAATATCCGCAGGTGTCGAGACATTGGATTTTCTATTTTCGGATATGCCAAGCTCAATACTTACGCTGAAATGTATAGTGCGTGCTCTATCTTAAACATTTTCTCTCCTTTATACTTTTGCTTAGACTGTTTACGATGCTGTTCAAGCATTGCTTATACCCGTCGTTTTGTGGCTTTCTTTAGTAACTTTTATGTTTAAACTATCTATAGAATTGCGCTTTATTTGCGGTTAATTACGTTTTATTGAGGAATATTTATCAATTTATGAAAAGAAACTATGTTTGCATAAGTTAAAAATTTACTGTATAATTTAAATATAAATATTGAGAGATGTTATTTTTAAAAGAATGTACAGTTATGCATGATATATTTTTAAATTCAATTTTTAAATTATTGATTGCTTATTGAACAACTTGCAAATCTGTTTATATTATTTGTTTTTATTAATTTAATTATTTGTTTATTTAATCACATTGTTCAAACAAATGAGCTAATAAGCCACAAAGTGATTTGCCCTTATCTAGGATAGCCAATGTAATATCATGAATTTTTTCAGATTCTTTTGAGTACTTAAAAGTATCTTTTAATGCACCAGAAATGAGTAACCAATTGTTACCATTTAAAGATTCAATAAAAAGATTTATTTATAAAAAGGGTAAAAAATTTATAATGTTTTTGATGTATCAAAACAAAAAAAAATTAAATAATCATGTAATTTTTTATAAATGTAGAAAAATATTATTTGGGCAATTGAAGGCCCAAAAATAAAAAAAAGCACAAAACCATTTAAATTTTGCCCTTTTTCTTTCGGGAACGTCAATTTAATAATAAAGATTCTCAAAGAATTGTAATAAATGCTTAAGCGACAAATCATTAACCATTGATCAGCATTTCAGTATAAGAAGTAATACAATTACTAATACGATTGAATATTGAGATAAACCAATATAAATTTAGTACAATAAATTGACTATACGCGGCTATTCGATATCTTCTGCCAAAATCACAGAACTGTAATATAAATACAGCAATCTAATTTATTAATATTAACTTCTATACAATTCACATTGATTAATAAATAAAATGTAATTTTTGGCGGCGCCTTCGCACTTTTGCTTAGGCGCACATGATTTAATAAAAGAAATAATTTGCTAACAAAAAATACAATAACATTAAAATTAAATAACAATAAAATGGAGATTTTTCTGAAATTGGTTAACATGAATTTGTTTTTCTTAGAAAATAATGAGAGTAAATAATACGTTTATCGTTGCAGATTAAAAGTGTTTCATTAATAATTAAAAAATTATAAAGTTATGCGTTAGAGTGGGCTTATTACTGTTAAATTCAAACACAAAAATTAATCAAACATCACCTTATATTTTCCTCGAAATAACTGCGAGCAACTTAAATTTTCATAAACAATTTACTTTAAAATAGAATTAATTAAATTCTCCTCTTAGGCGAACTCGGACATGATTTAAAATAGCAGGTTGATGTCCAGGTTCAATAAGATAAGAAACTGAATTTTTATTCTATTTTTCTTTGTCAAGTACATACTATTTTGTATTAAAATTTCTATTGATTATGTCGTATCTTGTTGTATATGGAATATTTATTATATATGCAGTAATTTTTACTACATAAATAATAACTATTATACATAATCAAACACGTCTCGCAGTTACAATAATAATTTTTCCTCTAGAATTTTACTTTGTGTATGAACTAAGGTGTATGCTACAATTCAAACTGTACGTGTTTTATTCTTATAAGTTTACATATTGTAAATGATAACTTCTAACTGCTCTAAAAGCAAAGAAAACATGTTTTTTTGGCAAATTAAATTCTGTCCGACAATTTATCCAACACATTATCTTCTTTTGAAAGTATTAAACGATAATTTTAAAATATCAAAATCCTTAAATTTAAAGGATTTTTGTCATGACAATTGTATACATACAATTTTAACTGACACAAAAATATTAAATGATTTTTATTGTTTTCTAAAAGTTTAAAAAACAAACAAAATTAAATAACTGTTAAATATACATGTAATTTAGTAATAAAAATTCTGAAAGAATGTCAATCAATGTTTACGTGAAAAATTATAAACCATTCCTCGATATTTTACTATGATTAGTAAAATGATTAAAAATGTATATATATATATATATATATATATATATATATATATATATATATATATATATATATATATATATAACAAAGAGTAAATAAATTTGTCTACTTTAGAATCGATTTTTCATATTGGTATAAGTAAAAAATTTAGTGCAATAAATTGACTATACGCGGCTACTCGATATCTGCTATCCAAAATCACAAAGCTGTAATATAAATTCAGTGTTCTATGTATTAATATTAACTTCGGAATAATAGAATTATGCATAATTAAATGGCTCTTGTATAATACTGAAATAAAATTTTTGGCGGTGCCTTCGCACTTTTGCTTAGACGCCCATAATTTACTTAAACAAATAATTTTCTAATAAGAGATACAATAACACTACAATAAGATTACAATAAAATTTAAAATGATGAGAATAAATAATACGTTTATCGTTACAGATTAAAAGTACTTTATTTTCTAAATAAAATAACTAACATTTAAGTCCTTCGAAGATATACAATGTTTTATTAATTTAAATATTCAACGTTTGTAGCACTTTAAATTTGCTCTTCATCAAGCTACTTCATACGTAAAGACAATTGAAAAATTAAAAAGTCATCCTCCAGAGCGGGTCCATTATACTGTTAAATATAAATTTAGAAAAGAAGCAAAAATCGCTTTATTTTTTCCTCGAAACGGCTATGCACAATTTAAATTTTAATGAACAATTCGCTTTAAAAAAGAATGGATTTTAATTAATTCTGTTCTTCGGTGAACTTGTTCATGATTTAAAATGTCAAGTTGTTGTAAAGGTTAAATAAAATGATAAGCCGGGGTTTTTGTTTTATATTTTATTGTCAGAGACATACGTTTTTGTATAAAAATAACTATGTCGTATTTTGGTCTATATAGAATGTTTACTATACTAAATGATTTTTTATTGTTGGTTTTAGAAACGTTTTTAAAAAAATGAAATAATTATGTAATTTTAATAAATATAAAAAAATGTTATTAACACAATTTAGTAACAATGATTCTCAAGAAATTATAACTTATACTCAAGTTACGAATGATAAACCGGTCTTCGATATTTTACTAAATAATTACAAATGTGATTATAAAAATAACCACTATAGTAATTCTTCTTTCGAATTTATTTTCTAACAAGTAAGAAATTTAGTACAATAAATTGACTATACGCGGCTAGTGATATCTGCTATCAGAATTACAAAACTGTAATATAAATTCAGCGTTCTACGTATTAATATCAACTTTTGAATTATTTAAAATATAATCTCTTATATTTACTAAATTTTTTTCTGCGCCTTCACGCTTTTGCTTAGGCGCACATAATTCAATAAAACAAATAATTTATTAACAAGAGACACAATGACACTACGATAAGACTACAATAAAATGGAGATTTTTCTGAAATTCGAGTACGTAGAATTTGTTTGTCGTGAAAATTATTAGGATAAGTATAATGCACTTATCATTACAGATTAAAAGTTCCTTATTTTATCATCCATAAATTTAATTTTTTCCTTGAAACAACTATACGCAATTTAAATCTTATTAAACACTTTGGTCGCTGCCGAAGTTAAATGAAATAATAAATCATCATTTTATTCCTTATTTTTATTTTAACCGACAGCTTTTTATTTTAACTTTAGTATGTAGAAAAATTACTATTTATGTTACCAAAATTAATGTACGCCCAAGATTAATTTACTTCATGTAAATCAAATGTTGCTTATGATTTTTACTCTATAAATAGTGATTTTCATACAAAATCAAATATTTTCCGTGGCCACGATATAATTTATACATACGAAGCATTGCATAATTAAATTGATTTAAATCAATACGAAAGAGCAAGCATTTGTTAACGTCAATGTTGGTCTTAATAAGCGTGCCGATCCTCCGATTTAAATTTAATTTAATCACGACTTGATTTCACCGCACGAAAAGTATGCGATTCTTCGAATTGCCAATTGAAAATTCATTTTCAGTGATACGACAATATCTGCACACTTATTCAAAATTCTGTTCTCTTATCTTTTCAGAAAATTTCAATGACGCTAAGAGAACAAAGGAGACAAAGAACATGAAATCTTAAGATTAACAAATAACAGAGAATGGATCTGAAGCTATATTGAGTAAATGAGCATGAAATTGTTAAAACCGTATCCAAAGGGGTGCGGGGATACATGCATACATGCACATATACACACAGAAATTATATACACATAAGTATCTATCTGTATCTACACATACGGTGAAAGGCCAAGGGGTCGTGTGTCGAGACCACGCCTTGTTCACCATCTCTCTTTCTCACCCACATCCCTTCCTTCATTCTTTTTTTTTCTTTAATTTCATTTTCTTTCTTTCTCCTTCTCTCTCTCTCTCTCTCTCTTTCTTTGACTTTGCGCTTTATTTTTCTTTTATTTCTTGTTTCTCTCTCCCTCTGGTGTATAAGTATACTGCACCCGCGCTCTTATATACAGAGAAAAAGAAAAGAAGAATAAATAAAAGAGAGAGGCTCAACACAAAGGACGCGTGCAGCAGCCGGCATAAAAGCCCTCGAGCTTCGTTTTCTCTTTGCTTCTTCTTTCTTTCTTTCCTTATGTATACTCTTCCTTTTTCTTCATCGAGATTATATACTCGCTCTCTTCGAAGGTCCCAAAGTAAAATGCTACAGCATCTTGGGGTCAGATGACCTCAGGAAGGTTGTATTATATCCACATATATTCATGCATATGTGTGTGTGTTTTTGTATACGTATGGGTATGCATACGTTTGCCTATATATGAATCTTTTTCTCTTATTCGATGTCTCTGGATACTTCTGTACTTTTGCTTATCTTATTTTTTTCAAACCCAAAGCATTGAGAAACTTCTATATAATACAACAGACACATTTATATATCTCGTGTATATATAGAAAAGAGCGTATAAGCTGTCGCTCGCTACTATAAAGCGCCCCGACAAAATGGCGCGTGTACGAGCGTATATACGTGTGTGTATACGCGTACAAATGTGCATGTGTTTGGGTATACGCGTATTGGAGAGTACATTTTAATGAAAATGTATATTGATGTAGAAAAGTTTGGAGGAAAATGAGAGTTATCATACCGAGGAAAAATATTAATCTTCAACATTCTTATTATCGGTATTGTTAAATGAACCGAATATATATTGTAAATTTTACAATATTGGTTGGTGCTGACATTCAACCGTATTTTTGTTAAAATTTTTTCACATCAAAGTTATTTTAAAAATCAGAATTTTAGCGAATTTCAAAGTTTTCAAGTATACTTTTTTATTTTAAGTAATAAATCAGTGAAGACTTTTTTTTATTTAATGATGGGTTTCAAGAGTTGAATTCGTTTTAAAAATAATACGAGAGCGACCGTTTGAATCGGTCTATTTAGAGTTGTTATTTGCTCCGCCGGAGTGGAAAGTTGTTGTGAATATTTACTTGGTTCTCTTTTTTTTTGTGTATATGTTTGCCTGTAACTTTATTGCTTGATGGTAGGGTTTGCTACAGTATATTTCGGTAATAAGTAACTTACAGTTATATTTTTAACGAAAATAGACTTCTTTATTTTGAGGGATCACTCGTATTTAAGAAGCTTAAATTTTAAGTCGGATAATGAGGATAAAAAATTAATGGCTTTACTTTTACTGCTGACGATGATAATTGTAAAATGTCCCAATGGTTATTAAAAAAAGGATTTGGAGTTTGGATTCAAAATTTATGACTTTCAAAAAAAAATGATAATAAAGGTTAGAAATTTTATTTTCAAACAATAACCTCTTTTTTCAGATCATTTATGAGGCATATTTTCACTAAACCGAGTTAGTATCGATACACACCCATATTTTCAGATTGGAATACGCAATTCATTAAATTACAAGTTGAATATTCAACTTGCCAATTTCAAATAATAATTTATGTTAAGTATATGTGACTTGTTATTTTATGACACGCAAGCCGTATACCTAAATTGATACTAATTTAGTTAAAAATTATCAGATTATTATAGCTAAGGTATTTAATTCAATCAATCTACACAAGATATACAAATTAATAAATATATTTTTATATAAGTTTAAAGGCTGCGCGTTAATCGTTATCGTATTATCAAATTGATTTTAATTTATCCAACAAACAACCTAACATCATAAGTTCCGCAAGTTTGAATGTAGTTTACTACGAATCTATCATAATTTCGATGATGTTTAAATCACCTTGATCAATAATTACCGAAACATTTCTCTCTACAAAAGAGAAAAAGAAGAACGAGGTCATACACGCGCCGTTACACGTGGAAAAATCCCAAAAAAAAATTCATTTTATAATCGAATCTCTCTCTAATCGCGCAATTTCTTTTTATATTTCATATGCGCATGATAATAAAGAAAAAAAAAATAATGAAATTCTCTACACTGCTACTATCGCACGCGTGGCAACTGGCAGCAGCTAAACTGAATATTGATAAGAAACTTACAACACATTTCTTTTTTTTTTCTTTTTGAGAAACGATACGGATAAGCACCAAGCACTGCTACGCTTACGCAACTAACCACCGGTATATATATATATATATATATATATATATACTTAATCAAAAGAAAGGCAAGTTTAAAAAAAAGGAGAGAAAAAAAATTTTTTTTACTCATGCAGAAGCTGATCGTATCGCGCACGCTTGCCGCGCTTCGGCTTACAACCTGACACACGACCAATAGGTTAGCTTTTTTTTACCGGTTTCGCAGCTTACCTTCGTCGTTTTTTTTTTTTTACTTGTTTGCTTACATTTTTGTATAAGGCTTGGGTGGTATTTTTTTTTTGCTTTTTTTTGTTTCTTCAGAGCATTAATTGAAGATTACAAAATTTGAAGATTAGTAAGCAGCTGATTAAGAGAATATCTTTTGTATGATTAAATAAATCTTCGTGTATAACATAGTTTATAATCTCGTAGCGAAAATTTAGAAAGTTTTATGAAAAGAAAAATATAATAAACATAATCAAAGTTCATTAAAAATTATAGTCATATGATACATAAAATAACTTTCTTTTACGAAGAAAAATCAGGTTCTCAACAATATTTATTTGCAAATTCATACTCTATACTATTTATATCGATAAAAATAATTGTTAATAAAATAAATTTTGATATTCAGCACTGATTATAAGAGCTAATTAATTTTATATCCGATTCTTTTATTCATAATTATCCGATAGAATAAACCTTTTTTTAAATCCTACCTAACATTTCTAAAATGCATTCACGCGTTAAAATTAAAATACAAGTCAATCCGATCGTATATAGGCAGGCGTATATATATACGAGCAATTTCCAATAAAAACTGCACGATACTCCATGGTCCCCTGTTCTCTCCAACTTTATACGAACCGTACGTATAAAGCGCGAAGAGATGCAAAAGGAATATTGAATTGAAAAGAGGAGAAAAAAGAAAAGCCAACGAGTTATTTTATTTTACAAACGGGTGCGTTTATGCGTATTTTATACTAGTTATTTATAAAAAATTCATATACTTGCGGTTATGCACAATTTCAGTTCTATATGGTTATAACATTTCCGAGAATTAATTAAGTCTCATATTGGCTGTGAACTTGTTTTAATCAAGAATTTATTTTCTTGTGCATGAGGTTTTGTCAGTTTTGCCTATCTATCTTGGTTTTATATTATTATTTTCTATATAATTTCCTAGATTATACCATTATCATATTAAATTTTTTACTCAATGCTATTTTCCGTTTTTTCTTTCTACTGCATCAATTGCATTTACAGATATATTTTTGTTCCGTCCCTATTCTTTTTCTTCTCTCAATGTGAATCTTCATTTTTCAATCCATAGCTCTTATATTTTTCATTTTTCAATTTTTCAATATATAGCTTAGATTTCTTTCTTTTTCCCTCTATATTTCTCTCATTCTATCTTTCGGTATGTATGCTACACCTTATATTCATCCCAGAGGCACACAGTGCAAGCATTATATCTGTATATAGTAGAAGGAGAGTACTGCACGCAAAACATTCAGTATAGAAGAGATAAGGATAATGAGCACGCGCTCGTGCGCTATATGATTAACTCGAAGCAGGCGATTAGCCGAGCGAGCGGGTATGTTAAGTATATGCACCTATACACTCTTTTTTTCTTTTTTTTTTATCTTTCTTTTCATACAACACGTACTCGCTCAATATCTCTCCCTCTCTTTCTCTCTTCTATATAATACTCAAATATTCTCTTTTACGTTTAATGTATAGACATATATATATATATATATATATGTATATAAAGTATATTAAAGTGAGCATAAATAATACACATAGAAAGAAAGAGTTAGCAATCGACACGGGACATATCGCTTTGAAATCTCGCGCAAGAGCTCTTTTAACGCTTTTGCTCTCCGTCTTTCTCTCTTTCACGTGTGGTGTTATTAATTAGACGCTATATACGCTGCTGGCTATACACGTTCTCTCTCTCTTCATTCTCTTATGTATATACGATATATCTATACGTATAAAACGTGTCATGCGCACATCCAAAGTTTCTCTTTAATACATATATATACACAGGAATATATAATACTAACACAAAGGATTTATATATATATATATATATATAGGAGAAGTTGGCGGCGGCCCCCTTAATAAGGCCCCCGTCGTGCGCTTTATACTCCTGTGTTGTGTGCTCTCTTCTATATAGATTCAAGAGAGCGGGTTATGCTAATAGCACACATATACTCACGGTCTAAGTACACGTTTTCTCCATGTATGTGTATATATGTGTACATATGGTTGAAAAAGCAATAAGAGAGGAGAAAACGATGGCGCATGCGTGATATCGAATGACGCTAAAGCCGAGACTCTGTTGCTCGGAGAGAAACCAAGCAAAACGACCAAAGCACACATACATATGCATGCATATTATATACATATATCTGTGTAGAAGAGATTCAAGAATATATGGATGTATTCTGACTCTCTCGAGGCGTGCATGAATATTTATTGCAGACTTCAATATCTATATATCTATATATACAGAAATGGCAAAGTTCTGTGTTTCAATTATATTCCAACTCACACGAAGTAGTTCGACTACTCACGCCAAAGAGTAGTCGAACTCTGTTCTTTCTCTTTATCCCTGTGTATGCGCTACTGACAAATTAGTCGTCATTCGTATAAGAACATTTATGAATTCAATCATATTTTAAGTCCACGCTGATTTTTTCTGATTCATTACGTGGCCGTATATGAATAATATTTATATTTGTTGACTTGGTCATATGCATATGTACAAGGATTTTCATTTAAAACGTTTAAAAATTTTTAAAATTTTGAATTTTTCAATAAAAATATAATGATTTTCATTGTTTGTAATTTGGTGTTTTATAGCTTGAAAAAAGTCCCTGTAATAGTAAATAAGTTTTATATCAAAAAGAACCCAACTATGTACTAACTGTATAAGTTTTATTCTATACACGTTTCATTTATTCATACTTTATATCGAAATTAACTAAATATTCATTTAAAAACTTGTATAATAAAACTTTTGGTGTCATTAAACTAAATAATATTTCATAAATAACTACTACATTGTATAGCATTCATGTTAAAAAAAGAAAATAAGTTCAATCACAATCACAAAAGTAAAATCTCTTTCGTACATTTTCTTTTCACACCGGATGAATAGAACATAAAACTGGCCTCATAATTGAACCACTTTTTGCGCGACTTAAGCCGATTTACTTTAAACGAAATAAGTCTAAAAATATTTCAAAGTGAAAAAAAGATTTGAAATAAGTTAACTTCTTTGCAAAAGCTAACCAGTAAATGTATATAATAGTGATTCACAAAATCGATGGGCTTAAACATATTTTGAGAACCCTTTGGTATAAATTGATTGACTTAAAGCTTCTTAAGATTCTGCTGTTGACAAGCTTGTCGACAAGCTTTTATATTTGGTTGTAAGCGATTGTCTTAGCGATTGTATAAGCGCCGTTCTTTAGCCTTTCTTCTTCTTCTTCTTCTTCTTTTTCATATCTCTGATCATCGATGATGGTTATTCAACAGGTAATTTATAATTTTAGAAAAGTTATTTCAATGTTTATGGAAGTTCATAAGAATGTTTGTTTAATGTTAATTTGAAATAATGTTGCGTGTCAAAAGCTACTTACTTATTTGCTTTCAAGCATCAATTAGTTGCTACATAATTAAAACCTTTTTTTATAATGAGAAAATATTGTTAACCAACAATCATAAAGTTTATACTTTCATGTTCTTCTATTTTTATATGTGAAAAGAACAACTGCATAAACTTCGTGCATTGGTTGACAGGCAATATTTTAGTATTTGAAATATCATATTGAAATACTTGACTTAATGTAAAAGTGTCTGTGTAAATGTTAAAGTAACGATTAAATGTAAAAGTGTCTATTTAAAAAAATATAAAACATATACGTGAAAGATGAAGCATAATGATTTATATGCAAATAGTAAAATCAATTATTATTATATCCAAAAAAGTATAAAGAATTAAGAAAAGTATATCGGTATCACAAAAGTTTCAATTAAAGTTTATAAGAAAAAGTAAATTTTTGATATAATTTGCGCGATAACATCGTTTCAATATCATGTATTATATCAATAATCAAATTGAACATATCAGTAATCATTTTAAAATTATTTTAAACATTAATTTTCATTAAAGATTTAATCAAAAACCCAAGTAAAGTAATGCTTAAGCGTGTAACGAAGGTAGAAAAACAATCATTATGTATGAGCAAATAAAAAAGCTCAAAAATCACACGTAGTTTTGATATATAATCATACCGTTCAATTTCGTCGAATTCTCCAATCGATATATAATGCATAAAAAAGAAAAATAACAAACGCAAAGCTCGCCACTTTCCCATCGTCGTATACTCTTATTTCGCAAATGATTTTCTGCGCTGCACCGAAAGAAAAAGAAGAAGAAGAAATAAAAAAAAAATTGCAGCAAAAATTTAATGTTAATGAAAAATAAAATTATATTTCCAACGACATGCAATTACCTGAGCGCTCATTGTAGTGTACGAATCCTTGCTGTATGTACATACATAAATACAAGAGAATGAAAAAAAAAATACCCTTTTTTTCTCTCTTTTTCGTTGTCTCTCGTTCCACCGTGCGACGATTTGTATTATAGACAACAAAACGTGGACAATAACAAGAGAGAGAGGAACGTCAAAGAGAGAAAGAAAAAAAAGAAGAGAAAATATACGTATCGTCGTCGCGGAAGCCAAGAGGAAGTGTAGAATGTGGGGCGGTGATGGGCCGCTTCCGGTGGTCCCTTTTAGTTCGTCGGTTGTTATATTGCATTCATCATGTTTGTGATGCTATGGATGTACGTGTATATATATACACATTAGGTTCATCCTGTATATTCCTCCCCGGTCAAAGTCAAACCACAAACGTGCGCCGGCGTCTCGTCATTCCATTAAAGACGTATTTCATATGTGTACTCGTATATATTTTAATATTAAGGAATGCATGTTTGTGCAATTTATTTAAATGTTTGCTTGAAAATTTTTTTGCCTTTTGTAGAATATAAGGGATAGTTATAAATTGAGATTTGAGGTATGGTTTTCGATTGATTATCGAGCCATTATTTTAATGCTGAATATGGTTTATTGCAGTCTTAAATGAAAATTTTTTATGGGATTGTATTTTGAATTTTAATTTTAATTTATGCGGAAATGAAATTTTTTATGCTTGATTATAAACTCTAACATGCCAATCAATATAACAAAATAGTAAACATTTTATTACAATGACAATATAATCATAAAATTTTTAAGAATAATCAAGTTCAAAATTAACTGCGCATATAACTCTTTTACAATTCAAAAAAATAAATATTTACTATATCAATACTCACCGATAAAACAATATGCGTATTATCGATACATTAAATTTAATTACTTATTTATATCTGTGAATGATAAGACTTTCGTAATCTCATAATTTCATAAAGTTTATATAATAACTTACGTTAAACTTTAATCATAATATTGAAATACAGAATAACCTGATGTACAACAAATTATCAACGACTGCAACATAATTACTGAAACTTACGTAAAAACTTTATGTACATAATATCGAATAAAGAAATATGTTTAATTTATTTTTTAAAAACGTACTAACATTAAACGCTTAAAAAAAGTACTTGTCACAAACTTGCGATTTCTTACACTTACGTTTCTTTACGTATATATATATAAACGTATGTGAATATATATTATACACATCTATATACATGCATAAACACACGAAATTATATCCATGTAATGTCACACGCGACTTTCTAAAGTAAAAAAGCATGTAGCATAGTCAACAAAAAGTTGCAATGTTTGTATCCTTTTGCTCGGCCACTTTGCTCATATAGATATAGAAGTGCAGAAAAAAAAACCGAAAAGAAAGTGCAAGCCTCGCAGTATACACTTGCCTTCGCACAAGTGTTCGGTCAATGTGTTTCAAGCCACTATTTGAAAAAACTCACTTGAGTTTTCAAGTATCGTAATTCGGCAAAAAAAAAGGAACTTTAACAAAAATAAAAGAAAAAGGTATAAATGGTATAACAAAGAAATGTAATAAAATAGAAAAAAAGGTTTGTGCTTTTTTTTTAGAAAAGATAAAAATGTATTTAAATACTCTACAAGAGAAAGAATGCAATAAAAAAATAAATAAAGGAAAAAAAGAGTTGGAAAGATAATATAGAAATGCGAGAATAATAAAAAAAAAGAGAAAAAGCATACCGTTGGTGCGAAAATACAGAGAGAAATAGAAAAGAGAATTTAAGAGAACTTTACGTCTGCATAAAAGAGTGAGTAATTATCAAGCTTTCTCTTTTTGCTTCCTCTTTTTTTTATTTTAAAACTAATGCTTTTCGTCTCTTTCTCTTCTTCTCTTCTGTCTTTTTTATTCTGCCTTTGACGCATCCTATTAGAACCCTTCGCGTTTTTTTCGCACGTTTTTTATTTTTCTTTTTCTTTCTTTTATTATCCTTTTCTCTCTCTCTTTTATCTTGGAATGAAAGTGCAACCAAGTCAAAGCGCTTTATAAACTTTGTCGTTTTATTTTATAATTCATCAAATCGGCTTATATATTCGTTTTTTAGGTTTGCGTATTTTATTTTCTTTTGACAACACGATAATTACACATTTTTTTAAAGTTTGACGTTTCTTAAACTCTTAATACTCTCTTTTCGGATTCATTTTTAAATATATGTTTTTTTCCAGCACTTTATGACAGTAAGAGAATTTATCCTTTTCGTCATAATAAAAAACACTGTATTCAAATGAGAAGTTTTATTTAATACGTATCATTTGCATAAGACCTCCAAATAAAATAATTTTAGTATTAAAAAAATTATTTTACTAGAATGTAAAACATGTGATATTATATATATAACACGAGAAGATCGAAATTCCCTAAGTTAGCTACCAAACATAGTTTTCTTATTCCATTTGAGGAGAATATCGTTTAATCTAAAGTATTTAGGATAATCTTAAAAATTATAGTATTTATAAGTAACATTACACCTGATGATGTATTAAAATTTCCAATTTACCGTTATAAATATACGAAATATTTATATTTCAAGTTTTAACACAGAAACTTCGGGAATACTTAGGATAAAAAGCGTTAAATCGACTGTAATTATTAAAAATAAAATAACAAAAAACTCTCAGATTTTATTAAGGATATTATTTGAAATTACGATAGGATTGAAAAACAAGTCGATTCACCGATTACAGCATTGCAGTTTTATTCGCTAAATCAACGTTTTACAAGCACATTAAAACGCTAATCATCTTAGAAATTTTCTAAATTGATTATTAATTTCTATTTTATGCTTTAATTTATTTATATCTTATATGGAAAGTAAAATAGTTACAAGAAAGAATAATTTTCTTATATCAAATGATGAAGAAAGTGGCGTCTACTCGGTATAATTCTTAATTTTTTAAAATCATGAACTAAATTGTTCAAATACCAACATTTTTAAAAGAAAATGAGATTTACTTTTAAAGTGTAGAGAATAAAAAAAATTTTTTTTTAATTTTTATTGGAAAATCAATGGTGAAATTGTAAAAGGTAAAATACATAAAACAAAAAATAAACAATTTTCAATACCTTTACTCTTCCCTTATCATTGAATAAAATAATATTTATTTTTTTTTAAATATTTAGACGATTTCAATGGCTAAAAACTTTCGAAGATCAACAAAGCATTTATAAACTCCATTTCTGAATGCGAAGATCACCTTTTAGAATATAAGTAACAGCGATATTAAGTTCGACATCGAAGATAATAAGACTTTCAAACTGAGGTTTTCAGTGGCTCAGTCGGTAGAGTGATGGACTTGTAACTCGAAGGCCCGAGTTCGAATCCCGCTCTCGGCCAATTTATACAAGCACCACTGTACATTACAAGTGCTTTTTTTCACAAACACACTGAGAAATCTCCGTTGCAAATAAGCATCAGAATGATTAGCATAAATACAGTGACGTTTAAATTAAACGATTTACTTTGATAATGTTCCATGCCGGTTTTTGGCCAAATTTATTTTGTGCTGGAAAAATCTTGAAAAATTTTTTTTTAATAACTACAAACAATATTAAATTGTTTCCACCCTAAACGAACCGACACCTCACTTCCCCTTTCCCCCTCCAACTCCTTAAACACAGAGAGAATTGTCAGATATTAAAGGAATATTTAAAGAATTTGCACAAGAAACGATCCAATATTGTTTGTAGTTATTAAAAAAATTTTTCCAAATATTTCCAGCGCAAAATAAATTAGGCCAAAAACCGACCTTAGAGGCCCTCCTCCTTTGATGGTTTGTATATTTTTTTACGTACTTTTATTTTAAAAATAGAGTTGTATTTTTTGCAATTATTAACACTGAATTTATCAAACACCCATTCGATTGTGTTTTCATTTATTTTGTTGGTGGATATATTTGCAATAATTGCACAAATGCAGCGATTCAAATAAAATAATAATAATTAATTTATCTAGAAACAAAAAAATTTATAAACTTAATAAAATTTTTTATTTTCGATTCCGATGTTTTTTTTAGTAATACTTTTTTCATAATTCAAATATGTAGCTATTAAACATAAGAATAATATTCTATTAAATGAGGATTTTTTAATGTATTTGTAAAAGACAAAAGTAAATTAATCTGAATTTTTTGCAAAATTTTAATACAAAAAATATTCAATATCTTAGAAAAAGATTAGCATCGATATGATAGAATAAATACAGCGCAGTTGAATAAAAAAATCTTCTGACGAATATATGTATAGCAAAGTTAAAGATTAAATTTTTTAAAATTATTTAAAGCAAAATCTTTCTTTATTATAGTTGTTTATCTTTTCTTGAAATCATCAATATCTGATCGAGAAAAAGATAGCTCTAATCAATCATTTCACCCGATAAGAAAAAGATACTTTAAAAATCAAACATCTTTTCGTTATCCAAAGCGTTATGAAAATCAAAAGAAATAAATTAACAAATTTTCATTGAACAAATTTGAAAGCTCCAATTACAAAAATTAAACACAATGAATCCAACAATCCAACGCAATAATTGAAGATTAGAAAAGAGAAAATGAGAGGGAAAAAAATATTGAAAAAGAGAAGGGAAGAGAAAATGAGTCAGCTATAAGAGCGTAACAATGGCTCTCTACGCGTGTCGCTTCGGAGTAAAAGAGCCCCGTATGGCCAAAACTAGCATTAAATGCATTTAACCGCTATAACGTCATAATAGACGAATAACTCCCCTTACTTGTTATGTAGGTAGTCAATGCGATCCTCATGCATTCCTCATGCATTGAATCTAATAAAAGATCATTTGAGACGGTCTGATAAAAAGTTAAATAAGATAAATTTTTAGATATTTTAATGTTCTTTACGAGAATTTTAATTAGTTGAACGCTCCGAAAGCATTTATGAATTACTATTTTTTTCATTAAATATAACTAATGATGAGGAATATTGTAAGTGAAGTAGAAATATATTTGTAAAAATTTTATGTAATAGTTGCACAAATATATATTATTATTGTATCAGTGAACCGGATATTGAAACAATAATCTGAAAAAATTATAAATCTTTTGAATTAAATTTTTCGTATAAACAATTTACCCAGTGATCTGCCGTCCTAGGCCAAGAACTTGCTTGACTCAATTTTAGACGAATTTGAGATTTAGGGTCGTTTTATTTAGCGACAAAAGCTGCATTTTATTGCGTTTATGAAATCAGTATATTTTTATTTTTTTTTCTATCGACTTTTATTTAACGACAGAACAGTAGAATATGTATGTAACAAATATCTAAAAAAAAACATCGATAAGCAAAAATTTTTCTTTATTTTCTCCATTTCGTTAAATGTTGAGCTAACATAGTTTTTTTTGCCTGAGAAAATATTAATATAAGTCATAAATTGTGAAAAATTTTTAAGTTTAGAATTACAATTTCGAATTTCTAAGCTCGTAAATTGTACAATTCAAATAATAAAATTTGAACTAGAAAGCGATCAGTATTGAATTCAAACCCAATGAATGCTATATTTCATTAAAAGATATATTTTATATATATAACATATAAATGTCAAAAAATAAAGGTCATTTTTATATATTTTTTTAAACATATTGAGGTAGATTTTTATGAGACTTACAATAAATTGCGCCTTAATTGATCTAAATGTAAATGAAAAATTTGTTCATCCGATCGTTAGATTCCATGTGCACATGATATAAAAAGTTATATTGCATACTAACCCTATTGATAATGTCATTCAGAGAAGTAATGATTCTTTTATTCAATTAGAGAATTTCTCAAAATATAATCTAACACAGTATGATTGAAAATAATTTATATTTATTATCAAACAAAGCACAATATTCTGATTTATTCAAACAAGTATTTAAAGTGACTTATAGATTTTATGAAAGCAATAGTTTCTTGAGATGTAATTTTTTTTCAAGAACGGATAGTGTTAGTTGTATCTTTACTCCATTAAAAGACAATATTTATAGAAAGCCAATTGAAAAATTTATATTATTTATAAAAATTTTTAAATTTTCTCAAAAGTAAAACTATAAACTGTGTTTCGACTTCAGAATTATTTTTTATTTCTAAACTCAAGATGATACGTCATTTTGAGAGTACATTTAATATAAATAAATTATAAATTTACATACATTGAAAGCAAAGTCACTGCAAATTTTGGGGAAAAGGGAAAACTCATAAATTATGGATAGTAGCGTCAACGTTCTAAGAGAAGATCAAAGTAGCTAAAATGTAATTTAGATTTTTTAATATGCATTTGTGTAACTGCTATAAACATTGGACTTATGCATACACAATAACTATTGAAAAAATTATAATGCTAATATTTAACCAAATTAAATTTTCAAATATTAGGCTACATTTAATGTCAACTATTCCCAAAATCTGCAGACAACTTTATTTCATCACATTTAATCCAACAAGCAAAACTGTACATTTTGACCATTATTATCTTGATAATGAAAAACTCAAAAATCGACAATAATTATAACATCGAAACATAAAAAATTGTTTACCATGCAATTTTTCAAATTAATAACATATCGAGTAAAGTACAAAAACTATAACGCATAACTTATTGAGATGTGTGGTAGATAATATTTTTAACGAAAAAAAGCCACTTTCAACCGCATATACACGGTATGATTCATATCTATTTTAAACATTCATTCTGTACACCGATCCACACAGAGTTATAAATTAAATAAATTGACGGGGATGTAATGTCTTACGTAAACGTTATTATTTATAGATATCAAATTTTTAATTAAACTTAAGTTTAAAGATGCTTTAGCATTAATATCTATTTATAAGTTGATATTTATTTTTTTTTTATTTGTTGATATGTTTTAGATGATTTAAAAGGGTTTCAAGGGACATTGCATTATTTATTATCATGCATTCCTGTTCATCAATATTCAACTATTAAATTTTAAATAAAATCTACAAGAATGCGTAATTCATTCTATAATAGTTCATTAATTATACATATATAACATTTATTTCATATTTTATAAATATTTCAAGAAAAATAACGTTTAAACAACCATGTAGAGATACATTACTTCTTAATGCAAAATACATTTTAATCTTCATTTTTAATGAAAATATACATAGAAAAAGAAGGGCGCTAGTATGAGCTAAGTGCATTTTACTAAGAACCGCAGTAATTCTACCTGCGCATGAATAAAAACTTAAGTTTAACCACTATTGTGGCGGTGGAAAGGCATCAACCATATGGGCTTTGTGAAAAAAAATAATAACTTATTAAATTTACACCTATACAAATATACTCCGTTATTACAGTTTTAATTCTAGGTTCGTGCGAAATTTTCCAATTATAAGATTTTCATTGGAAGAAAATAAATATTTATGAAAAAAGCTTAAACTTTTATAGATTTTTAAATGGGAATGACTTTAAGATAAAATTATAAGTAATTCTACAATCTTAAATAATAAATCGATTGTAGCCACGAGTGACTCACTATCCTTTCACGCGTTTTTTCAATTGCCTTTTAAAATGCAAAAATATCGTTTAAATTAAAAATATATAATGTATGACAATCAAATCGAATAATCATACACCGCATTAAAAAAAAAAGAGAATTACCCTACAAAAACATGTTTTTCTCGGCGACTTTTATAACCGCATGATCTTTTACTCTCTCGCTCTTCTCGCGCTTCGAATTTCATCAAACGCACATATAAAACATCACACGGAAATTCTCGGGCAAACTTTAGATATGCAAAACAACGACAAACAAAAAATAAAATATACGACTCAAGACATATATTGGTTCAACCTTTGAAATTTACATTTTACTTTAAAAAATACGACAATCACCGTATCTCCGTTTCTCAACAATACTCCTACGAAACCAATAACATCTTCCTCGTCTAAATATAAAAAAAAGAAAAGTTAATCAAAATTAAAAAAAAATTTTCGTGTACAAGCAACAAAAAAAAAGCTTGTAAAATTCTACACATTTTTTATAATTAATAATAAAACGATCGCGGACACATGCGCCGTTCACACGCGATAATGTACAAGAGCCTCTCTTGATGCGCGTTCCGACGATAATAAATTCATACAGTACGCTGCGTGTAGAATACATAATGACGTCGGGTCTGTCGCTCGTCGTCGTCTTATTTGCGTTTATTAGTCTTTTTTTCCTCTTTCTCTCTCTCTTACGGTCACCAATATTAAAGTTATATGCATACATAAGCACAAGACAGAAGGTCGATTGAGTAAGAGATAGAGTGAGATGGCATAGAGAAAAAAAGAACGAAATAACAAATAAACAAGTAGTTCAAACGACGATGTGACGATATCTATGAGCACGCATTTTATAAAAGAATGCCCCATATGTAGTCCCGAATCTTTACTTGAGATTTCAAAATTATCCAATGAAAATGAGCGGACCAATGGAATCATCCAATAAGCTCGTGTGATTTTAAATTCACTAAATAACTATATGACAATGACAAAATATATTAACGTCGAGTGCATACATACGTGTAGGTGAATATATCGCGAGAGTTTACGTAACGCCCATACACACGCAAACACTGATTGGCACGCTTTCAGAGACAAACTCTTCTCTTCTTGTGTATGGGACTATATAAGCACGTTTTTTGATGTATACATAAATGCCGCACGCGGCGGATGTTCTTAAACTGCATGTGAACGCATACGATTTTTTCTTTCTTTTATTTTCTTGTTGGGTATTAAAATTATCCGTGCTGCGTGTTATTTTTTTCTCTTGCCTAGGATATGATGAATTTCATAAGGTTTTTTTCTTTCATTTTCCGAGACTTGAAATTCGTTTTGTTTCTTTTATTTTTTCTTTCAATTGTGCGATTGTTGAATGATTGTTATGTGAAAGATTTGTAGATGTTTCTTTTTTCGAATGGATGATTTACATGGACGTTTATGATTCTATTTACGGTCTTTTTAAACCTATATGTCTTTGCGACTTTGTAGATTGATTTATAATTTGATGATTTTTTGATAACCGTAAGTTTAATATTTAATATTTGTTTTTAATTGTAATAAAGATTATTAAACTAAAAACATAATTATTTATATAATTTTGGAAAAAAAATCACCAATAATAAATAAATATTATGTATTAGATATAACTAAGCTTTGAATTTTATTAATAAAACGATTAAATTAACTTTAATTAATTAACTAACAAATTATCGATCCTCATCGTCGGCCAAGTGTCACAATTCACGCCTTTTAATATGCATTAATAATGTGACGCACGCCATAATTATTCATACCTTTTTCATAGTCATTTATAATATCGCTTTAAAAAAAAGAAGAAGAAAGAGAAGAAAAAAAAAACTGATTTACATGCGAACTCGACATTTTATAATCACATACGATCATAAATTTACATGTAAACGATCGTTTGTGTATGTATGTGCGCGCATTCTTCATAAGCGTCAAGTCTTCAATTATTTTTATTTTTCTTTTTCTTTTTCTTTTTGTTAGCTAAAGATAGTATACCGATGTAGGTATAATATACACCGCTTACAAATTACATTGAAATGAAGCTTTCACGGAAAACAATTATACGTATATTATAAGGGACATTATAAGTCAAGCGAGACTTAGATCCATATTGAGATTTTATTGAAACTTTGCTTAGTGGTTATATTTTAATATTTTATGATAAATCCAATGCATTTAGATTGAATTTGCATCTTGAGAAATGTATATCGAAGGTAAAAATTGATTTTCGCATACTGAATTTTTTTATTTATGATTAATTTCTGATCAAAATAATTAAATTTGTAAAAAAAAGTATGAGGATCATTTCTTTTTTTATTTAAGAATTAGAATAGAATAAAAATAAATGCTTAAACTTTCAAGAATGAATTTTACATAGTCGTGATCGTGCTCACTTAACATGAAACTTTTCATATATCATTTTTATATTGTACGATATTTAGTACCAATTGTTATGCAAACCTTAATAATTCCTTATATGAAAATTAGGTAATCGTAATACGTCAAAAAGCATATAAAACTCTCTCTTTATTTTGAATATCGACGGGATATAATCCCAGAAAAGAAAAGAAAAAAATTCATATGTATTAAGGATTATTACATTGCGTATATAAACGCTGCCAAAAGGCGTTTCTTTTTTTTTTCATCAATATACATGTATATACACCGCCATAAAAAGAGGTCGAAGAGAAAACGACTTATAATTCTGCGTGTGTATGTGGACGTATGTGTGTGCGTATGTGAGCACCAAATCATCCAGGACTTTAAAAGAAAGGCTTAATACTTATGCTGGTGTATGTATAAGAGCATACAACCTTGCTTTCACACGCGTGTTCTCGCGAGAGAGCTTATAGCCTCGTTTGTGTATATATTTAAAATGCCAAGATTTCTTTACTTGATTGACAGTTAATTTCGAACGTTTTTTTTTTTTTTCGTTTTTTCACTTTTTTTTGTGGTAATGCTGTTTGATATTGAAATGATGAGCCCGTAAATTTAGTTAGGTGTGTAAGCGATTTGAAGAAACGAAATTAGTTAATTATGTTCTTGATGATTTATCTACGAAGGCCGAAAAAAAAATTTGGATATATTATGAAAAGATATAAAATGAAAGTCAGTGGATTGCCATAAAATAAATGAAATAACAAAAAGTAATAATAAACACTCAAAAGATTCAAAGAAATATATTTAAATCGTATTTCAACGAATGAAATCATTACGCTCAAACGTGTTACTGCTAATATTGGGGTTAATTAAAAACGAAGTATTGCTGGTAAATGTAAACAAAAACAAACGATAAGAAAATCAGGTCATTAATCATGCCTACACGTTGCGAACGTTTTATCGGTCTTATAATTTACGGAGCCGTTATCACGTATAGGCGGACAGCAGTGTACAATTGAAATAACCAAATTTAAGATTCATTAAAAAAAAGAAACGATTTTGGTGTTTTTAAAATTCTTTTATTTTATTTTTACTTATCAATAATTTGTAAGTCTCGAGAAGCTTTGTACGGAACTCACATATACATGTGTTCGGTCAATCACTATTCAAACATGTAGGTTAGATGGTTCCGTAAGATAAATTTGTCAAATCCAGCAAGAGCTAATGGAGTACAAGAAAAAATATATTGTATTCACATGTTTCAAGTATTAATATATACAACATTGTAGAAATAATTTATAAGAAATTTTGAATTTTTTTCTTGTTATGTGGTTCAAAAAGCGATTTTTAGTAATGTAAAATATCGCACAAACTATTAGTTTAATTTAATAAATAGTTTCTTAAGCTATTTTTTAAATAAATATTTAACAATTAAAATTCAATGTATTGTCATTACTTTTATTTTATGTACTGTATATTATATAATTGTGATGAATTCAAATAAAAGCGCATTAGCAACTAATAGTTGACGATTGAATCAAAGCGAATCTTTATAAAAACTAGAGTTTAATGAGAGCTTTTTTTACAAATATCGTTTCATATTTCGTTACTTTTTTCGGAGTTTTTTTTATAGACTCCTGCAGACTTTATCTATCATCCGTACATCACGTGATTCGAGTATCAACGAATCAGATATTGAATAAATCAACCTCATTGTAAGCTCATCATTTCGTTTTTTTTTTTTTTTTAAAAGAATAAAGAATTGTCCATTGCACATTATAGATCATTTTAGTATCATTAAAATATGACTATAAAACTATTACCGTGAGCATCGCGTTATATTTTCTAAAATTTGTTCAAACGTCACATCTTTCATATATAAGAAGTATACTTTTTACATGGTAAATTCGTTTGATCATAAAAATAAAGTGTATAAAAATATTACCTATATACTTTCTCGAATGACTTATTGATTAGCATTAAAAAAATTTCTTTTCGAATAAGCATACTCAATAAGCACGAAAATAACAATCGTACATATATACAATAAAACGCTGTATAACGATATTTCTTATATACTCTAAAGTATCTTTTTCTCTTTCTTTTTCCTCCTCTCGAAATGTTCTCGCACGTGTCGTTGTTCGGCATTAGTGTGTATGCTAAAAATATCACGTCATATAACTATAAAGAGACTACGACGACAACGAAAAATCTCATATATATACAAGCGCGTGCGTATTACGCCAGCACCTTTTTTTTCTTTGCTTACAAGCTTATAGAATAAGGAGAAAAAAAAGAAGAAGAAATCTGAAAGAAAGAAAAAAGAAGAATCAGGCCAACCCTCGTTGTATATATATAAAATGCCAGACGATAATGACGTCATCTTTGTACAAGCCGCAACTGATAAAGGCGCCAAGTTGCTCGTTATCATATTCTATATAAGCGATGCGCTCATGTGCGCTTTTCTTTTCTTCTTTTTTCTCTTTTCTTTTCTTTCTCTCTTTCTCTTTTTTTTCGTATCACACATTGAAGTGGCCGAAATTAGGAATGCGATGGCCTTGCCACTTATACGATCTTTTTATCCTCTCTTCTTTTGCGTTTCTTATCTCGCTGTTTGCTTCGTTTCTTTTCTTTTTTTTTTTCTTTCTATTTCTTTTTCTTTGTAACGCTTGTTTCACGCCTTGTCGTGATTGTAAAATTCTTGTTTTTTTTTAAATGTGATTTTAGTTGTATTTTTAAACTTGTATGAGTCAAAAGATTATCGCGTGAATATTTGTTTGATAATTTACTTTTTTTCTATATTTTTTTTCTTTGTGGTATTTTAAATATAAAATTACCGTAAAGGACGTAATTCCTGATCAGGGCGTAATTTCTGATCATTATTTATTATAAATCATAATCTATAAGATTTTAGTAGGAAAAACTTTTTTTTAATTTATGAGAAAAAATAGATTGAGCGTAAGAAATGCTTCGTTTGTGTGAAAAAGAAATATACTTTTACTTTTTTACATGTAAATATGTGATCAGAAATACCTCCTAAGTGATCAGAAATTACGTCCTTCACGGTATAGCTTGCATGAATTATAAAGTTCGCTTGTACTGAAAATGAATTAATTCAGTGAACTTCATTTTGAGTTTAGCTTTCCTTATAAACAATAATACAAATTAACAATACACAAAAATGCCTCTAAAAAAGTACAGAATTTTTATAAAGTTTTTATTCATCTATAGTTTTTCTAATAGTTCATCGTAATTAATAATTTTTAAAGAATAACAAAAGAAGTCTTTTAAAAACTTTCGGGCGCTAATTGCGTAAATGCTTTTTAAATCAATATTTATAGACATTTCAAACAGTTTTTTCAGAATAATTTTGAATCTAAATCGAATAGAATCTGAAGTTTAAAAATTTCAATAATTAATAATCTAGTTAATTCAGTTAATTACAAACATATGCATAAATATGAAAGTTTCATAAAAAATATGCAAAGACAATATAACATGAAATTTATTCAAAACAAAAACGAAAAATGATCAATGTCTGTACTAAATACATACAAAAACATTTTATTTAAAACTTATTTAGGAATTATTTATTTCTTTATTATAAAGATTGAAATATTTTATGATTCAAAATTCTTTTTTATATTTACTGATTAGAATTTCCTGAGCGAATTTCGAGCGCGATAGATTTCTTTTCATAGTTTTGTTTTTTTTTTTATTTTATTTAACTTCACGTATGCACTTTTGATACTTTTTGGAAAAAAAAATTAGGATGTTTGGTAAAATGTTAATAATGTGACATTTTAAATAAATACCGTAAAACGGGGTAAAGCGGTCAGGTGTGGGGTAAAGCGAGCATTTTTTCATACACGATTTTCTAATTTCTTATGTACTCTTGTTTATGTATAATAGTAATTTTTTTTAACTTTTGTTAGTAATTTACAAAAAAATATTGTCATACATAAACAAGAGAACATAAGAAATAAGAAAATCGTATATAAAAAAATGCTCACTCTACCGCGTTTTCTAACACTTCGAAAATTTAGTGTATTTTTATTTTTTTTTATTTATTTAACGTCGTTGTATTTTTACTATCACTGCAATATGCTAATCAACGACGGAGGTTTTCAGTGTGTTTGTGAAGAAAGCACATGTAACGTACAGTGGTGCTTGTATCAATCAGCCGCCGATAGCGCGATTCGAACTCGGATCCTCGAGATTATGAATCCAATGCTCTACCGACTGAGCCACTGAAGATCTCAATAGAATTTATTTGACAGGCTAATGGACAGGATAGAATGCTTTTGATTTTTAAAATCAAAACTAGGTATATATTTGGACTTTTAAATTTCTAGAGAATTAAAATGAATTTTTTAAGTAAAATAAAATTATTTTTAATTAAAAAAAAATTTTTGTTTATTGATTACATTTAATTTTTAATGAAATAATGAGTTTAAAGTGTCTTCAATCGTGTAACAATCAGAATTGTGGAAATTAAAATAAGAAAATATTGTTGTTAAATATTTCGTAAGTATAATAAAATTAATAAAATGTTATAAATATAATTTTATCACACACACACACACACACACACACACACACACACACACACACACACACACACACACACACACACACACACACACACACACACACACACACACACACACACACACACACACACACACACACACACACACACACACACACACATATATATAAAAAGAATCTATTAATAATTGATTGAAAAAATTGAGTAATTTTTTGAACGGTGCAGTAGTAATTTAAAATCATTATATTTATAACATCTCTAAAAATTAAAATTCTATAACATTGTGTTCTCTATTAAACAAAAAAGTCAGTTGCATCATATTGTATAGTTGATGGTAATATATTTTTGACACTTCTTTTGCTGCCATTTCAATAATACATGATTTTATTATACGATTCCGTTGGTTCTTTCATTTTTATTGCAGAATTTTGAAATGAGAAAACAATCAAAGAATCAAAGAATATATGTTTGATTTACCTGTTTTTATATTCACTACAACAACAATAACCTTTTCTCTCTTTCACCATACAAACATTGTTTTTATTATACATCAAAAATGAAAATGAATACGAAGAAACACGTAGAATAAATTATGGAATTTCATAAAAAAATTTTATAATTCATAATCAGGATTAGATCGGAATTTTACAACAATTAATTAACAATTAATTTAAATAACTTATACACGAGGATTCGAATGTAGTTCTTTGATTTATAATTTAAGGACGTTTTAGCTCTTCAACAAATTAGAAAGCTTTTATTTTGGTGACAGAATTTACCGCTACGAAATTCCGCCCATAATTCTTTTATAATAGGACTTACACATTTTCTTTCTGACATTTCGCCTTTGTATATACAAAAAAAATATTATGTTAAATTTTAATTATGCGTGATGTCATGTATAACATGAAAAAGATACATTTTCTTCAACTTTGTAGAAATTAATGCAAAGAACGTTATAGAATTTATCCAAGTTTAAAATACAGTGAATTCGTGTCTAATTTTTAACAAAAATGTATACATAATAGTGACAAATAAATGGTCAAAGTAAAAAATCTATTATATTTTTTATTCTTTGCAAAGACTGTCGATGATGAAAATAGATAGTTCAAAGTGAAATCATTGAAATTTATAAAAAAAGTAAAATAACGTTTTCTTACTAAAACAAAATATATCTAACAAGGAGAGCACCCCACTTCCAGTAAACAGATTTGGCTAAAACTGCAGGATATGATTTTTTGATGAAAAAAATGAATTCGGGTTTTTTGTTTTCGTTGAATAATAGGCCTCCTAGACACGAATAAAGATATTTTTCTAAAGTATGGCGAATAAGAGCCTTTATAAGAACTTCAATAACCAAAAAACTAAGACTCCAAATTCCAATAAAAAAAAATTACAAAATTCCAATAAAAAAGCTTTTGTGGTTCAAAAGTTACAGATGATCAAAATACGGTAATGAAATAACATAAAAAATTAATCATATTTCACATGCTAAAAATATTAAGTAAATATGTGGTAATATTTAATTAAGAATAACTCTCGAACAACAAAAGATTTTTAATGCAACAAAGCTCAAATAAAAGCTTTTAATTCGTGCTTCATTTTATCTTTTATGCATTTTTTTGTAAGAGTCTCAGTTCTCATGTTATTCAAGTTTTTATAAGGTTCCTATTTACCATATTTTTGAAAAAATGTCTATATCGTTGTCTAGGGAGCCTATTCAACGAAAAGAAAAAACACAGGTTCATTTTTTTTCATCAAAAAATCATATTTTAAAGTTTCAGCCAAATCCGTTTCTCGGAGGTGGAGTGCTCTCCTTGTAAGTATATTATTGCTCCACAATAAATTTATCAAAAGAAAATTTTTTCCCAATATATTAAAAGTTACTCCTAATTTTTTTCTATAGTAATTAACATTTAATCCTTGGAAATGGAGTTAAGGTTAATAACGTCCAATATAGTCGAAAAATTAATACCTGAATGGTTGTTGAAGAAATCTATAACTTTTGGCCTGCTTTTGGAGTTAATAAAGTTGCTAATACTGATAAAATGGGAATAAAAAATTATTAAAGAACAAAGATTACATCGTAAACATATTAATGCCGAAAATGAATCAACTTTTCATCGCGTTAGATTAATTTATTACATTATTTATTAATTTATTACATTATAATCGTAATATTTATTTATTACGATTATATGCAAATATGCGTAGAATTAATTGTGTAGCAGATTGTTTGAGAACAGCATTTTATTGGCTCAATTCGTTTTGCGGCAATATTGCATAGGTGGGCGGATGGATTACGAGTTTAAGGGATCAATTGTAGGTACTAATACAAAAGGATTTTCCCCAGTTATTATATAAAGAAAAGGTAATATTCAGGTAAGCTCTTTATGTCCAATTGACTTCTCTCAGTTAGTTTTTAGTTTAGTTTGAATCAGACCAGCCGAGTGTACAGTTCTCCAGGAATATTTGAAGTTTTTGGATTGTCTTTTCAGCATTACTTATTTTATATTGGAGTCAATTGTTTTCGTTTTGCTCATCAAACACGGTATCACTACGAAATTGCAATATCTTCAGCGTAAATGAAAGTTAAAAACTATTGTAGCAAAATGAGTGATATTACAATATTTAAAACACTAGAGAAGACAGTAACATTTGAATGGTCAATAAGAAATGTTTGTGCCTTGAGTTCGAAAAATTCAAAAAGGCCAGAATTTAGAACGCCGGTGATTAAACTAGGATGGCCTGGAGATGAATTTAAATGGCAGCTTAGCTTGTATCCACGAAGCATATGTAAGAGGTCTCAAGATTATTTGTCATTATATTTGGTGTCTAAAAACAAACGTAAAATCAAAGTAGACTATAGTTTCTATTTAATTGATAATGAAAAGGAAGAGCTTTTGCAAATGAAATCAGAAAAAGATACTTTTCATTATAATACCGAGAGAGGATTTGAGTATTTTATAAAAAATAATTTGATAAAAAACAGCAATTGTTCAATATTATGTATCATTAAGCAATACGAAAAAACTGATGTAAAAAGCTCACAAGATAATGAAGAACATTATATGGACTATGAGAAATCACAATTAAAAACTATAGAAAATCTTGGGTATAACGACGTGTCTCTATCAACGAAAGGACAATTCTTTGGCCGACTATCTTACTCGGTAACAAATATCAATCCTGAATTAGAATCCGCGTTAGAAAGTTTCAAGAAAAAGAATAACACTACTTTGATCTTTGACGGCAATGATCCTGATGTATTTGAAAGAGTGTTCAGGTTATTTTACATCCAAAGAAAATATAGAATTAAAATTTTTGATGGACATTCTGTTGATGAATTAAAAAAATCGTGTATTAATTGTATGCTTAATGATATATCGAATGAAAATGCGGTTCAATATTTCAAACTTGTCCATCGCTACGGTCTTAGTGAAATACAACAAAAGGTTTTAGATTTTATAAGGGAAAATTCAGAGGAAATAATTGATTTACTTGAAATCAAAGAACTAATAAATATAGAGCCCGCAATGCAAGTTAAACTTTTTCAGGCATTGTTTTCGTAACATACAAACTCTTAGTTCTAAATGAAGAAATTTCTATATATATATGAAATCAAAATTTAAATAAAAGATGTGTACCGGAATTTGCTATATAACATCATTGTGTTTGTGCTACGGCTAAAATTCGAATTTGGAATGAGTCAATGAAATAAGAATCTATCGTTTAACCAAACGAACGATAATTTTTTTCAGCTACATTAATAATGATTTTTAAGTGACAGATGCATATAATAAATATTGGCCTCTAACTGTTTTAATAAAAAGAGTAAATTGCTTTATGAAAAATAAAAAATACAAATTTATTGTAATGCATATTTGATTGCTTAAAACATTTGAGCAAATAAATTTTTTTCTGGAAAATGTTTAGAATGTCATTAATAAAAATTAGAAATGTCATTCTTAATTTTTATTTTCTTTTTTTCAGTGATGTTTGTAAGCTT
Source organism: Anastatus disparis (assembly GCA_017163975.1). Taxonomy (NCBI): domain Eukaryota; kingdom Metazoa; phylum Arthropoda; class Insecta; order Hymenoptera; family Eupelmidae; genus Anastatus; species Anastatus disparis. Next base: position 21,340,558 of record JAFFSR010000227.1, on the reverse strand, counting down.
TCTCAGTAAGTTTTTATTATTAAAATAAATTTTAATACAAATTAGATTTGAGTTAACTTTAGTTTTTAAATAATAAACATGTTACTGATAGAATGAGAATTATAGATATGTAATAATTAAAATGTATAACAATATTCGTAGTTTCAATGTATTATTATAAAATAGTAAAAGAGCGATTTTAAATAAATGTATTCATTAGTTCACTGAAAGAATCATTCAAAAAGACAAATATATTAAAATAGACATTTTCATTTTATTAAAAAACCTTTGTTATATACGTTTAAATACAACAATAAATATAGTCTCTTATGTATCACGACGCTTTACGTATCTTGTTATTAATGTATAAGTTGTAGATGCCTTTTCAAAAATACTTGTAAAATAATAATGTAAAATTAAATGTATTGAATCCAATAATTTATTAATGTTTGTGAACCAAATATAATGTATTGCGATGCGAAATATTATTAAAAAGCTACTACGATCATTGTATTAAACTAAACTGTTTATAAATTAGAAAATAAGATAAAGCTGAATAATTCATTTAAATAAACTAATGAAGGTGCAATGTGCAAATGCAATTAAATTATTTAATTATTAAAAATTGAAGTTAATTACAAAATATTATTGCAATATAGAGTAATAATGGTGATTCCAAAACATAATTTATAAAATATAAGAAATTAACAGAAATGACATCTTTAAAGTTAATTTACGTCATTAAAGTGATTAAATATTCGCAATGAATAATCAGTTTGTGAATGAAAATGAATTGCACGCGCAAGATTCTGACGACCTCTTTGGCTGCACTGTTGCGTGCATGGTGGAGCTTAAAAGCAAAGCCATTGTCGGAAAATGCCCATCTGGTTACGTGAAAAGATGAGTAAATACTAATCATATGTTCATAGAAGATAAGACGCGTATATCTTCTTTGATCGATTTTCACGTAATATCGTTGCTTGGGAAAAACAAAGTTTTTCTCGGAGCGCCTAGGCTACGGGTGAGGTCAGAAAGGTCCACAGGCGCTGGCAATGAAGGCTGTTAACCGGGCTCGAAACTAGCAATAAAAAGTTCGAGTTGGTAAGATTCTTTATGAAGCACGGAACAAAAAGGCTGTTCCGTAGCAATGCGGAATAAGGATACATGCAATTACGGAAAAAGGATAATCCTCTTAAGCCAAGTATAATTTTTCTCAAAGTATGAAGGGAGGTATAGATAATAAAACGATATAAAGTATTGATGTGAACACTTGTGCATAGCATTAAAGTTATATGACTCGTAAGATCATGCTCAAATTTTAAAGTTTTGTAAAACCTTTTTTTTTATTAAGGTCCCTGTTAATGAAAATTATAAAAGGTTCACAAAATTTGCAATATGAAGGCGTGGCTTAAGAGAATCGTCCATCATTTCATCATATCGGTAAGAAAATTTGAGTCAGTCTTTCAGTGAATCTCGAAACGCTCAGACTAAAAGCAAAAACTGCATTTGTATCTTTGCACTTTGATTTTTTCAAACTTAATACTATTGTATTTATATTTTTTACCTTTCTCCAACCTATCCTTTACAAATTTGGTGCCAAAACCTGGGACATATATTCGGTTTTAGTGTTGGGAAAGCAAGAAAGTTTGTGCAAAGTGAAGAATATTAGTAAAATCAATAAAAAATTTATGATAAATTGAAATAAACGGTGTCAGTGTTAATTTCTGAATATCAAGTCACTAAAATGCCTCCAAAAAGAGGAAAGCGAGCGGCTAGTGCACATACCGTTACACACTCGACAGAAGCAAAAAGAGCACGAGTGGCAACTTCGTCTGGAAAAAGAGGCAGGCCGAAAAAGCAAGTGACTCAAAAACAGCATAGTAGAAGAAGCCCTAGGACTGCTTCAAATATTTCGTATATTTCGTATTTCACCCCTTTTTTAGATGATGACGAGAATACGACAACAGCACAACCCCAGCAAACGACTACAGGTGTGCAGACAACGGCTGAGATTCATACACGTCCGAGAGCAACGCAAGAGGCAGCGGCGACAACAACAGCAACGAAAACAGCAGCCGACACAGAAGATGTAGATCAACAAGTAAGTAATTAGACTTAATGAATGGGTTAATAGTACGTCAGTTAGACCACCTTTAGATCCGCGTGAATTTCAAAACGATTCTATCATGCGCTTATCGCAGGCTATTGAAAATATGCTTTTATCAATGAGGGAAAGTACGATGGGTGAAAATAATTCCAAACTAGTCAATCGTTTAACATCTGCGAAAAAATTGCCATTTTCTGGAGACCCGATAGAATGGCTTCATTTTAAAGAAGCGTATGAATTGTCAACGGAACTCGGTGTATACAGTGATAGGGAGAATATCGCGTGTTTATTCGAAGCGTTACAAGTGGAAGCGCGAAACGTAATAGGCACACTCTTAGCAACGTGTTGCGATGCGCAAACCATAATATTAATAAAATAAATTTCGAGAATAAGATAATCATCGGGGAAAAAATTGAGCAGGATTTGAATTCAGAACTTCAATATTACGAATCCAACGCTCTACCTAATGAGCCACAGACCGACTAAACAAAAATTTTGTTATATGTTTTTGCTTGCATTCCTCTTTTAAACAACAAATAATTTATTTACTATAAGATAGATATTTTAAAAAACTAATTTTTTTTTCTATACCATTTACGTATACTTAGTGTCCCAGACTCTTTAAAAATGTAAACGTTTATACATTAATATCCTCAGCACAATGCAATAATCGTGTTAGATTCGATGATATTTGCACGTGCAAATATAGCGATACAAAATTGAGCATGCATACACTGTGTATATGATAAAACGTACATACTTTTTCCTTTTTCCTCCTTTTTTTCGCACATCTATGCTCATCCTTTTTTAATGGCTCATATGTAGCAAGTTAGAGTCTTGTTAAAGTTTAATTGCTATTACACATAATATCGGAACTTATAATTTTACATTTACAATCGTAAATGATGCACAAACTTTTATCTTAAGTTTAAGAAAAGTTATATTCTAGAGAGGAATCGTTTTTTTTACATTATTTAAGTATGCGTACACCAATACTTTTTTGCGTAAATATACCCAATGTTAAGGATATTTTTCTGAATATGTACATCAAATGGTAATGTCATATAATCAATTATTTATCGAGTTTTGCATAAAGCTTATTTTGTTACAACATAATTTCATGCATATTTATTTTAAGTTGATAAGAAATTTCAATGTAATATACAAAACTTAGATTATTTACAAAATGAAGCTTGAAATGTAATTAGTTACGTAATTGCAATACACATAATTTCAAGTTTTTCTTACACATGTAAAAAAGTATAAGCTGTTGCTATTTGAGGTATACGGTTTGCATGAAGGATGCGCATTAATTATTGTCATATCCGAAAACAACTATCCAAAGTGTATTGTTCAAACAATACCATACGAAATTTCATTTAAATAGTCATTTAATTTTTATTCTATGATGTTATTTTTATTTTTTTACACATATTACAGATAGCAACTTTTCACTGCTTTAAAAGAATAGGTGCTTTTGCTTTTTTGACGAATTAAATTTTATAGTTCAATATTTTTTTCATTACTTTTCTTTCACCTGTAGTTATGTTATTTAGTAAACATACCGATAACTCAATTAAATACTATAATTATAAATAACCTTTTTACAATTCATTCAACATATTATCTCCTTTTCAAATTATTAAATAATTAAACTGCAACTCTAAAATATCAATATCTTTGAAAATAAAGCACAGCTATATCACATAAATTTAATTGATTCAATAAAATTAAATATTTTCATTGTTTGTTTTCAAAAAATTTAAAAAAAGAAACTATTTTTAGATAGCATAATCAATTTTTCCTTTATTTTTCTTTTATTAAAATAAACAAAATTCAATAATTATGCAATTTTTTATAAAAATTTAAAAAAATATTGTTGAACAGTTCTATAATAAAGATTCTCATAGAATTATAATTGATGCCTAAGTGACAAATTATAAATCAGTTTTCATAATTTTGTTATAATAAGTAAAACAATTAAAAATATTAAATACAAAAGGAGCAAGTATAGTAATTCTCCTTTCGAATCGATTGTATGTATTGAAATAAACAAGCAGGATGTTTAGTACGATGAATTGACTATACGCGGCTGTACGATATCTACAATCAAAATAACAAAACTATAATATAAATTCATCACTCTATGTACGGTTCTGTGTACTGTCAATGATGTGATGTCAAGCTCTCTATTCGCCATTATGTAAAATAAGCTTTATTTTATATTTCGGCATTTTTAGCGGCGCCTGAGCAATTTTCCTCGGGCGCTCATAATATAATAAAAAATTAAATTTACTAGCAAAATATTTTAGTGTTGTCATTTGCACACTTTTTCGTAAAAACATTTATGAAAGTTTTTTCATTAACTTTCTTCTTACCTGAACTCGGTCATTATTTGAAGTGGTAAATTGCTATCGAACTTTGATCAAATAATAAATGTGCAAAGGAGTATTTAAAATTATCGTTAAATAATTTAAATTCAGTAATTATTGAAAGAAAATTGCCATTATTTACCATTGATAATGAAATAGATAGATACCATTCTTTTGTATTGAAAGTACTGAATTTTAAAATTAAGTTTAAAATTTGAAAAAAAAATATTTAAAGTTAGGTCATAAAATGTTATAAATAATAGAAATAATAAATTGCAAAAGAATTTATAAAATAAATGCACAGTTTAGAATCAAAGTATCGTTTGACAGCACTTTAAATACAAATATTATTAGTTTTTTAACTAAACTTTAAAGCGCTATTGTCTGCATATAACATTAATAATTTTGGTTTTTCCTTTACATATTTCCTTTTAAAATTAAACGTATTTGAATATATTACTATTCTTCAACAAATTGTTATATTAAGAAAAAAATTTTTTTTAATTTGACATAGTATGTTGCATTGATTCGTGTAATAAAAATTAAATTTACTTATTCTATTTTATATATTAAATAAACATTTTTAGTCAACTATTTATGATCAAAATATACAAAAATACTATTCTTTGTAATAATCTTATTACTGTTCTGTATAGAATAGAGAAATTCTTTTTCAAAATTTCATTTAATTCATTCGCCTGTACCTTTAAAAAAATCAAATTATACAAAATAATTAGAAATTATAAAAATTTTATTTTGAACTTTAAATTCTTACAAAACCAAATTAAAACTGATCAATATGCTAACTGAACAAATATACATATAACGTCTTTGTTGGCACGTTTCTCGTCCTTTACGTTTATAATAGTAGGGCATTCTCATTATTCATTATCGAGCGCATACATCGTCATTATTGAAAGACCAAGCTATATGCATAGGCTGCTTGAACTTTATCTTAGCCAATTCAAACGTCCTTTAAAGTCATGGCTGTATTATACTCGTATAAAAGCATTGGAATTTCGAAAAATTTTAGTATGCGGGCATTGTCACTTTTTCAAATCTTTTTTCGTTTAATATTGTTACACAGTTGTTTTTCACGATTTTGGTATTTGTGTTTAAAACGGTGAATAATAGAATTTATTCACTTTTTAATTATAAATTGAACCTTTTTTTTATTATTTTTGTAATGTTTATATGTTAATACAAAATCATGGAAAATTTATTAATAAAATTATAAATAAACTCTAAATATTTATTTTATGACATCATAAATCTACTTAAGTATATTTGAAATTTGAAATTAATCTTGTCACAATAAATCAGTATCTTTATAAGAATTAAAACTATTATAATGCAAAAATCGTTATTTTTCACAAAACTTAATTAAAATTATTTCAAATTCAATACAACTTTTTCCAATAACCAGAATATAAATTAGAACAAAGATTCGTTAAATTCTTCGCAAATTAAAATCCCCCTTTCAAACATTAAAAAAAAAGAAGAAAATTCAAAAAGTTAAAGCACAATAAAGTGCATATTCTCTTATGAAGCATCATCGCTGCAAAATCTTAAAGCTCCTCTGCATCGGAACAATTTAATAGCTTTAAAATTGGTTCAATTAAGAGCTTGAGCGACACTTTAAAAAAGAGAAAGACAGAAAATAAAGAGGGGTCATATTAAAAGCGATTTTTAACTCCTAATAGGAAGCATGCTGCGCAAATTAAGAACTTGAAAAACACCTAGATTGTGAAAAAAAAGAATTTTTTTTTTTTTAAATGAAAAAAAAATTAGCGTCCCAACGTTCATTTATCAGTGAACTCAATAGAATCTTACTAAAAGATATATATCTACAAGTTCTGCTTGGGTGAAAGCGATGGTATATATATATAGATGCCATAAGAGAGGAGAAATTTTCTCTCTTTTACTGGAAGAGAACGAGCGCGCGCTTGGGAGACGAATCGAGGTAGACGAAGTAATCGCGCATATATACGCGCAATCAGTGCTTGGAGGAAAAATGAACAAGAGAGAGAGAGAGAAAAAAAGAGAGGAAAGTATGTATTCAAGCCATTGTTCGCTGAACCGTATAACAGGGCGTGTAAATGGAAAGGGATTTTCAGAGATTCGTATGTACGATAGTAGGTCGAGTTTTTAAAAAATTTCATCATTAACAAAAGATATTTGATATCATCCTTATAAATTTGCTGCTCTTTTTTTTCGTTTTGGCTGATTGTTAGATTATAAAATTTAGTAATTAATCGTATTAAATATGAAAACGTAATATGTTTGCCGAAAATAAAAAATAAATAATGTGAATGATAAATCACTCTACTGTTAAAATATAAGAAAGTATTCAAATATTATGTAAATATGAAAACTCCATGTAATGGAAAATGTATAGGAAGGCAAATAGAGTGCGTCATGTTATCTAAAAATTTTATCGATCTTAGATGTTTCGTGAAAAGATATTTTTGTAAAAAGATATTTTTAACTATATTTTGAAGATTTTATTTGATAAAACATGTATACTTAAACTATTGAATTTATTAATTTAAAACGACATTTATATCACCTAAAATATGTTATTACATGTGAATCAAAGATTTTTTTTCGTGATATTTCAAAACATAAAAATTTAGTAAGTATAAAATTCAAAACTTTTGAATTTTCTCCAATTCATTATTAAAAAATAAAATTTTTTTTTAATTTTACTGATTTGACGATATTAAACTTTCTCCGTCCATTAAAATATTGTAATAGATTATAAGATTTAAATTAATACAAGTAATATACTTATTAAACTATAAATGTTTAAAAATAAACTTCTTCGAACAAAGTATATAATGCATATTCCTCCAGATATACCAACAAAACTTGGTCTTCATTCAACACGATCGAATAAAGAAAAAGCGAGAGAGAGAAAGAGAAAAAAAAGGAGAAACATTCCATCAGATAAAAAGCTTGGCAACGACTTTTTCACGATTGCAGTAAAGCGCAGTCTCTCTCTCTCTTTCTTTCGATGCAAAAGCGGCCACCGAGTAGCCAACCGCATGAATTGCCGCAATAATAATCTAAGGCGAAAACGAACCAAGTTTATGTATATATAGTAAAGGTAAAAAAATTAAAAAAAAAGAAATAGTAAGAGAAGAAGAGAGAGAAACTATGTAGGGGAAGTAACATAGAAAAAAAAATTGTAATCGGATAGCCAAAGCATATAGAAAGAGAGAAAAAAAATATGTAAGAAGAAAGAAACATAAAGATTTCTTTTTCTAACACATGCTAAAAATGTATAGTACAAGATTATATAGTATGTAAGAGAAGTTGCATATACATGTAGAAGCTACAAGAACTTTTTAGGAGAGAAAAAAAAGAGAGAGAGAGAATCTCGCTGCGGGCGCCACAGACAATGTGCCGCGCAAAGATCTTAAAAACCAAAAGCATGAAAAAAAAGGAAAGAAAGAAAGAGAAAAGAAAAATCGAAGAGAAGAAAAAAAAAGTTCTTTTTATGTTTTGTGGATTCAGGCACGGTATATAGAATGAATAGTTTTTGAGATAAGAAAATGCTAAAGTAAACGATTATTTTTTATTTCAACCGTGTTTTATTATTGAAAAATATTTTAAAGAATTTAAATGTGTAATTGATTTTTTTATATCGTTGGAATTTTACATTCGACGCATATAATTTACGTTAGTTACCTTGTTTATTTCTTGAGATAATAAGATAAAATTATAAATTTAATGATATTGATATAAATTACAAATAATACATTCAAACATTTTAAATTAAAAATTGGAAAAATAAGTTTAAGTATTGATTTCATAACATAATTGTATTTTATTAACTAAATAGTAAATGTAGTTACATATTGTAAATTTATTTTAATCATGATTAATTTTCAAATAAAAATACAAAAAACTTCCAACTTTTCTGGCAAATAGCTTTACTAAAATATTTTTTTTTTTTTCAAAATTTAGCATAGACTAAAATCTAGGAAGCCCATTTTTTTATGCTAAAGTGCATCTTCTTCTGCTCTGATTAAAATTTTCCTAAAAATTGTCTTCTACCTCCCTTCGAAAAAAAAAGAAATTTTAAAGCATACTTAAAAAAAACTGCAACATTTTTTAAAACTTATATAGCAATCAAGTAAACTATCTCCAGAGCAACTAAGTATACTCTCAAAGCAACCTCCATAAAGTAGTTAATTAGGGAAAAAAAGGGTCCACTAGCTCATAAATGAACAAAAAATAAAAAAGAAGAAGTGACTATTTGAAAGTAACGAGCCCTATACACAGTCCATATAGTCAAACTGCTCGAAAAGATCTTTTGCACAGGTATCTTATATAGATATATTTAACGAATAAGAAGAAGCAGAAGTTGAAGATGCAGAAGAATGAAGAAAGAAAAGAGATAGAAGGAATATAAAAAAGAAAGAAAGAATTGCGCTATATATGCAGAGAAGTATCCCGCTGTGAGGCGCGAGTATAACAGCAGCAGCGGCGACTGAGACTTTAATGGTGACGAGGGGCCGTCTTTTCTGATCTTTCTTTATTTTCTTTTTCTCTCTGTTTTTTTTTTCTTTCTTTTTAACCGAGAGCTTTGATTATGTCGACGTTAGGGTTATATGTGTTTTGTGTTGTGGTATATAAGAGAAAGAAAGAGAAAGAGAAGGAAAAAAAGATAGAAAGGCTCGTTAAGGTTCTCTAGTCGTGTAAAGTACAGACTTTATTTTGTCGATTTCGAATACTCGAGGCTTTGCTCTTTTTTTTTTTATTTTGCTTGGTGACTTTTTCTTTCGTCTCTTTCTTTTTTTGTTTGGTTGCAAGAATAAAAGAGCATTCGTATGCTGAGAATGAAGTAAAAGGAGAATTGCTCCGTGGTTTGTTGAGTTTAAAAAAAAAGAAGTTGATATTGATTTTTATTGACGTATAAAGAATGATTCGTTATAGAAACTGATGGTAATTTATTCAAATTTTAATCCGTTAAAAAGTGAAAATTTGTTTAGAATTTTAATTGAATCGCGCTTAATTATAATTTTTGTACTTAACTTCACGACTTTTTACGAATCAGATCACGCAAATTAACGAATCAGAAAAAGTCTTACATGTATTCCAAGTAAGAAAAATTTATACTTAAATTGGTAAATTTATCTTGGTTGAAAATTTTCTTTTTCAAATACTTATAAAAACTTTTATAAATATTTTAGATTTTAAAATCCTTTGGTACATCCGCTTATGGATGCTGAATTACATTTTTTGAAAATGGTTTGACTCAAGAACTGTCCTTTTTATCGCATAAACTTTATAATTTAATAAAAATTTAATATCAAAATTCTATTAAAAAATAAAATGATAGTTCATTAAATTTTAATTATTCCATAAATATAACACATTTCATTTTAACGTTTATTATTTAAAGTGTGAACGTCCTTAAAATTAAAAAAAAAAAGAATCTCTTAAGAAATCTCAATCTCTTGTTCAACCATCGTTAACGTCGATAATTGTAAAGGAAACAAATTGCTTTCTTCCCGCCGTCATTTTAAGTGCACGTCAAGCGCTATGAAGTCTCACGAAACGAAATAAAACGTTAACTTTACTAAAAAAAAAAGAAAGAAGAAGAGCAGTAATAGCGTCGCGCAACCAAGTGCAGTTAAAATTATGGAATATCCACATAAATCTGTTAAATATTTTTTATTCATCGTTAAAGTTTTATTCAATAAATTTTATGTACATTATTGTATTTGTATTTAAAAATTTAATGAGAAAATATACTAAATACTTGAATTATTTTTCAATAATTGGCTCAAATGTCATATGTTCATAGTTTATGTAAATATGTATAAAGCTTAATTTACAGTGCAATGATAACTTTAAAATGATTTGATGAAGTATAAATAGTGTTTACAAGCGATTTGTTATCGTTATTAAAATATTTGGAAATGAAAAATAACAATATGACAATAGATATTGAGTTAATTTAACATAAGTAGAACTAATATATGCAAAGTGTTCAATTTTGAGGCTACAATCAAGGTATTTCCAGTGGTTTTAATTACTGATAAATGTGTATAATTGAGGGAAGTATATGACATTAATTAGTGATACAAAAGTAAAAATATCAAACAGTCTCTATGTTCACATTGAATATGATATGTTAATAGTTGACACACCGGTATAATTAAAATCACTCATCATTGAAACCTCAAAATTCGATAATTTGCATGTGTTAGTTATACTTCTGTGTTAATTTATGGAAGTATGTATTTCAATAAAATGAAAAATATCGTTCATAACTATATTTATACTTTATCAAATCATTCTGAAGCTGTCATCAAACTGTTTGATAAACTCGTACGTAAATTAACTGTTAATATATGACATGTAAGCCAATTATTTAAAGAAAAAGCATTAAATGTACAGAAATATTTGGCTCAACTATATGCGTCTCTCAATGGTTATATCGGTATCTTAATTATTGACATGTCTAATTTTATGAAGATATGGGTTATTGGATCATCATATTATATTAATTGTTAATATAACATATTTTGCTCAATCTTGTCTCCCATTTTACGGTAGCCAAAAACTCTATCTTATCATTTTAATTCGAAAGGAAAATAATTCTAAGTAAAAGGAATATTTGAAAAAAATTCATTTCATACTATCTTTTTAATAATGATAAACGAGAACGCACAGTGTTATTAATGAATTGTTTATATGAATTTTTTATGTGATTGAATATAAAATTTCACTACTTTTTTTAGCGATTATGTTCTAATTCGTGTAATAAATAACTTTTCACTTGACAGAAATATATTTTAACAGCATATATTAAAAAAATTCTCTTCACGGGACTGAACTCAAAGAGAATGTCATTTGAATCTAATGAAACAGTATTAAAGTATCAGCAATCGCTAGAAATTAAATTTTTGAGTGCACGTCTTTGACTCCAGAAAATGAATTTTCTTAAAAGCCCTGATAATGCTTTTCTAACGACTAGAAATTAAATCGAATAATAATATAATTTGTGTCTAGTGATCTCATAATCAAAATTTTAATTAAAAAATTCGAACATATTGTAAATATTTGTACAAAAAAAAATAAATGAATATCTATGTAAATCAAATAAGAATTAAAATGGATTTTTTAAATTATTTTAAATTAATTAAAAATAAAGAAAATATTAAAACTGTTATTTCGAAAATCAGCAAAAATTTAAGATTAAAAACTTCCATTCACTATAACTAATCTTACCAGTAAGATAAAACTCTCTTCGCTCCTCTCAGCTCACGATCGAATGCACAGGCTTGCGGTGAAAGTATCAACCAAAGAATATATATGTATATATATGTATCTATATAGTATGTACATATATATACATATATATATGCACGCATACACACACACACATACATATATACACACACATACATACACATACATAAAACAAGCCCACACCGCACGTTCATGAGAGAAAGAGCAAAAGCGTCGGCGCTCAAGTCACGGAGAATGACGTCTCTTCTCACTCCTTTCATATAACGTCGTTATTTTTCTTCTTCTTCTTCTTATTTTTATAATTTTTTTCTTTAAAAAAAATTTTATTTGCCTCTATACCTCGTCCTTGTTTGGACTTAGAAGGGCATAGCGAGATGAAGTACTTATCAGGATAACATAAAAGGTAGAAAGGTAGAAAAACTCAAACAAGAAGAGTGAGAAAGAGAGAGAGAGATTGATATTGGAATGAAAATTACTTTGTATTAAAGTCTCGACGAATCGTGCGGCTGCATATATTTAAGATAATCTTTAAAACCAAGCTGACGTAATATTTCTTTTTTTTTTCTTTCAAAGACTTGATTTCCTTCGGGGAGCTTCAAATGATATTAGCTTTTTTTATTTCTTTTAATATTTTCCTTTACTCGTTCTTTCGTCATTGTTTCTTGGTAGATTCTATGTGGTAATCATTTGTGAATCGAAATTATTTTTGTTTCTAAGGATTTTTTAAACTCGAGTTTCGCAAGATTTTGATTTTAAATAAAAGTAGCTTTTTTAGTTTTTATCTTTCTTAAATTAAATTAGTATTTTTTAAAGTAGTCCAATTTTGGTTAACATCAATTCATTGTATATTTATTTGATGAAAAATATTAAAATTATGATTATGATAAGTGTTCTAAAATGTGAAATACTTTAAGTTTGGCGATATTTTTATTTCTGTATTTATTAAAAATTACTAAAAAGTTTAGTTTTTCAACAATTATTGTGGTGAATCGCCAAAAATTAGCAAAGATACTTATTACGCATTAAAACGAATAGAAATTTAAATTTTTCAATTTTTATTACAATCGTAAAAATTCATGGAAATAAATATCAGAATTTATAGATTTTTTAATAACGAAAATTCTCATTTAGCTTTACCTTTCATATTTTGATATATATAAATTATTGTATGAAAATGTTGAGAGCAAAAAATCTCAAAATAAAATCCATATACCATCACTAATCCAAAAATATTAATGACCACCCAGAAAAGAGCAAAAAAGACACTTGAGTGCCAACATACAGTCTTTCCATCCAACAATATATATTTCGAACGATGATTATAGGATAAAAGCATCTAATAGCTAAAAAAGGCTTTTAGAAACAGAGAGAACAGATCAGAAAAGTCAGTTTGAGAGTATGTGAGTATATGTGTGTATATAAGAAAACCTTGAAAACATCGTGATCTCGAACGATCAAGAGGGTCCAAAGTGTATGTACGCGGCTGGCTTTGGTTTTTCCAAAGAGAAGCGAGAAAAACGAATGAATGTAAGAGCTCTGTAGTCTACGCGCTTCTTATGTATCCACGTATATATCTATATCGATGTAAAAAGTAACCTACGGGGGAGCTATATACGAAATAAACAAGGGGCGGAAAAGAGCTGTAAGGAAAGAGATAAAAAAACGAGAAAGAAAAGGAAGGAAAAAAAATGAGTTACATGACGATGCATGGAAGGGAAATGGAATGTCGACTTTTTTTCCATGACAATTTCCTTGTTCCGACAGTTTTTTTTTCTTGTTCCGTTTTTCTTTGTATTTAATAGACTGAAAATAATACAAAATTTATTAATTGTTGAATAAATTTCTTACAAAGTTATTGAAAAAAAGTCTTGTTTAATCAAATCTAATCACTGAAAATTTGAAAAAATAAGGCTGCAATTGCATGCCTTTATTTTTTCTTGTAATTAAGTTCTTTTAATATTGAAAAATTATATTAGACAAGGATAAAAGATATAGCATTCGCTTAAAAAATAACACTGAAAATATATTTCTGATACAAGTGAGAAGTTACTTTAAAACTTCAAAACTATAGAAACTATAACCAAGTATCACCATCCGTGTATATTTTTTAAAACCTCTTCTTCTTATGCAGAAAATGTAAGGGGGAAATTCTACAAACATAAATGTCAGGAAAAAAATCTTTCTTTTACGTTATTACACACGCCGTATTCGTAAATTTGATCTTTTATTGAATTATGTGCGCCTAAGCAAAACTGCGAAGACGTCTTCAAAAATATTTTTCACTTTATTTATTCTCCTAGAATTTGAACTTGAGTTATTATTAATATATTACACGCTACATTTACGTTATAGCTGCGTGATTTCAATAACAGATATCAAGTAGCTGCATATAGTCAATTTATTGTACTAATGTTCGTGTTTATTAGGAATATGACCATGCTCGTTCCTTTTGTATTAATATTTTTAATTATTTTATTAGTTACAAACAAATTTTGAGGACCTGGTTTATATTTTGTCTCATAGGTATTAATTATAATTCTTTGGGAATTTTTATCACTAAATTGCGCTCAATAATATTTTTATATTCTTTATTAAAAATTACATAATTATTGAATTTTAGTTGTTTTAATATGGCAAAAAAAGAAAAATTGTTTACTCTTATCAAAGCTACATTCTTCTTATAACTTTTCAGAAACAAATAATAACAATTTAATAATTTTTAATTAATTAAAATTGTATTACAGATATGCTTTATTTTAAAAAATATTAATTTTTAAAAATAATTTTTAATTTCTATAATATTTTTAACTAAGGAGATATAAGTTATACATAGTATGTTAATTAAATTGTAAAAAGACAACTTATAATTTTCTTATTTAATTAACTTAAGTTTTCAACATGTATCAACTAACTATTATAATCATAAATGAAAGAAAAATAAAGAATAATAGAATTTAATTTGCTGAAAATGCAATTTATTCTCTTTCAATTAGAGCATTTAGAAGTTACTATCTATATAATATGTAATGTAACCAACTAAAAGAAATTAAACAGCTATTTAAATGAAGTTTTGTTATTCATGATCAGCCATCATTCCAATAAGTAATATACTTATACAGAATATTATACGTATGCATACACTCAAACGGAATAAAATAATTATTTTACACTACAATATAACTTTTTAATATAAAAGTGTGTGCATAACTTGTGATTGTCAAGGTAATATTATAAGTTTTTATATTACACGTGATAGCAATTAAACTTTAACAAGGTTCTAACTTGCTAGATAGGTGCCATCGAAGAAGAGGGTGAGCGAGATCGCATGAAAAAAAAGGAAGGAAATGTGTGAACGTTTTATTATGTACACATCGTACGCATATACTCAATTCTGTATCGCGATGTTTACACGCGCAAATATCATCGAATATAACGCGATTATTGCACTGTACTGCTGGTATTGATATGTAAACGTTTACCTTTTTGAAGAGTGTGATATTGAGAGTCCAAGAATAATGGAAAAAAGTTACTTTTGAACTAGAGGTTCTACATTATATTTAATAAATTCTTCATTGTTTAAAAGAAAAATGGCGAAAAAATAAAATTTTAATTGAATTCTTATTTAATAGAACACTTGTACTTATAATTTTAAATTTATCTCTCGAACGATCTAATGTAAAGAAGAATATTCTAATCAAATAAACTTGCCATCTCATGCAATCAAAAGTTAATTTATTTCTTAATGAAAATAATATAGTAAATATATTCTATGATAATTATATAGTAGTTGGATAAATTATTAAGCTTATTTCATGTTTTATAATTGTGAAATTTCATTTTCACAATATAGTAAATTTTCCTAAAAATTAAACGAACACGCATAAACTGCACTCTAAAAAGTATATTGATATGAAGTCAGTATTATTTTCTTTTTAATTGGCCGAGTTAACAATTAAAATTTAATAAATCATTAAAAACAAATTGAAACAATTTGTAAATATCTGTTGATTTTTAGGTTTTTTAAAATAAAAAAAAATTTCTTCACTTTAGTTCTATATGCCATTAAAATGATATTCCTATAATTTTAGTTTTAAAATAACAATTTCATGAGTTAATTTTTAAAAACTAAAGATGTTGAAGAAATATATTTTTAATGAAATTGAAGAATTTTAGGAAAAAACGCTGTCACTTATAGTATAAAAATAATCATTGAGCATTAAAAACACTGGGAAATTTCGCTGGTAGAAAATTAACTATTTTTTGGACATGATTGATGAGCTAATGTTAAAATCACACTTACCTAAATATTCTGGAAATATTTCAAACAGAATTTCTAAATAAGTGTCATTTTAACATGCCTAGCTCAGCAATTATGACCAGAAAATGGTTAATTTTCTACCAGGGTTGTAATCGCACGTTCGTAATATTCTTGATTCTGCTGTAAATAAATTGAATTTTTTTCCAAGAGCATGAATCCTCAAAAAGTAGTTTAGAATTTAAATTAACAGGTATTGATATTACATCTTCGGTACATAAAAAAGGGCGCCCTTGCGAAATGTGTCAGCGAAAAAAAGTGCGTGTTTAAAAATTTACGTCGAAAAAGGGCACACCGTACGATGTTCTGTCTATTGCACAGCACTTCATTTTCCGACGTCAAAGTCACAGCACAATTTTTTTCGCCTATTTTTTTTATTAATTTTTTTTTTAAATAATAAAATTATCATTTTAAAAAATTAATAAAAAAAAATTATCCGAAGAGAGGATTTGATTCCATGGACCTTTGCTCCACAGGCTTGCGCTCTGCCACTGAGCTTATTTCATTGATGTCATAACTAAATTAAGGTGATGTAATAGGATTAAATGTTTTGTTCGTTACCGACATTGCAGTTTCCCAAAATGTTCAACTTTATTCAAATTTTTTTCGAAATATTTCTCTCTATATCATGTCTTGTATTAATTGAAGTGAAAAGCTCTAATACAGAGATTTTTTTGAAACTTTTTTTCTTTAACATACCCAACTTCCAAAATTGATTTACTACAGCTTTAACATTATTAAAATTCTCATTTGCTATCAATCAACGCAAAGCATGTTAAACAAATGAAATTTCGCTCTTGAACGATCTGGTGTAACAAGAGATTCTACGAAAATTTGCATGTGTAATCGCATAAATTGGTCATCTAACGCAGTTGAGAATTAATTTATTTTCATCGTGAACATGTATACAATATAAGTAATAAGTTTGGTAATAATCTTTATTAATTCGATGAATTGCTAATATTATTTTCGTGATAATATTAGAATCATAAAGCAAATTGTTCTTAAAATAAAAATTTTTAAATTCATTAATGATTTTTATTGATTGGATGAATGACTATTATTTTTAGTTCTTAATTAACCAGATTGCAATATAGTTTTCTCAGTAATATACATCTTAATCTGTAATTTTTGAATGTGTAAAAAACTATATTTACGCATATGCATTAAAAAGACGATTTATACTTTATTGTTAAAATAAAAGTATATGTGCCAGTATAGATTTTTAGTAAAGTATAATAGAAATTCTGATATAACATGGATGGCATTTAAGTTTTAATAAGGCTTTAGCATGATACGTATATGTAATAGAAAAAAAAACAGGGAACGAAGCAAATGTAAGTTTTATAAATTGTTCGGATGTTCATTTCTATAAAGTAATGTTTACGTGTGCGAAAATAATTATAGCAATTATTAGCAACGTATTCTGTGTAATCGAAGATTAATACATTAAAAATTTTACAAAGAAGTCTACCATTCACGTTATTGTATCTATTGCTAGTAAATTATTTTTTTATTAAATTATGTGCGCCTAAGCAAAAGTGCGAAGACGCTGTCAAAAAATTGATATAAAGTGATTATTTGAACTTAGCTTTTTGTTCCCGAAAAGAGAAGTTATTAATAACATATGAAATGCTATATTTATATTATAACTTCTTGATTTCAATAGCAGATTTTGAGTCTCCACGTATAGTCAATTTATTGTACTAAAGTTTGTGCTTGTTTATTTCAACATAGAAAATCAATTCTAAAGGAGCAACTGAATTTACTTTCCTTATATTCATATTTGTTATTATTTTACTAATTATAGTAAAATATCGAAGAACGATTGATAATTTTTCACTCAACCTTATTTTTTATCTAACTCAACCTCTACTTATCTAGCAATCTAATACTTCAATTAAGTTCAGTTTAACAAAGAAATTGACGAAAAAATTTTTTTCTCATTCTAACCACAGAATTGCGATTTCTTTTCTTTTTTTCAGCTCTCATGAGAAAAATTACATTATGTAACTCGGATGTAAATACTTTTTTACAAAACCCATAACATTCTCGCTTTTGACTTGAACTGTAAACCTCTCGTTTCATAAATCCAGCCTTTCCACCCCAGGTGAATATTATACTACTCAATACATGTCACGATTTATGTATTTAAAATCTCAATCGTTTCATAAACTAGGGAAATAAAAACTTATTAAATTGAGATTGTTAACAAAACACTAATAAGTATTATGATTTATTTAAATAAAATTAATTATAATTTTATCCTATATTTTTATATCTAAAAATGTTAAAATTAATACAAAATTTCATGCAAAATTTCAAAAACGAATTTTCGTAAGGATGTTCGAATTTCTTCTTTTTTTTAAATAAAATGTTTATTAAAATTTAAATTGCACATAGTTGTTTGAAGAAAAAAAAATTAAATTTATGAATGAAATAAGGTATTTTTGATCGGTAATGATAAATTCAGTATCTATGACAAACAAATTTAACGTGCAAAAATAATAAAATAAATCTTCATTTTACATTGCTTTTCTGTTATTAGTAATTTTTTCCTTTTATTAAATTATGCGCCTAAACAAAACTTCGAAGGTGCTGACAAAAATTAGTATAAGTCAAAAAAATTTCTACACAAGTTATTGTTAATTTATGAAATGCTATATATTTGTATTATAGCTTCGAGATTTTGATGTACTAAAGTTCGTATTAGAAGTGTAACCATACTTGTACCTTTTGTATTCATATTTTTAACTATTTTACTAATTATAGTAAAATATCGAGGAATGGTTTATAATTTAGCTTTGATTATTACTCTCTAAAAATCCGTATCACTAAATAGTTATTTGATTCAAAGATTTTAATAATAATTTTTATAAATCATGATCAAATTTAATTTAAAAAAACTTAATTTGATTTTTGTTTTTAAAGATTTTTGAGAATTTTTTATATTAAGTTTTTACTTTTTACTTCAATGTTGAAAATTATTTCAAAAAGAGAATAATTATACTTGTTTATTTTGTATTCATATTTGTAATTATTGATATGATATTGCTATGTTTACATATGTAAATATCAACAGATTATTGCACTGTACTGTCATTACAATTATTAGCAACGTATTATGCTTATTTAAAGATTCTTACATAAAAATCTATTAATATTGCGATTCTATTTTTATATTATTATAATTATATTAAAATAATTATTTTTCATATTCCATATTTCATTGAATGTAAACGATTTTTTGCAAATTAGGGATTATCTAATCTGAAAATATAGTTTTTATTATTTATTAAGTAAACATTGTATTATATTTTATTACAAAATGCATTTGAGAGTTACTTATTAACGAAAAGACAAAGTTTATCGTTGAAAATACATGAAAGAGATTGATAAATTTTTTTTCTATTTCACTAAATAAATTTTTATTACATATTAGAAAATTATAAATAAAGGGTAGCATAAAAAAATAACAAAATTATTTTAATAATTTGTTTAATTTGTTTAAAATATAATGATAGTTCTACAAGTAAAAGAAAAAAATGATATTAGAGTTTAAAAATATACTATTTATCATTTTTACGTCTCCATTTCCAGTGCCAATGCACGAAGAACCTTAAGCAGTAGTTCAGGTTTCATACTTCCAGCCTGCTTCAATTCTGGTAAATCGATGATTTCTTTTGGATGTTCAGCCATAAAGTCTAAAATTTTTTGTTGCAATTCATCAAGATGATAGAGATCAGATAGTTCAAGATATTTAACTGCATCATCAACTGATATACTATCTTTTAAATATTCAACGCACAGAACTTTTAAGCCCTCTAACGAATATTTATCTGCGGCAATGAATAGGTTAACCGCTACCTCTTCAATACACTCAACTTCACCGATATAAACGAATCGTAAAATTTCCTCGAATACATCAATCTCAACGTCTTCAATAATAACAGTGTTACTTTCTTTTTCTTTCATGTTGTGTTTAAACATTGCTGCGAAAACAGGACTTTTGTTTGCTAATATACATTTGTGCGCCTGAAAAATTTGTCCACCGACGGTTAAAGAAACGTCACTGAATTCGTCATTTTTCATCAGTTTCTCTAAAGAATCAAATTCTTTAAGCCTACGATGTATAGATATCATTTTAGATCGGTCGTTCTCTTTTATAATTTTATCAGTTTCCGTAGATATTGTAATACTGCATACTATTGAAAAATTCTTTAGTTTTTTTAATACATAATTTTTAATGAAAGATGAAAATCCGTGACCATATTCTTTAGTAAAAGTATGTTTACATGATTTCTCGCGGATAACCTTTTTATTTTCATTATCAATAACATAAAAAGTGAAGGCTGTTTCAGTATTAAATTGATTTAAGGACATTAAATACAGTGATAAATACTCTTGGCTCTCTTTTTTATCCCCTAATGGGTACAAATCCATTCGATACTCATATATTTTTTTTGGTTCTCCTATCGTGAAAATTGGTGATTTAAGTGCTTCCCTTTTGCATTTACAAATAGAAAAGTTCTTTATTACCCATTTGAATGTGCCACGTATCACGTTCACTTTATTAGTAAATGTATTATCAGCCATTCTTAATGATATAACACTATTCAAATTATTTGATTTTGACAAAAGAACACAAAAAAGTAAATCCAATATTTTGTTAGTTAATATTTCAATATGATGATAACAGATTAACTCTTTTCACAAGCGATCTACACAGTGACTATTTTATATAACTTAACAAAAGGCGATGTTAAAAATGTATACACAAAAGTCAGCTGAGCTGGCTGCACTGCAATTAGTTTGTTAGTTCGCCGCAAATGTTTTGGCGCGCGCTATTCAAAATTTGAGAAATATTAAATTTATAGTTTTGGGATTAAATAAATTATTGAATTCTGGGATCTTTTAAGATATCATTCTGTTTGATAATGGTAGTAGATTCTACAAATGAGGCTTTTTCTACAACCTTATATAAGATAATATATTTTAAAGTTTGAATACCCGAAAATCAAATAGAATTCGCTTTGTATAGTTCACAATAATATCATTAAATTTGATTATTCTTTAATTTAATTTCTTAAGTGATACCATAAATTAAGACTCATTTTTTTTTAATACGCCAGAAAATTTAATATTTATTTATTGAAGATTTAATTTATATAGAGAAATCTGTTTACTATAAAATCTAAACTTACAAGTTTTTGAAAATTGGATCTTAATTTATCATTTTCCAGAAATTCTTTTGAACAAAATGATACTTGTAGTCAATAGTCTTTGAAACATACATTTTAAATGTGGTCATTTCATTTCATAAAAGATAATTTTTTATTTATCGCGGTATTATAAAACATCAGAAAATTATTTTTTGTTGACTAATTTCCCTCAAAATACAAATATTTGCATTGTTGAATTTATGAAATGTATTTAACTTATGACTTATGGGAAATTATTTTATTCCTATATTATTAATAAAAACATAAGTCTTGAAAAGCAAAGCAGTTTTATTTAGTAAGTAACAACACACTCTAATACTTTGTTCTAAACATATAATTAAAGTCCTTCATAGATCCTTTTTTTCGATGAAATAATTATTTGCATACAAGGCTTTTTTATAAAAAATAAAAAAGTAACCTCTCGAGCGTAATGATTTTGATGTATTGATTCTTTAGCTTCTACAATTAAACCAGTCTAAAAAATTTCAATAAACTGTTTGACTTTTTGAAATTTTCTTTTATGAACTGTTAAAATTAATTCATGAAATAATTATTTATATAAATTGCGATTTGTGATCAATGAAGGTAAGAAATATCGAGCGAATAAAATCCTGTTCTCGCGTGATGCAATAGCATGGAGGAGATCCACAGCGCACATTTACATGCATAATCGCATAAATTGATCATCTAAAACAATCAACAATCTTTATCGTGAATACATATACTAATAATAACTAATTTCTCAAATGATCTTTATTAATCACATCAACTATTAATATTACTTTGGAAATACTATTATATGATTGTTAAATTTAATTATTTTAAAAATTTTTTCCGGAAACTAAATGATACGCTTTTTATTTATTATCTTTTAAGAGAATTTTGGTATTGGATTGAGATTTTCATTAAATACAAACGGAAATTTGAATCGGTAAGTCTCATATATTATTAAACTACATATTAGCATAAATTCATTTTAAAATTATTGTTGATGTTTTAATTTTAAAAAATATTAAATTTAAATTTATTATGACATTTTGATTAATTCATTTTTTTAATAGTATAAAATGATACAGTATTAGTCAATAATTCTTTTAAAATATTTAAATTAACAGATAGATATAAATCTATTGCGTACCTTACATTGTTCATTTATTTGGAAACAACAAATTTACGAAATTGATAAAACATATTTTATAAGTTCAATCGTTAATTTTTTCTCAAATTATACTTTTTTATAATTCGAATGTACAGTTGTCAAACATAAGACTAATTTTCTTTTAAATAAGTAAAAGTATTTGTTAATGTATTTGACAAAAGTAAAGTAAATTTATCAATATCTAAATTTTTAGTAAAATTTTAATATAATAAATATTTAATTTCTTAGGAAAGGAATGAAAAAAATATTAAAAATTGTTATATATAAAAAAATTAATTTTTTATACAGTAGTTATTACATATTTAGTAGTTTATTACATATTTCTTAGAAGAATTAGTAAATAAGTGATAAAAAAGTTTTTAAACAATACAGTAACATTGTTAAATAAATAAATTTCTTCTTACGAGTTTTATTTTCTAAAACTATACGTATTTCTTAAATTAAAAGAATAGAACAAAAAATTTCGTAAGTGCTGTGACAATATTATCCTAATATTTGAAAAACTATTATTCTAGATTTTTAAAATTTTTTATTTGTAACGCCAATGTGCAAGAAATTTCGTACATGAGGTCGGGTTTCATAATCCCTAATTTCTTGAATTCTAGTGAATCGACGATCTCTTTTGGGTTTTTACCTATAAAGTTTAAAACTTTTTGCTTCAAACTATGAAGATTGTAATGATTAGCCAGTTTCAGATATTCGATCGCATTTTCAATCGATATTGTATCATGTAAAGATTCCACACACAAATCCTCTAATTCATCTAGTAAATATTTATCTGCAGCCTTATAAAGATCAACAGCTATACTTTCAATTTTATCAACTTTTCCAACATAAATAAATCTTAAAACTTCTTGAACTATAGCAGGTTTAACATCTTCAATAATAACAGTATTGCTTTTATTTTCTTTCATGTCATGTTCAAACATTGCTGAAAAAACAGGACTTCTGTTTGCTAGTATACATTTGTGGGCAGGAAATATTTGCTCACCGACAGTCAGAGATACATCACTGAATTTGTCATTTTCCATGAGATTTTCTAAAAAACACATTTGTGGCCAATGGTCATTAGATTTTTTTTTAATTTCATCATCGGTTTTTAAAAAGGTATCATACTCTGAACTCATTGTAATATTACAAATTATTGAGAAATTATTATTCTTTTTTTTTACTATAGAATTTTTTATGAAATCGTGAAATCCGTAGCCAGAATGTAATTCTGAGAAAACATTTTCTTGTGATTTCTTAACCAAAAGCGTTTTATTTTCGTTTTCAATAAAATAAAAAGTATACGATGCTTTAATTTCAAAGTCGTTTAGAGACCTTAAAAATAATGACAAATAATCGCCACATGGTGTATTGTCGCTTTGTGGATATAAGGAAATTTGCCACTTATATTCTTTGTTAGGCATGTTTATTGTAAATACAGGAGAAAGTATTTTTTTTTGTGCTTCTTTGCAGTCGCAGATACAAATTTTCTTTATTACCCATTCAAATGTACCACTAATCACATTCACTTCTTTATTAGTTGCTTCAGATTCACTCATTTTTAAAATAATTAAGAAAAATATTAAAAAAAACTTTTTATTCAATAATCAATTCAGTATACTGGTAATTATTCTAATTAATTATTAGATTTTTCAATATATTTGCAGGTTAGTTTTATACCACAAGATAGTTGCTGTCTAGCTATTTTAATTCTTATGTAATTATGTTTGTGGTATAGCAATAACAGTTTTATAGGTTAGTCGATTGCCGTTGCTATTGTAATCGAGAGTCTACGCAACCATTCGCTATATTTTTTCGGTAGATCCGCCAATTTACTAAGATCGTGTAATTTTTTTAAGGTTGGGTTTCCAAAATCCCTAGGCACGATCTAGTAAATTGATGCGTCCGTCAAAAGAATAGCGGATGGTTGTAGACGCTGCGTTGATTTGTCATATTCATTTAAAACAGTTAAACAGCGCGCATTATTCAAATACATTATGATAAAATTATACGTCTTGTGCTCCATCGCAATTGCAGGTACAAATTTGCTTTATCACCCATTCAAATGTGCCACTGATCACATTCGCTTCTTCTTTAGATATTTTAAAGTCACTCATTTTTAAATAAATTAAGAAAAATATAATAAAAAAACTTTTTATGGAATAACTAAAATCAGTAAACTGCTACTAATGTTTGTTGATTTGTCACTATACTTAAAACAAAAAATTATCTTTTGTTGCGTTCAGTTAATGTTTTATTTTTTTTTATTGTCAAATTCTTATCATTATTCTTGTTACCTAAATTATATAGAAAAATAATATTTGTTGATGAAATAAATATAAGAACAAAGATGAGAACGTTTCATCTTCATGTATTTGTTATGTGATCTTATTAGTCAGTTTCGTAAAAAAATATGATTATAAAATTTATAATATTCAAACATAAAAATGTTTATGTTTTATATAGAATGCTAATTTATTTTTTCAATTTGATACTTTTTAATATATGATTTTTTTTCACGCCACATGTATTTTCAATTACTAGTATTTTAAAATTAGAAAATAAATAACGGGTGAAGCCTAGGTTATTTATTTTTCGAAAGTCGTTTAAAACACTCTGAGATTAGGTTAGGTTTCATTTTTTACAAATCACGCTTTAAATATTTGAAATTTTCAGATCTCAATTTTCCACAATTTTTGGAAACAAAATATTTTTAAAAATCAAAATTTTATATCTACTTTTAGATAAAATGCAAATTTATGTTTTCAAATTTAATGTTTGTTTGAAATATTTGAAATTCAAATGTCAATATATTATTATCTAATAAACAAAATTCGAAGTTCTTTGAATTTTTAAACACTTAATATTTTCATTAATAGATAAATAAAAATAATGATTTTACTTACCTTTTTTAAGAAAAATTTATTACAATTATTCTTGTTATTAGAATAAACAAAAATAAAGCATGTGACGCAAATCCATAAGTGTTATATGCGCAGAAAATGGAAATATTTTTTAAATTTTGTAATCTAATAATTGTTGTATATATTGAAATTTAAGTTATTTTATTATCATTAAAGTAAACATTATATAGTACTTAATTATAAAATGTATTTAAAAGTTTGATGTTAATAAAAAGACAAGCACTTTCTGGGAAAAAATTAATAAGTCATATTTGTAGTATATCTTAGAACGAGTAATTTATGAGTATTTTATTCTATTCTACGTAACTAATTTCTAAATACAAGAACAAAGTAAATGATTTATACAAAAAATATTTATTGTTAAACAAGTATTAATAGTAAATTTATTTATTTGGCAAAAAATAATTGTAAATTCTATAGGTAACATAAAAATATTACTTTAATGTATACAAATATTCTATTTATTATTTTTGAGAGTCTCCATTTCTAATGCTAATGCATGAAGAATTTCAAGCGATAATTTAGGTTTCCTAATTCCCATCTGTATAAATTTAGGTGAATCAGTGATTTTTTTTGGATCTTCAACTATAAAATCTAAAACTCTTTTTCGTAATTCATCAAGACTATACAGATCAGCAAATTCAAGATAATCTACCGCATTTATATCTGATATAGTATCATATAAAAACACAATACACAGATCTTTCAAGCTTTCTAACGAATATTTATCTGCAGCCTTATAGAGATGGATAGCCATACATTGAATTTCATCTACTTTTCCAACATAAATAAATCTTAAAACTTCTTTGAATACGGCAGGCTCAATATCTTCAATAATAACAGCGTTGCTTTCTTTTTCCTTCATGCTGTGTCTAAACATTGCTGCAAAAACCGGACTTTTGTTTGCTAGTAAACATTTGTGTGCGGCAAAAATTTGTCCGCCGACGGTCAGAGATACGTCACTGAATTCATCATTTTCCATAAGTTTTTCTAATGAATCTAATTCTTTGGACATCCTTTCAGATTCAGGATTGTAATTTATAATGTTAGCAAGCTCTGTATTCATTCTAATATTACATATTATCGAAAAATTTTTTAGTTTTTTCATTGAAGAAATTTTCATAAAGTCTCCATACCCAAGACCAGTATTTTGACGAAAAATTTTTTTTCTTGATAACTTGTGCAAAAGCTCTTTATTCTTATTATCAATGAAATATAAAGTGAATTCTGCTTCAACGTCGAAATTGTTTAAGGATACTAAATATAATGCCATATAATCTTTGTATTTTAAACCTCGTGGATACCATTTCAGTTGCCACTTAAATACTTTTTTATTCACTTCTATTGTAAATTTTGGTGATAAAAGGTGTTCTTCTTTGCAATCGTTAACACTGAATTTTTCGAAAATCCATTCGAATGTGTCACTTATCACATTCACATCGCCATTATTATTATCCATTCTTAAATAATTTAACACTATTTAGATTTATGATTTTAGAAAAAAAATAACTATATATAATCCAATAATCTGCTAGTGAATATCTTAATATGATGATAATAGGTTAACTCTTTTCACGAGCGATCTAATAATGACAACTTGACAAAGGCGATCTTTAGTAATGTAAATAGTTTGTTGATTCGCCACTAATCTTATGGCGCGCGCTATTCAAAATTTTTTTACTTAGCATTTAAATTATATTAATTAGCTCTAAGTTAAGATACATAATTATACTTAGATTATTTTTTAATTGTATTTATTAAGTAAAAAAAATATCTTTTAAATATAATTTTTTTAAAAATACTTTTTAATATGAAAGATAAGAGATAGTGATACAATGTTCAGAAATAAAAAAATTCCGTTTTTAATTATTTCTTACGGAATATCATTTGTTAATTTTGAACAGGATCGTGCACGATCTTGAATATCCACTATAAAATATACATTGAATTTTATTTCAAAAACCTATTTGTGTAAAGTTAAACCCATAGTTTCTTAATTAAATTAACACTTGAAAAATTTGCCCATAGACGAATAAAATATTTGTCTAATAGCTCTTATAAAAACAAACTAAATTTATTACTTTCCAAAAATTTTTTTGAACAAAATAATTCTTTTAGCCATTAGTCTTAGGATGCATTTTTAATTTGGTCATTTCGTTTTATAAACAATGATTTGGTATTTGCATAGTTAATTTTCTAGTGAAAAATTTTTTAACTTATCACTTATGAGAAATTATTTCAATTATTATTCATTCCTAAAGAAAACAGAGTCTCGAACGCGAAGTGGTTTTATTTAGTAAGTAACCACATAATCATATACTTTTTATGATTGTAAAACTGGAGTCCTCTACAGTCCCTTTTTTCAAATGAATAATTTTTTTGCGTGTACAAAGCTTCTTTAATATGAAAAATGCTCTCTGGTGTGCAATGCTTAATTCTTTTCTTAATACCCTACAATTAATTTAAAAAATTTCAATGCAATTTATAGATTTTTGAAATTTTTCTTTAAAAATTATAAAATTAATTATTGAAAAAAATGGTTATGTATGTGAATTACGTTAATTATGTTAATACAATTTGTTCATCTGACACATTCAAAGTTAATTTACATTTATCGTAAATATATATAAAATAAAATAATTAATATTACTTTCGTGATATTATATGATTAGAAATTTAATAAATTTTTTTCGAAAATTTAATGGTACGCTTTTTATTTATCTTCTAAAAAAATTTTAACAATAGATTGAGATTTTCATCAAATGCAAACGGAAATTAATATCATGAAGTTTCAAATATAATTAAATTACACACAACATATTCTTTTTTAAATTATTCTTGATGCTTTAAATTTATAAAATAAAAAAGACATTCCTATTTTAGTTTGTTCGTTATTGAATTTCAATTAATTGATTTTTTTATATACAATTATAAAATATTATCCAACATTCTTTTGAAATATTAAAACTCATAGATTGCACAAAATCAATTGCACACCTTAAGGAGGCTCGTGCGCTCAGGACCGAACTTAATCAGGGCTTCGCAAAAAGGAACAAAATATTATTTTTGTATTATAAATAATTTTTATAAAAAGTGTAGATAATTTATCATTATAGTTGTAACTTGAATCATATATAAAATTATATTTAACGCGAATCCATAAGCGCCCTATGTTCAAGAATAGAATTTTTTTCTAAATTAGATAATTTAATTCTTATTGCATATTCACTTTTAAGGTAGTTGTTGCAAGAGCTATAGTTTGTTGTTCATAAAAATTAAAAAACCGAAGAATCGTTTGAAACTTTCAACAAAGTGAGTTTTTATTTAAAATATTAGAAAAACAGTCGACATAGCCATCTGAAATTTTACAGGGATAATATTTGAAATAAAAACTGACATCCGAAAGTCTCAAACGATTCTCGGTTTTTTAATACAAAATTATCAAATGTATTTGAGAGTTTCAAATTAATAAAAATACATTTTCTGAAAAACAAAATTCATGAGTTTTTAGTATTTAATAATCTTGAAACGAGTAATTCATAAATATTTTTTTATTTTACAAATTTAATTTCTGAATATAAGAAAAATATAAATAACGATTTTAATACTTTATCTTTAGATTTCATTTTAGATTGATTGTTCTGTTTGACATAATGGTATTAGACACTGAATTTATTGTAATATTAAAACTATTGAAAAATTATTGTTCTTTTTTTGATGACACAATTTTTTATCAACTCTTTTAAACCCGAAGGTAGAATGTTTTGAGAAAATATGCTTAATTGATTTCTTAACTTTAAGCGTTTTATTCTTATTGTCAATAAAATTTGAAAAAATATTTTTTATTTTTTATTTTTCAAATTAATCAACTATTATAAAACTTATTTTGTCTAAATATCGTATGAAAAACTAATTAATTAATTAAGAATGTTTTAAAATATGCAAATATTACTTTTTCATTTGTTGTTGTTTTCATTTTTAAATACCAAATCGGTATTATCGACTTTTGAATTTCGCCGCTTTCAACTGTTGAATTTTATGTACGGGACGTTTTACTGCGCACGCGCGAACTGATCACATGAACGCCCGTAATTTCGCGGCAGCTCGTCAGCTATATAGAACGAGACACTAAATTCTTATATTGCTTATTTATGCGATGTCTTTATACATTTAGCATGTTCCGAAAGCATTCGCCTGAATACATGCGTTCATTATTAAAAGATATAACTCGTATTCTCTTTCTTTTTCTCACTCTCTATACTCTCTTTCTCTCTCTCACTTATTAGCAATCGCACAACTCGTATTCTGTCTCTTTCTCTCACATCAGACGAAAAACTCTTCGTCGTTCTCTAACATCCGCCGGAAATCTGAAACAACCCGATATAGAAAAGAAATCGACAGACTAACCTGTAATAATATAAAAAAATCATGAAAACTTGACTTTTGGCCATGTGTTTTTGTTGTCAGATAAAACATTAGATCATTTTATGTATACTAGTAATCAAATAATATGTAAATATTGAAACATAATCATTTATTCAAAGTTTTAATTTTTGAACATGACAAATTCAAAGTAAATAGGGAAAGCCGTAGCGCTATCTTGCCGTAAGGAGCGCTACCGCGCTACCTGATTAAATGTAAATGCGGCTTTAGCATCAAAATTTTTCAATGACAAATAATTGTGATATATTATTTTGCTATCTTTTGCATACAAGAATAATTGTCACTTAGATTGTTTGTTAAGCCCGTTTATTGTAAGGAACAGGTAATACAATTTTTTTCTTGTGCTTCTTCGCGATTGCAGGTATAAGTTTTCTTTATCACCAATTCAAATATGCCACTTTTATCATCAAATGCTTAAAAATCACTTATTTTAAAATCAATTAGTTTTTTCCACAAGACATTTGACATCCAATTAATTCAGTTTCAGTGTTATTATGTTCAGAATATAGTAACAGAACAATAACGATTTTACCAATTGCGTTCAATATATTCTCTTTCTAAGATACTATCATCGTGCTACTTATGTTATCAACTATAGTATTCTAATATTTTGAAATTAGAATGTAATTAATGGGTAAAGACTAGTTAGTTTTATTTCGTAAGTCGTTTAAAATATTTAAGGTGACTTAGAAGATTAAATTAAGTTAAATTTTTTAGATTACAAATTACGCTTTTATATGAGAAATTTTTCAGATCTTCCAATTTTTCACCACTTTTTGAAACAGAATATTGTTAAAAAAAAAATTTTATATCTACGTCCTTTAGATAAAATATTAATTCATGTTTTTAAATTTAATACTTAATATTATAGTTTACTTTATTACAAGAAATATTTGAAATTCAAATTTTATAACCTGATAAACAAAGTTCTTCAAATTTTCGAACGACTAATATTTTCGTTGATAGATAAATAAAAATAATAATTTTTCTTACCTTTTTTAACAATTACAACGAATAAGATTAACGCATGTGACGCAAATCTGCAAAGACTGACAGTAAATGAAGATATTTTTCAAATTCTATAATCTAATATTCGTTGTATATTCAGAGTTATTATTTTATTATTATTAAAGTGAATATTATACAGTGCTTAATTAAAGAATGTATTTAAAAGTTTGATTAATAAAAAGACATGCACTTTTTGAAAAAAAATTAATAAGTCACGTTTGTAGTACTTTGATAGTATCTTGTAACAAGTAATTTATGAATATTTTGTTTTATATTACGAAACTAATTTTTAAATACAAGAAAAAAGTAAATAACCCCTGGTAGAAAAAAGCCTGGATTTACGGTGTCATTATGGTGTATTTTATGGTTTGCAACCATAATATGGCCACAAACCCAGTCTTATTTCGACGGAATATGGCCAGCTTATGGACTTGACAAGGCTACAAACCCAGTCTTATTTTGACGGAATATGGTCAGCTTATGGACTTGACAAGGAATACAAATTTATAATTTTGAAAAGATAATTAAAATTTTGGAATAATAATTAAGGAAATTATAATTTAGAATTATCAGAAAATGATTCATTTTAATAAATTATCATCATATATTATTCATTTTTATAAACTATTTATTTTTATAATTAACAATAACACATTAAAGTTTCATTTATAAAGTTATAGTTAATGGTCTGACATTATTTACAATTAATAACAATTACTTGTTAGTATATCACTCGAATAGACAAAGGTTATAATGAACAATACAAACTTTATAGGTTATGATTTATTTTAAAAATAAATTTAGTGTTAATATAAATTAATGAGATATTAGTATTATTTAATATTAATTGTAGTTACACTCATATAAAATATCAATTAATTAAGAACTTAAGGTATCAAGCCCAAATTCAAGCCTAAAATAAAAATTAAATTTAAATGTCATAATAATTTTTTTATAATAATATTATTTAAAAAAAAGTTTTTTTTTACCTTAGATATATAAAATATAAGACTTTGGCCCATGAATAATTTTAAATAATCTCATGAAATGATTAAAATTCTTTCTTTTATTCGAACACTTGATTTTGGTGGTCACTGCAAGCTTCCTCAGCCAATTTTCAACGAATTGACTTCAAAATTTCCAGAGATCTTTAATTAATATGTATTCACAAAATAACACTTTTATTTAAAAGAAAAAGAAAAAGAATTTAAAAGTTTGTCGAACAATTGGTTAAAAATTA
This sequence comes from Anastatus disparis, assembly GCA_017163975.1. NCBI lineage: Eukaryota > Metazoa > Arthropoda > Insecta > Hymenoptera > Eupelmidae > Anastatus > Anastatus disparis. The sequence goes on along the minus strand of JAFFSR010000227.1, from coordinate 21,308,532 downwards.
ACTGAGAAAGCTTACGACAACCACCAAATTGAAGAAATCACATTTTTGACTAATCAAAAGGATTTTAAGCATTGAATGAGATATTTTAAAATTATTCATAGACTTTGTAAATAAATTTAGAATATTCTGTCTATTATAATATCAATACAGATCCATGTAATGTAGGTTGTATTGTAATTTCACTTTAAAGGAGTTGGTGGCAAGTTTAATTTTTGGTCTAGCGACAACTAAAATATTTAATAATACACATGTTAGAATATTCTTTTTAAAATTATGGCACTCAAAGTTCTAAAATTTTGCAAATAATTTTAAAATATCCTACTGTAACATAATGTCAATGCAAATCAATGTAATCTAGGTTGTATAATAAAACATAACATTGAATTCTATAGTTTGAAAAGAAGTATAGTCTGGTACGTATAATATGAAAGGACTCATCATAGACTAAATCAAATATAAAACTGCTTACCAACTTTTTAAATCAAAACAACAGTACAATATAAATTACATTCATATGAATTGATACCATGTTCGAGGAAGATATTTTAAAGCAAAATACAGAGTATCATAGCTTTAAGTACTATAGTTAAAAAAAAATCTAACAAGTACCACATGAAACATTTCATTCGACATGGACTAAAAATGAAACTGGCCATCAAGTTGTTTAAAGTGATATTATAATTTCGTTTTCACTTATTTGTTTTTAAAATTATAGCATTTACAATCATGAAATTTTGTAAATAACTTTAGAATGTTTTGTCTAGCATAATATCAATATAAATCCATATATTGGGAATTGTATTGTAATTTCACTTTGAAAAAATTGGTGTTAAGTTTCATTTTTGGTTTAGTTACAAACAAAATATTTCATAATACACATATTCGTTTTGAAAGTCTGGTACTCAAAGTTCTAAAATTTTGCAAATAATTTTAAAGTGTCCTGCTATAACATAATGTTAATGCAAATCAATTAGTTTTATTATATAACATAATATTGAGTTTTTCAACTAACTAACAAAACTTAAGAACTACATTAGCGCGTCTATTTTTAAAGATTAGGGTTAGGTTAAGATGTCGAATATAAAGTCATATCAGAAAATTAGGTTATAATAAAAAAAAATTCATTTGTAATTAAATTCTGAAGAACAGTGAATAAAAAATAATAGAGAAGAATAGAGAAAGTTCACAATTAAAGTTAAACTTGTTATACTATAAATATAAGTTTATTATAGTAGTGCGCACAAATCATACATTAGAATAAGTCCATATTATGGCCAACTTATGGTGAAATTTGACAGTGTAATTACACCGTACAAATATGGCCATATGTTGGTGGACACGCCATAATTTATGCTAAACTTTCTACCAGGGACGATTTATACAAAAAAATATTTATTGTTCAACAATTTGTACCACATTAATTGTACATTTTTTTATTTAGTAAAAAATAATGGTATATTCTATAGGCAATATAAAAAAATTATTTCAACGTATACAAAAATTCTATTTATCAGTTCTGAGAGTCTCAATTTCTAATGTTAATGCACGAAGAACTTGAAATAGCAGTTCAGGTTTTATAATTCCCATCTGTTGAAATTCAGGTGAATCAATGATTTTTTTTGGATCTTCAACTATAAAATCTAAAACTCTTTTTCGTAATTCATCAAGATTATACAGATCAGCAAATTCGAGATAATCCACCGCATTTATATCTGATATAGTATCATATAAAATCACGATACACAGATCTTTTAAGCCATCCAACGAATATTTGTCTGCAGCCTTATAAAGATCGACAGCCATACTTTCAACTTTATAAATTTTTCCAACATAAATGAATCTTAAAACTTCTTTAAATACCGCAGGCTCAACATCTTCTATAATAACAGCGTTGCTTTCTTTTTCTTTCATGTCGTGTCTAAACATTGCTGCAAAAACCGGACTTTTGTTTGCTAATAAACATTTGTGTGCAGTAAAAATTTGTCCGTCGACGGTCAGAGATACGTCACTGAATTCATCATTTTCCATAAGCTTTTCTAATGAATCTAATTCTTTGGATATCCTTTCAGATTCAGGATTGTAATTTATAATTTTAGCAAGCTCTGTATTCATTTTGATGTCGCATATGATCGAAAAATTTTTTTGTTTTTTCATTGAAGAAATTTTCATAAAATTTCCATACCCAAAGTCAGTATTTTGAAGAAAAATATTTTTTGTTGATAACTCGCGCAAAAGCTCTTTACTCTTATTATCAATGAAGTATAATGTGAATTCTGCTTCAACGTCGAAATTGTTTAAGGATACTAAAAATAATGCCGAATAGTCATTGTTATAAAAACCTCGTGGATGAAATTTCAGTTGCCACTTAAATGCATTTTCATGTCCTACTATTGCAAACTTTGTTGACAAAAGTTGATTGCAATCGCTAAGACTGAATTTTTCAAATATCCATTCGAATGTGCCACTTGTCGCATTCACTTTGTTCGTACATGTATTATCAGCCATTCTTAAATAATTTAACACTATTTAGATTTATAAGTTTAGAAAAAAAAACACAAAAAAATAAGAACTAATCTAATATTCTGTTAGTAAATACTTTAATACGATGCTAATAGGTTAACTCTTTTCACAAACAATCTAATAATGATAACTTGACCAAGGCGATGTCGTCAGCTGGCAGCAACAGTAAAGTATTGGGTGCGTTCCACATACCTCTCGGGATTGCGCACCAGTAATGCTCACCCGATCGGAAAGATATCGTGGCTAGCCAAGATGGCATACAAGGCCCTCTATAGGCCGCCAGGCGTGGCCCACGCTGATTTTGTAACGGGGGTAACACACGGCGCAAGCAGGGCCCAGCCTTTTTACGATGATATGCGCATGCGTCAACACAAACTATACATTGCTTTTTTCCTTACCAAAATTTAACTTTGTATAGTTTATGCTATATATAGATATAGATTTACTGCAGAGAAGACGTTGCCTTCCAAGGGCCTCGCTAGCACCCCGTTACACAGCGCCATCCTTCACTACAGTTTGCCTAGAGAGGGCCCTGTTAGGCTTTCTTGGCAACTAGTTGGGGCCAAGCCGGCGCCCTGTTATCATTTCCGATCGGGCAGTGGATTTGGAGATTTTTGTATACAGAAATCCACCGCGCATTACTAGTGCGCAATCCCGAGAGGTATTTGGAGATTTTTGTATACAGAAATCCACCGCGCATTACTGGTGCGCAATCCCGAGAGGTATGTGGAACGCACCCATTGTATTGGGTTTGGAAATCGTGACGTCACAAGCAAAAATTTAACATGCTTTAATATATCTATATATAACCTTTTTCCTACTCTGACAGCTTCCATTTTTTGCCACTTCATAAGAAATTACACGGGTAAATTGGCGTGTCGATCGATTTCCAATCCCAATAGTTTGTTGATTAGCCGCAAATGTTTTAGCGCGCGCTATTCAAAATTTTATCACTTAACATTTTAATTTTAATATTTATTAACTTTAAGTTAAAATACACAATTATATTATTAAATAATTATTTTATTTCATTTCTTGAAATTTTTGAAAATACTTTTGATTTTTTAAAATTTATGAAATAAAATTAATATTTTTTTAATGCAAAAGGTAGGAAAACATTTTTAAAATTCCATTTCTAATTATTTTTTGTGAAATATAATTTGTTAATTTTAAACGGGATCGTGCACGATGTTAAATATCCACTGTAAAATACAGATTGAATTCTATTTAAAAAATATATTTGTATATAAAAATTTAAAACTTTAATTTTTTAATTAAATTAACGATTGAAAAATTAGCCCATAGACGGACAAGAAACATTAGTCTAATGGCTCTGAAAAACATAAACTTGTAGCCTCTATGTTGGATGCATTTTTAATTTGGTCATTTCGTTTTGTAGACGATAATTTGGTATTCATATAGATAATTTTCTTATAAAAAATTTTTTAACTTATAACTTGTGAGAAATTATTTAATTTCTATTATTAATAAAAGAAAGTCTCTTACACAAAAATCGAAATAGTTTTATTTAGTAAGCAACAACATACTCTTATACTTTTTCTGAATGAATAGCTAGAGTTCTCCACAGTTCCTTTCTTCAGATGAATTATTGTTTTTTCTCTTGCACGTAATACTTTATAGATGTATTAATTCTTTACTTAATACCACTAATTACAACCAATTTTAAAAAGTTTAATGCAATTTTTAAATTTTTGAAATTTTTTTTACAAACTAAAAGATTAATTATTTAAAAAATTAGTTACCCATGTGAATTACCATCAAGATAGAGGAGATTCAACGCACATTTACATGCATAATCACATAATTTGGTTATCTAACACAATCAAGAGTTAATTTACTTTCGTGAATATATAAATTATAAATAATTAAGTACTCCAATAATCTCTATTTACATAAACTATTGATATTCGCGGTACTATTATATAATTGTGAAATATAATAAATTTTTTCCGAAAATTCAATGGCACACATTTTATTATTTTGTAAGAGAATTTAAACGATGGATTGAGATTTTCATAAAATACAAACGGAAATTAAAATCATAAAGTTTCGTATATTATTGATTTCATACAGCCTATTCTTTTTTTTATTATTTTTCATGTTTTAAATTTATAAAATAAAAAAAATCATTCACACTTCAATTTGTTCATTATTGAATTTTGAACATTACTCAATAACTAATTCTTTTAAAATATTTGAACTTATAGATTGCATAAAATCATTGTTAATTTATCTGGACACAACAAAATTTACAGAATTGATATATTTTTTATGTTCAATCGTGAATTTTTTCATTAATTATACTTTTCTATACTTCAAATATACAGTCATTAAACATAAGAATAATTTTCTTTTAAAAATATGTAAAAGTATTTCATATCTTTGACAAAAAGAAATTTTTCAATATCTGGATTTTTAGCAAAATTTTGATATAAAGAATATTAAGATCTTAGAAAAGGGATTCAACTTGGAAATAAATTAAAAACTGTTATATATGAAAAAAATTAATTTATTATACAATGTATACATATTTCTTAGAAAAATAGAAAAAGTGATGAAAAATTTTATTAGCGATACGGTAATATTACATTGTTGAATAAACATATTTCTTCGTATTAATAAATTTTATTTAAAAAAACTACTGTTTCTGATATTAAAAGAATACAGCAAAAGATTTCTCAAGCATTAAGTGCTATGCTATAGATTTTTAAGAGTTTTTATTTGTATCGCCAATATGCAAGAAATTTCGTACAATAGGTTAGGTTTCGTGTTTTCTAATTGCTTGAATTCTGGTAAATCAACGATATCTTTTGGATTTTGACCTATAAAACTTAAAACTTTTTGCTTCAAATCATGAAGATTGTAGAGATCAGCCAGTTTCAGGTATTCTATAGAATTTTCAATCGATATAGTACCATGCAAAGATTCCACACAGAAATCCATTAATTCACTCAATGAATATTTATCTGCAGCTTTATAAAGATCGACAGCTATACTTTCGACTTCATCTACTTTTCCAACATAAATAAATCTCAAAACTTCTTTGAATACAGCAGGTTTAATATCTTCAATAACAATAGTGCTGCTTTCTTTTTCTTTCATGTCGTGTCTAAACATTGCTGCGAAAACCGGACTTTTGTTTGCTAGCAAACATTTGTGTGCGGCAAAAATTTGTCCGTCGACGGTTAGAGACACGTCACTGAATTCATTATTTTCCATGAGATTTTCTAATGAACTGAATCGTTGCCCACGGTCTTTAGATTCCTTCTGAGTTTCATCATCGGTTTTTATAAATGTAACAGACTCTGAACTTATTGTAATACTACAAATTATCAAGAAATTATTATTCTTTTTTTTTACGATAGAATTTTTTATAAAGTCGTGAAATCCCTTGCCAGAATATAATTCTGAGAAAACATTTTCTTGTGATTTCTTAACCAAAAGCGTTTTATTTTCATTTTCAATTAAATAAAAAGTATATGACGCTTTAATTTCAGATTTATTCAGAGACCTTAAAAATAATGACAAATAACCAGAATCTTGTTTCTCGTTGCCTTGTGGCCACAAAGAAAGCTGCCACTTATATTGTTCGTTAGACACGCCTATTTTAAACACAGGTGATAAAATTGTCTCTTGTGCTTCATCGCAACTGCAGGTACAAATTTTTTTTATCACCCATTCAAATGTACCACTAATCACATTTGCTTTTTCATTAGTTACTTCAGATTCACTCATTTTTAAATTAATTAAGAATAAAACTTTTTATGGAATAACCGATTCAGTTTATTGCTAACTATACTCTTATTAATTATTAATTTTTTAATATGATATTTATAGGCAAGTTTTTTCCGTAAGATATTTGATGTTCAGCTATTTTAATTCTGATGTTATTATGCTTATTGCATTGTAATGTAACGATGACAATACTAAGATGAGAGTGGAGTCTGCATATTATATATGAATAACGGCTAAAGTCTATACCCGATCGGAAATGATAACAGGGCGCCGGCTTGGCCCCAACTAGTTGCCAAGAAAGCCTAACAGGGCCCTCTCTAGGCAAACCGTAGTGAAGGATGGCGCTGTGTAACGGGGTGCTAGCGAGGCCCTTGGAAGGCAACGTCTTCTCTGCAGTAAATCTATATCTATATATAGCATAAACTATACAAAGTTCAATTTTGGTTAGGAAAAAAGCAATGTATAGTTTGTGTCGACGCATGCGCATATCAACGTAAAAAGGCTGGGCCCTGCTTGCGCCGTGTGTTACCCCCGTTACAAAATCAGCGTGGGCCACGCCTGGCGGCCTATAGAGGGCCTTGTATGCCATCTTGGCTAGCCACGATATCTTTCCGATCGGGTAGTTTGTTGATTTGTCATAAGTCGCTCGAAACAGTTAAATAGCGCGCGCTGTTCAAATGCGTTATTATATTAAATTAATTTATCTTTTGTTTTTTGTTAACCATGGTTCAAAATGATATTATTATATCATCTCATCTTTTAGTCTTACTACCCAAAATTTTTGAAAAATAAATATTTCTCGATGAAGCAGATAAAAGGCAACTATATTTAAATGCGAATATTGCATCTACATTTACTTATGGAATAGAATTTTTGGATTTCGTAAGAAATATTATAAAATTTGTATATTGTTGAAGGATAAAAATATCTGTGTATGATTTTTATATCGAATGCTGATTTTTTTTTTAATTCGATACTTTTCAATATAATTTTATTCTTTATTACGTGAAACTTTTGAAATTTGAGCGTTAATACATTATTATACAAACTGTAAATACATTTTAAAATTTTAACATAACCAAACACTTAGTATTTCCATTAGAAGAGAATAATTAAAAAAATGGTTATTCACGTGAATTAACATCAACATAGTGAAGATTCTAAGCACATTTACGTGCATAATTGCATGAATTGGTCATCTAAAACAATCAGGAGTTTATTTTCATCATGAATATATATGCAATAAGTACTCAAATAATTTTTATTTATTACATAAACTACTAATATTACTTTTGCGGTACTATTTTCATTATAACATTGTAAAGTTTAATTATCAGCTTAAAAAATGTTTCCAAAAATTTAATGGCACCCTTTTTATTATCTTCTAGGAGGATTTTAACAATGTGTTTAGATTTTCACCAAATACAAATGGAAATTAAAATCATAGTTTCATATATTAATATACATGTTTTTTTTAAATTTTATTTTAAATTTATAAAATAAAAAAACATTCTCATTTTAATTTGTTTATTATTCAATTTCGATTGATTAATTTTTTAATATTATAAAATGATACATCTTTAGTCAACAATTCTTTTAAAATTTTTAAACATAGATTGCATAAAATCTATTATTTACCTTAGATTCTTATAGTTTATTAGAGAATAAAATTTACAGTATTGGTAAAAATATATTTTATATGTTCAACAATAAATATTTTCATTAATTATACTTTTTTATCATTCAAATATACAGTCATTAAACATAAGAATAATTTTCTTTTAAATATAAATAAATGTGATCCTTAATGCACTTGACAAAAATGAATTAATATCTGAATTTTTACTGAAATTTTCATAAAGTTATTATTCAATATTTTAGGAAAAGAATACAAAAAATTCAAAATTATTGTATATAAAAATAATTAATTTATTATACAATTTACATATTTCTTAGACGAATTAGTAAATAAGTGATAAAAAAAACTAGTAATTCTTATATTAAAAGAATACAACAAAAAATTCCATATGTGATGTGAGAACATTATCTTGATGTATAAAAAACTATTATTCTAGATTTCGAAGAGTATTTATCTGTGACGCCATTACGCAAGAAATTTCGAACAATAGGTGAGGTTTCGTGTTTTCTAATTGCTTGAATTCTGGTAAATGAACAATCATTTTTGGATACCGACCTATAAAATTTAAAACTGTTTGCTTAAAATCATGAAGATTGTAATGGTCAGCCAGTTTAAGGTATTCGATCGCATTTGTACATGATAGAGTATCATGTAAAGATTCCACACACAAATCCATTAATTCAGTCAAAGAATATTTATCTGCGGCTACATACAGGTCAATAGCAATATTTTCTTCGACTTCGTCTATTTTTCCAACATAAATAAATCTCAGAATTTCTTTGAATACCTCCGGTTTAACATCTTCAATAATAATAGTGTTGCTTTCCTTTTCTTTCATGTCGTGTCTAAGCATTGCTGCGAAAACCGAACTTTTGATTGCTAATAAACATTTGTGTGCAGCAAAAATTTGCCCGCCGACGTTTAGAGATACGTCACTATATTCATCATTATCTAGAAGTTTTTCTAAAGAACAGGATTGTGTCCAACAGTCTTTAGATTTTTTTTTTTCATCATTGATTTTTATAAGGGTAGCAGACTCTGAATTTATTTTAATATTGCAAATTATTGAGAAATTATTATTCTTTTTTTTTATTATAGAATTGTTTAAAAACTCCTGAAATCCGTTGATACATAAATTCCTGAAAACACCTTCACCTGATTCCTTAATTAAAAGCGTTTTATTTTCATTGTCAATTAAATAAAAAGTATATGATGCTTTAATTTCATGGTTATTCGGAGACCTTAAAAATAATGATAAATAATCACGTGGTGAATCTTCGCCTTGTGGCCACAAGTAAAGCTGCCACTTAGATTCTTGGTTAGACACGCTTATTGTAAATACAGGTGAGAAAATTGCCTCTTGTGCTTCATCGCAATTACAGGTACAAATTTTCTTTATCACCCATTCAAATGTCCCACTTATCACATTCGCTGCTTCATTATTATATTCAGTCATTTTTAAATTAAGAAAAAAATCTTTTTATGGAATAACCAATTCAGTATATTGGTAACTATATACTCTTATCAATTATTAGTTTTTTTAAATATGAAATATTTATAGGTTAGTTTTTCCCATTAGATATTTGATGTTCTGCTATTTTAAATCTTATGCTTATTATTATAGTTTAGCTTGAAGGTTCCAGGCCTGGAGTCCATATATTATAATAACTATTACTATCAACGAAGATAGACGTTTATAGAAGTGTACTTCTGGGTTAAATTTTTCGTCCGATACGCTGGGTAACACTTTAACATTGTTTGTATATCTATACATATGAAAAATTTGATATATATAGATATAAAAATACATGGGATCTAGTGGCGCCCTCAGTAGCTGGGTAACTCATTTTTGGCAGAAATTTCCCATTTAAGAGTACGCTTCTAAGCGTCTATCTTCGTTGTTACTATATAGTATCCTAAGAGTATGAATAACGGCCAAAGTTTATAGTTTATTCATTTGTCATAAATCGCTTGAAATAGTTAAATAGCGCGCGCTATTTAAATGCGTAATAATTAGATTAATTTATCTTTTTTTAGCCATAATTCACAATGATATTATATCATCTAATTGTTTTGTCTTGCTGCCCAAATTTTTGAAAAATTTATATTTGTTGATGAAGCAGATATAAGGCATTTATATTCAAATGTGAATAATTTATCTAAATTTACTTACGGAATCCAATTTTTGAATTTTGTAAAAAATATGATTACATTACACGATGACATAGCACTTTTCTTTAAATTAAAATGAAACGAAAGCCCTTTTTTAATCCAAAATGAAATGACACCTTCCCCGCGACCGTCGATATTTTATAATAAAAAATGTAAATACATTTAAAAATTTTCAAATCACCAAATACTCAGTATTTCCATTAAAATATAATTAAAATTAATATCTTTACTTATACCTTTTGTAAATTATTTTGTTATTAGAATGAATAAGAGTGAAGTATATGATACAAATCCATAAGTGTTAATTTTATAATTTAATAAATTCAAGCTATCTTATTATCAATAAAATGAACGGTAAATTATAGAATATATTTAAGAGTTTGAAATTAATAAAAAGATATATGCCTTTTCTAGGAAAAAAAAGTAGGAAGTCCTGTTTGTTGGACATGTTGAAACAAGTATTTCAGGAATATTTTGTTTTATTCTGCGAAACCAATTTCAAAATACAAGAAAAAAAGAAATAATGATTTATACGAAAAATATTTGTTGTTCAATATTGATTGTACATTTTTTTATTTGGTGAAAAGTAATGGTATATTTTATAAGCAATATAAAATTTATTTTAATACATACAAATATTCTATTTATTTTTTAATGTCTCCGTTACTAATGCTAATTCACGAAAAATTTTAAAAAATAGTTCAGGTTTCCTAATTCCCATCTGTTTTAATTCTGGTGAATTAATAAATTCTTTTGAATGTTCAATTATGATATCTGAAACTTTTTTTTCTAATTTATCAAGATGATATAGATCAGAAAATTCAAGATATTCCACTGCATTATCAACTGATACAGCATCTCATAAAGACATGACGCACAAATCTTTTAAGCCTTCTAACGAATATTTATCTGCAGCCATGAAAAGATCCATATGCATATTTTCAATTTTGTCAATTTTTCCAGCATAAATGAATCTTAAAACTTCTTTGAATACCTCCGGTTTAATATCTTCAATAATGATAGTGCTGCTTTCCTTTTCCTTCATTTCGTGTCTAAGCATTGCTGCAAAAACTGGACTTTTGTTTGCTAGTAAACATTTGTGTGCAGCAAAATGTTGACCGCCAACAGTCAAAGACACGTCACTGAATTCATCATTTTCAATAAGTTTTTCCAATGAATTTAATTCTTGAAGCCTAAGATCTTTAGTCATTCTTTCAGATTGAGCATTTTCTTTTATTATTTTCATAAGCTTTGTATTCACTGTAATATTACAGAATATCGAAAAATTTTTTAGTTTTTTTAACGAAGAAATTTTCAGAAATTCGTTATATCCAAAATCAGTATTTTCATGAAAAATATTTTTTGTTGATAACTTGCGCAGAAGCTTTTTATTTCTAAAATCAATGAAAAATAAAGTAAATTCCGCTTCAACGTCAAATTTATTCAATGATACCAAATATAATGCCGAATGATCTTTGTTTTTAAAACCTTGTGGATACCATTTAATTTGCCACTTGAATACTTTGTTTGGTATTTCTATCCCGAAAATTGGCGATAAAAGTTGTTGTTCGCAATTGTTGAGACTGAACTTCTTAAACGCCCATTCGAACGTGTCACTTATCACATTTACTTCATTGGCAGATATATTTACAGACATTTTTTATATGAATGATTTATCACTTTTTGTAGTTTTAAATTCAGAAAAAGAACGCAAAAAAGTTAATAACTAATCCAATATTCTGGTAGTTAATATCTCAATATGATGATAATAGGTTAACTCTTTTCTCAAACGATCTAATAATGACAACTTGACAAAAATGATCTTAGAAATATAATATAGAGGTCGTTTTCATTCGCCGCAAATTTTTTGCCGCGCGCTATTCGAAATTTTATTACTTAGCATTTTAATTATAGTATTTATGAACTTCAAGTTTAGGTACACAATTATATTATTAAATCAGATTATTTTTTAATTTAATTTCTTAAAACTTTTAAAAATACATTTTTAATTATGTTTTTTTAAGATTTATGAAATAAAGTTATATTTTTTCATACGAAAGGTAATAGATAATGCGTGTTGAAAAATTTTAAAAAATTCCGTTTGTAATTATTCCTTGCGGAATATGTGTTAACTTTAAACGGAATCGTACACGATGTTAAATATCTACTATAAAATACTCATTGAATTTTATTTGAAAAATATATTTTTATATAAAAAATTTGACCCACAGTAATTCAATTAGTTTTTTTGATTGAAAAATTTTTCCATTGATCGACAAAGATACATCACTAAATTCTTCATTTTTCATGATTTTTTTTTAAGGAATCAAATTTTCAAAGACTACAATTTTTGGATATTATTTGAAATTTATTATTCTAAAGTCAGAAAAATATTCAACAATAAACCAAAATGTATTAGCTTAACATTTATTTTATTCTTTCAGTCAAGATTTACTGTTATATTATTAAATTTAAATGTAAATATTTTATCTATATTTACTTATGTAATCCAATTTTTGGATTTCCTAAAAAACCATGATTATAAAATTTATATTGTTTAAGGCTTTTCTTCATAGATGTTCCTCGTTACATGTTACTCGTTACTTGTACCTCATTTAAAAATTTTGTTGTCCGACGCCTATTGACTTTATGATCTATGGCATTGATGGACTCATTTACGCATATGTTTTTTTCTGTCGTAGATCATAAAGTCAATAGACGTCGGACAACAAAAATTTTTAAATGAGGTACGAGGAACGAGTAACATGTAACGAGGAACATCTATGAAGAAAAGCCTTTAAGAATAAAAAATATCTATGTATATTCTTTATAGAATGCTGATTTTTTGTTTTTCAAATCGATACTTTTTGATGATTTTTTTCTTTATTATATGAAACTTTTGAAATTTAAGCATTAATATTAAAAATTTTCTAGTCACAAAACACTTAGTATTTCCATTAGAAAATAATTGAAACGAATACCTTTACTTACCTTTTGTAAATTATTATGTTTTTAGAGAGACGCATGTGACGTAAATCCGCAAGTGTTACATGCGTAGAAAATGGAAATTTTTTCTTAATTTTATAATCTAATAATTGTTGTACATATTCAAATTAAAGTTATTATTTTATCATCAATAAAATGAACATTAAATTATATAATATATTTAAGAGTTTGAAATTAATGAAAAGATATGCACTTTATGAGAAAAAATTAACAAGTCATGTTTGTAAAACAATTTCTAAACACAAGAAAAAAATAAATAACGATTTGTATAAAAAATATTTATTGTTTAGCAAGTATTTATAGTACATTTATTCATTTGGTAAAAAATCATGGTATATTCTATATAAAAAAAGATAATATAAAATTTATTTTAATATATACAAATATTCTAGTTATCGTTTTTGAGATTCATAATGCTAATGCGCGAAAAACTTCAAATAGTAGTTCAGGATTCCTAGTTGCCATCTCTTTAAATTCCGGTAAATCAATGAATTTTTTCGGATTTTTAACTATAAAATCTGAAACTTTTTTTCGTAAATCATCAAGATTATATAGATCAGCAAATTCAAGATAATCCACTGCATTTATAACTGATATAGTATCATATAAAATCACAATACACACATCTTTCAAGCTTTCTAACGAATATTTATCTGCAGCCTTATAAAGATCGATAGCCATACTTTCAATTTCATTTACTTTTCCAACATAAATAAATCTTAAAATTTCTTTGAATACCACAGCCTGAATATCTTCAATAATAACAATTTTGCTTTCCTTTTCTTTCATGTCGTGTTTAAACATTGCTGCAAATACAGGACTTTTGTTTGCCAGTAAACATTTGTGTGCAGAAAAAAATTGTCCGTTAACAATCAAACATACGTCACTGAATTCGTCATTTTCCATAAGTTTTTCTAATGAATCTAATTCTTGAAGTCTACGATCTTTAGATATCACATTAGATTGAGTATCATTCTGTTGTATAATTTTATTAAGCTTTGTGCTCACTGTGATATTACAGAATATCGAAAAATTTCTGAGTTCTTTTAATAATGAAATATTAATAAATTCCTTATATCCATAGTCGTCACTATAAGCACGAAAAATATATGTTGATGTCAACTCGCGCAGAAGCTTTTTACTTTTACTATCAACCAACAATAAATTGAATTCCGCTTGAATATCAAATTTATTTAATGATACTAGATATAATGACGAATGGTCTTTGTTATTAAAACCTCGTGGATACCATTTCAGTTGCCACTTGAATACTTTGTTTGGTATTTCTATTCCAAATATTGGTGATAAAAGTCGTTGTTCGCAATTGCCGAAACTGAATTTCTTAAACTTCCATTCAAATGTGTCACTTATTGCGTTCACTTTATTCGTACATGTATTATCAGCCATTTTTAAATAATTTAACACTATTTAGATTTTTATATTTGGAAAGAGAACACAAAGAAGTCAGGATAATAAGTAATTCAATATTCTGCCAGTTACTATTTCAATATGATGATAATAGGTTCACTCTTTTCACGAGCGATGAAAATAATGGCAACTTGACAAAGTCGATCTTAGAAATGTACAAGTCATTTGCTGCTATAATGTAAGTAGTTTGTTGATTTGCCGCAAATATTTTGACGCGTGCTACACGAAATTTTATTACTTAGCATTTAAATTTCAATATTTATTAGTTTTAAGTTAAAATACACAATTATATTCAGATTATTTTTTAATTTTATCTCTTAACTTTTAAAAATACTATAGCACTAAATTCTTCATTTTTTATTAATTTTTTCTAATCAATCAGATTCTTGAAGTCCACAATTTTTAAATATTATTTGGAATTCATTATTCTAAAGCCAGAATAATATTTGAAATTAAAACAAAATGCACCTTATAAATAGAGCTTAATTTGTATTTTATTCTTTCAGTTAAAATTCACAATTATATTACTAAATTTTTTTATTCTTTAATTAATTTTCTAAACAGTGTTACAATAAATAAAGATTAAATTTTCCATGTCATTAATATTTTTAACATCGCAGAAATTCGATTTCTAAAGAAAAATCGTATATTTAAATCATATAAAGGTATTTAAAAAAATAAAGAATTGTTATGTATAAAAAAAGATAATTTATTACACAGTGCACATATTTCTTAGAAGAATTTATTAACAAAGTGGTGAAAAATTTCATAAACAATACGGCAACATTGTTACATAAATAAATTTTTTCCTATTAGTTTTATTTTCAAAAACAAGCATTATAAAATATACGAATTTCTTAAATTAAGAAAATAGAGCAAAAAAATTCCATAAACGTTGTCAGAATATAATCTTGATGTATAAAAAACGATTATTCTAGATTTTTAAGAGTTTTTATTTGTAAGCGCCAATATACGAGAAATTTCGTACATAAGATCGGGTTTCAATTGCTTGAATTCTGGTAAATCAACGATCTCTCTTGGATTTTGACCTATAAAATTTAAAACTTTTTGCTTTAAATCACGAAGATTGTAAAAATCAGCTAGTTTTAGGCATTCGATCGAATTTTCAATCGATAATGTCGTATGCAAAGATTCCATGCAAAAATCCATTAAGTCTTTCAGCGAATATTTATCTGCAGCCTTATAAAGATCGACAGCCATACTTTCAACTTCATCTACTTTTCCAACATAAATGAATCTCAAAACTTCTTTAAATATTGCAGGTTCAATATCTTCTATAATAACAGTATTGCTTTCCTTTTCTTTCATGTCATGTCTGAACATAGCTGAAAAAATAGGACTTTTGTTTGATAAAATACATTTGTGTGCGTGAAAAATTTGCCCACCGACGGTCAAAGATACGTCACTGAATTCGTTATTTTCCATGAGATTTTCTAAAGAACAGAATTGTGACCAACGGTCTTTAGATTTTTTTTTAATTTCATCATCCTTTTTGATAATAGTATTAGACTCCGAACTTATTATAACATTACAAACTATTGTGAAATCATTATTCTTTTTTTTTATTATAGAATTTTTTATAAATTCATGAAATCCTTTGCCATGATTTTTTATCAAAGTCTGCTCCTTTGATTTCTTAGCTAAAAGCGTTTTATTTTCATTGTCAATAAAATAAAAAGTATATGATACTTCAATTTCTGAGTCATTCAGAGACCTTAAATATAATGACAAATAATCAGAATATGGTGTGTCGTAGCCTTTTGGCCATAAGCAAAGCTGCCACTTATATTCTTTGTTAGGCATGCCTACTGTAAACACAGGAGATAGAATTCTTTTTCGTGTTTCTTCGCAGTCGCAAATACAAATTTTATTTATCACCCATTCAAATGTGCCACTAATCACATTCGCTTTTTCATTACTTACTTCAGGTTTATTCATTTTTAAATTAATTGAATAAAATGTAAGAAAAAAACTATTTATGGAACAACAAATCTATTATATCGGTAACTATTCAATTTTTTTTAGGTTAGTTTTTCCATGAGATATTTGATGTTCAGCTATTTTAATTGTTGTGTTATTATGCTTATCGTATAGTAACAATGACGATTCTAAGTTAGCCGATTGTTGTTGATAATTATGACCATATGAATTTCCACAAGTTTTTCTCTATCTTGATGTGATGTCATTGAATATGTACGGATAGACTCTTGAACGCGCTCATGCAAGTTTACATCGCATTGCGTACAATCTGCCGTAGTGTACAATAGCACTAGAGTTCAGAACGCCATCTGTCCCGAGCTTGAGTATAGCAAACTGTATAATGGTTAGTTGATTAGCTATAAATCGCTTGAAACAGCACGGAAAAAAGTATTCATGGTTGTAAACCGTGCCACGCGAAAAATAATCAGAGTGCTACATGACATCGCTGGATAACATGACCTACCCACCTCTAAATGTGACTGATCATTCGAGTGAGTGATGATTGTTAGGCACGGCCGTAAGCCGTGACTGTAACTGAGTTTGATCGTGCACATTGAATTCACCTGACTATACGATTAATTTCGCGTTTAAAAACAACATAGTAAACGACATACTTAATAATGTAGTATTATCATTGTGTATATATAAATGATAAAGTAATATAAAAGATAACCAATGGTCCACATTACAGAAATAATTTTATTTAGTTTATTAATGTATAAACAGTAAATTAACAATATTGTTCCTATTCATTAAATTTTACAACAATTTAAATAATAACTTAGAATAAAAATTTAGTTACAATTAACGTACTTAATTAAGTAAAATTACTTATTATAATACATGCCTTGTGGCAATTAAAGTAACATCGTCTTTTTTTAATAATAAGCAAGGTGTTCTTGTTACTAATAAGTCATATGCAATCAACTTCTCGATATTTGCATTTAATACAACGGTGTGTGCAAAATAGTGTAAATTAAAACCAATCGTTTGAAAAGGCATGTATTTAAAGTAAATTTTATTATCTACGGAATACACAGAACTAATTTGACCGAATTCGAGATTACTGTCGTTTATATCTGCTACGATCACAGTCTGGGCCTTATAAGTTACGTCACTTATTATAACACTATTTAAAGCGTACTTACATTTGGCTTTTGGAAAATACATATCTAATGAAATATCTTTTTCAATCCTTGAACCATATGTCACATACATATCTTTATATTGAGAAAATTGGAACTGCATTTGACTTAATTTATGTCTAATAGCAACACTGAGTAAAATATTTTTACTAGAACTCATAGCTTGTACAATAGCTTTCAATTCGCGATGCTTTGATTCAAAACGCATTACAGAGAGTTTGATTAATGGACCATTCTTTAAAATTAATTTTATATAATGTAATACAATATGGAATTTGGCTTTTAATTCACCGAAATGTTTTATATATAATTTATGATGTTCTGTTATTAAAAGCTCTAATTGTAAAATGCGTGATTTAGTCATTATTGGCGATGTAATAATATCTATAATTTCTCTTAATTTGGTATATAATGTCCACATTTCATTTTCACAAGGAACTTTATCTCCAATTAAAATACCAAAATAACGTGTGAAAAATAAAGTTTCCGAAGAAGACATTTTTAACTTTAAATTTTTTTTCAAGTAATCGATGTTTATTTCTGGTGATACATTCGACGATTCAAAATCAAAATTTAACGTACTTAACTGATAATTCAAATAATCAATAGTGAAATATTTATCTTCAATCAATTTTAACACTATCTGAGCCATTACGCATCCACATATTCCCTCGAAAAAGTCGTGCATCACATCCGCAGTAGCGTTTTCAATTACATGAAAGTCATGTAACTGATTAAACACGCATTTACTTTTAATTCCAGTTTTAGACATATTAATATTTTTGAGGTCCTTTTCATATTTTTCAATAGTTCGCAAAAGAGATTCGTCTTCTTTGGTTAACGTTTTTATAGAATTTGGATCAGCATAACACATTCGACAAGATACCGTTAAAGAAAACGATTCAATAAATCCAAAAATAGAGTTTAGTCCAAGATTGTCACCGACAATGAGACCAGTAATAAAATATATTTTGTATTTTTTACCATCAATAAGTATTTCAATTCCATTTTCTCGCAAGTCACACAATTCTGTTATAAGTTTGTCGAAAATAATAGAATTGCCATATCTTTTCCTGTGAATTGAACAATAAATATCAGAGATAAAAATGCTTTCTAGTTTAGATTGAAAATTAGGTGGCAAACAAGGTATCATGCCATAAACAGTTCCTACTTCTGTTTTAGGTGCATGAGAGCCTAAACTGTTACGACACTGGACATCATCGTCGTACATTATAAGTGGCAGTACAATTCCATTTTTAGTGAAATTCGTTAGCAATTTTTTCCATAACTCACCCTGTATAAAATTAAGAAGTAAATATCTTTCATTTTCTAAAAATTTTACATATGACATCATTGCATTAAACAATCCAGGTAATTGCAGTAACCTTATTAGTGAATCTTTGATAGATAAATGAATCATGGATACATTATTTTCTTTCAAAAATATTTTCCTACCCCGTGATGAGACAATAGGTTCTGCTTTAATTGGAATAACTTCAGGATCAATATACATATTTAAATTTCTATAAATGCGCAAACGTTTATCTTCTGTATTAAATTTTATAAAAGGATTTTTATATTTCTCAAACGTTTTATGAATCTCTTTATGAACTTCTTTATTAACTGCATTAAACAAATTTTCATCTAGGACTTTCAGTAAAAATGGATTATAAACACTTTTAATGAAATTTTCCATTACATGTATAATAAACTGTACGTCATTTCTGTTAAAATTAAGATTTCCATACAATTCACACGTCATTCTCACAATTTCTTTATCGAGATCCATTTTAATTATAAATAATAATTTTTCTTAATTTTTATTAAACTTTCAACTTATATATAACCATAGAAATTTTTATCAATGCTAGAAAAATAGATTATTAATTTTATATAAGATATTTCTAACATTGAATTTTTTCTATATTTGCAATAAATTCATTTATTGGCCGACCAGCAACGTGACGTCTTGCTGTTTCCATACTATAAATATACTTTTGTAAAAAACCCCAGATATGACCGCATGCATGAGGATATCGCAATTTTAGAACATAAAATAATTTAAACAAAAAATCTACAGATTCAACAACATTTGTCAGGTTATAAATTATGCTCGAAGTTTCGTTATCTATAAATACGTGACAGCACTGAGGAGACTTTAAGCACCCGCAAACAACAATGTAGGCTTGTTCTGTTAATTCGGCATCTTTATGTTTTTTCTGCATTCGGGCAATAATATCGTGTATATCGTCATGTTTCTAAAAAAAAAATTAGGTTATCAAACTTATTATAAGAATAATACTCATTCAAAATTTAAATTTGATAGAAAAAAATTACCTCAATGTGCTGGATAAAAGATTCAGTTATATCTTTTTTAGTTATTTTCCAGTTTTTATACTTTGTAGGACAATAATTAATTAAGTTTGGGATTAGTAAAAATCCTAAAGCACTTTGAAAATCTAAAATTTTAATAATAATAATAATATTAACAAATAGAATAATGTTTCAAAACAAAAAAGTGATAAGTTCAAGATAATACCATCAGTTTCTATTAAAGAATTTTTTTCGAAAATATCTTTGACGTCCGTGTAATCGGGAATAATAATTTTATTAGTATTACTAGTTGACTGAGTATTAGTACTCTCGTTAGCAATACTTGATTTCTCAATACTCTTGTTTACGTTAGCGTCTATGACAGTTTTATCTTTTAATTTACTTCTAGCAAAAGAAATTATTTGTTTCGCTACCTCAAGCCAGTTGCACTTTAAGTTCTTTGCAGCATTTAATTGTCGATACTTTTTTTCAAAGTCTAAAAGAACCTTTAACAGATAAGAATATTTAAACATTAACTAAAATAAAATTAAATATACTTTTATATAAACTTTATTTATGGATGTCATAATATCTTAATCAGCAAAAAATTATTTAAATGTTTGCAGCACTTACAAGTTTTATTGCAAGCCGACTTTTCAATACTTGAAAATGGTTGACTATTTGTAATCCATTTTTTTTTTCGTATGAACTACTCCATCTATAAATATGACTATCATTCCATACATTTATTATAGTCTCTTCTATACCAGCATCTGATTCATCTAGCTGTTCAATTAAAACTGATAAATCAATTTCTTTTAAACCTATAAAATCAAAAAGAATTTTTATTTAAATACAGAATTAGTTGTAATATTATTTAAATCTCAACAACTTTTTATAAAAATATAGACGCTTTATACAAGCTTTATAGAAATAAAATGCAAAAGTGGATTTACAAACCTCGACTATTATTTTCTTTTTTCGAATTTTTCGATTGCTTATTAATACCCCCAGGAGTTTCGAATCCAGAGTCACGTGCAAGTTCTCTCAGTTTTATATACTCTCTGTACAGAAGACCACCACAATTTATTTTGTAGTATGGTTTGCTTTTTGTGTCATCTTTATCAAAATTCTCATTCTCTACTTGATAGGAAGGTTCATAATATAAACAACTTTTTTCAAGTTCAAATAGTTCAACAATTGATGCAGATAGTTCAATAAATCTCGCCCTGTCTACACTGGAATAAGAGTTCAAATTATGTATTTAATAATGATTTTCATAAGTCTTACTTGAAAAGAGTGTTTTGTCACTATAATTTAATGTAAATAAAATGCTATTAAGTGGTGATAAAATAATAACCTCACAATTTGCAAATTAATTAATATATTGTATTTAATGCAGTCATGAAGTAAACAAAAAATAATGTATTTAAGTAATTTTTTTAAATTAATATTTAAAATAAAAATAAATGTTTCATATTGAAAAAAACTTAAATAAACATCTTACGAAAACGGATTTCCTGATGAAGTAGTGACTAACATTTCTTTATCCATAATTATTTCACTTAATTTTATTCGATAATCTGAAATATCTTTTTTGGTAGCATATCTGTATAAAATCATTAGTCCACTTATTCTTTCTTTACTAATTAACAATTTAAACAATGGCTTATTTTGCTGAACTATAAATAAATAATATGATAAAATTTTCAAAACATATAACAAATTAATTCGTACACGGATTAATAATAAACCGTAAGTTAATTATAAAGAGAAAATAATTACTTTGACTGTACGATTTAGTTACTTCTGCGAATAATTTATCTTCAATAGAATTTTGAACTGCCGTAATATCAACAACGTTAGAAAATCTTTCATCGTTAAAAATTTTAGTTCTAATTTTCTCTAAATTACTTGTGTCTTTTAATGGACTACTTAATCGGCTGACTTTACTTGGAGTTGGTCCGACTCTATCATAATCAGACATAGAATCATCTAAATTTACAATTTCATTAAGAAATACTGTATTTTGATTAAAACCATTTTCACAAGCAACCATTATTGGCATGTTTTCTATAAGAGTAGGATCATTCAATTGATTTAAAGGTGTTACAGGTATCATTGCAGAAGTGTTCTGTAAAAATGAACATGAACGATTTTGTAGAGAACATGAAGCCGAATTAGGAAACGCAACAGATTTACTAGATGCATCATCATGTGTAGCAATTTTTCCTCTAAATATTTCATATAAATGTTTAAAAATTCCCTTTGTTGTCACGGAATTTGGTATTATTCTTTCGATTTCATCGTTTGTTAGTTGACGAAATTTTTCTTCGTTTATTCCATTAACTGCATCAAATATTTATAATTTTAAAAATATTTACAGAACTTTTATAATATAAGCATTTATAAAAAATTTAATATTGATCTCAAAAAAATTTTATGTAAAAAAAATATATTCTAATGCGATATATTAAAATTGAAGTAAAGTTGAAATTTTAACCTTTAATTTTACATATAAATAAATTATACTACTCAAGTTATATTATACTTACAACAAAAAAAAGACTCAAGATCTTGTAAGTTCCACTTTGTTAAAAGCTCTTTCACATATGAATCTAAAGTGTTCATGCCTTGTAATCTGTCTGAGCAACACCATACACCGTCAAAAATGTTGGCTTTTTATGCAATAACGATAAATGATAACCGCACGTCTAATGATTGTGTCTAGTCTCGCTGTAACAGCGTACCTAGCAACCATCGTAAATTTACCTGACTCGCATGAACATATACGCTTACCGTCACATCACAATGCGGTGACCAATAAGACATCCATTTATTTTGTTATTACTCACGGTCTATAGCTCTGAATACTTCTTTCCGTGAGTTAAATAGCGCGAGTTATTTAATTACTTAGTAATTATTTTATTAATTTATCATTCGTTGATTTTAGCTAATGTTTTATTTTGATATTATTGAATAGTGAAATTTTGAACTTAAGTCAGATTTTTTTTACACTATGATTTTTCATGTAAATTTAGTCTAGTAATTTCATTTGCGATCTTGACCATCACAATTCTATTATGTCACGTGACACATTGCTATTTTTTTACACGATCGAGTTTTAATATCTTTTAATATGATTCATAAATAATTTTATGTTGGTGTACAGATTGAATTCATAATGAAAATATTTATAATGTCTTATCGACCATCCTCTCATACTCCTGGTTTTTATTGCAATTATTCGAAATAATTAAAATAAATTTTTAATATTTTTAAAATATTAATACTGTCTTACTCCCCCACCCTTTTCACCTAGTTTTTATTATAATTATTAATTTAATAATAATTAAAATAGACTTTTATCTTTTTTATTAATTTGCATCCCATATTTTTTATTATAATAATTAAAAATCAAAATAATTTTGCTCCTCGTTCCTCATGTAGAGCCATCTATCATCATTGTCAATCGTTATGAAATATCATTGTATTGCCCGTCTTCAAATTTTTTATATAACTTTACGATAGTTTATGACGGATTTTTTTTTTCGTCTAGAATATTGAATATTTTTTAAACTGTTTAAATAAAATTTAGTAAATTTTATAATTCATATTACGATAATTTCTATTATCTTTAACGTTTTTAAATTATTTTTGCGATATATATCTGAAAATTAACATCTGCCGTAAGTTTAACAATTATTATATAATTACAACGAGTAATTCATAAATATTTTTATCCCCATCTCGACAGAAATAGCCACTTATTAATTCGAAAAGCGGGCCGAAAGAAAGTCATATCTTACGTTTAAAATTTGGACCCAGGTTTTTTAAGCTAATAAATGACCTCGGTTGAAATGAGAATGAAGTGAAATGTGCAACTCGGAAGAAAAGTCTATTTCTCCTCCAAAGGGTATTTACTCCTTTCGCTTTGTTTCGCTTGCTTGGGTTGCAAGTAATAATGAATATTTTTATTTTTAATTCATAAATATTTTTCTCATTCTACGAAACTTATTTCAAATTACAGGGAAAAAATAAATAACGATTTATAAAAAAAATAAACTTATTCTGCGTAAAACAATAGTACATTTATTCATTTGGTGATAAATAATGGTATATTCTATAGGTAATACAAAAAAATTATTTTAATGTTTACAAATATTCTAGTTATCATTTCTGAGAGTCTCCATTTCTAATGCCAATGCACGAAGAACTTTAAATTGCAGTTCAGGTTTTCTAATTCCCATCTGTTTAAATTCCGGTAAATCAATCATTTCTTTTAGATGCTGAGCTATAAAGTCTAAAATTTCTTCTTGCAATACATTAAGATCATAGAGATCAGCAAGTTCAAGATATTTTACTGCATTTTCAACTGATACAGTATCACATAAAGACATAATACACAAAATTTTCAACCCTTCTAACGAATATTTATCTGCAGCAATAAATAGGTTATCCGCTATTTTTTCAATGCAATTGACTCTACCGACATAAATGAATCTCAACATTTCCTTGAATACACCAATTTCAATGTCTTCAATAATAATAGTGTCAGTTTTCTTTTCTTTCATGTCGTGTTTGAACATTGCTGAAAAAACAGGACTTTTGTTTGCTAGTATACATTTGTGTGCGTGAAAAATTTCTCCACCAACAGTTAAAGAAACGTCACTTAATTCGTCGTCGTTTTCAATAAGTTTTTCTAAAGAATCTAATTCTTTAAGCCTAAGATCGTTAGATATCATTTTAAATTGATCATTCTGTTTTATAATCTTAGTAAGCACTATATTCATTGTAATACTACATAATATTGAAAAATTTTTTTGATTTTTCATTAAAGAAATTTTGATAAATTCTTCAAATCCAGAGTCAGTATTTTCACGAAAAATATTTTTTTTTGATAACTCGGACCGAAGTTTTTTATTCTTGCTATCAATGAAATATAAAGTGTATTCTGCTTCAACATCAAATTTGTTTAAGAATATTAAATATAATGCCAAATAGTTTTTGTTTTTTGAACCTCGTGTATATAAATTCAGTTGCCACTTAAATACTTTTTTACTTGCTTCTATTGTAAACTTTGGTGATAAAAGTTGTTCTTGTTTGCAATCGTTAACACTGAACCCCTCAAATATCCATTCGAATGTGTCACTTATCACATTCACTTTGCCGTTATTATTATCCATTTTTAAATAATTTAACACTATTTAGATTTATAAATTTAGAAACAAAATAAAAACTATAAGGAATCCAATATTTTGCTAGTAAATATCTTAATATGATGATAATAGGTTAACTCATTTCACGAGCTATCTAATAATGCCAACTTGACAAAGGCGATCTTTAGTAATGTAAATATTTGTTGATTCGCCACTAATCTTTTGGCGCGCGCTATTCAAAATTTTTTCAAGAACACAGTTTATCATTTTTCACAAATTTTTCTAAATAAAATAATTCTGAATTCTAGCAAAGTTTTTGAATGTATACTTCAAATTTAGTCATCCCGTGTTTCATAACCGATAATTTTGTATTTATCGTAATATCTTGTAATTAATCATATTTTTTTATGAAAAATTTTTCAACTTATAATTTATCAGGAATTATTTTATTCTTATATTATTAATAACACAGAGTGTCATACACAAAAAGCAAAATAATTTTATTTAATAAATAACGACACACTTATACTTTTCTCTAAACGAACTAGAGTCTTATTCTAAAGTTCCTATTATGGATGCGAAATAATCTTTTGCATATAAAGCTTCTTTAGTATATATTATAAGTGTCTTTATGCGTGCGAAAATTTGGAGGCATTAAATTCTTTATCTAACGCCATTAACTACAACCAGTTTAAAATAATTCAGCGCGTCAATTTTTGGATCATTAAGATTTTTCTTCACAAATGAAAAAAAATCAGATTTAGATAAAAAATTGTTATTTCGAATACAGACAATACCAATTTAGAGATATAAACAACCATTTATGATCAATCAAAGTGAATAAAATCGCGCATTCGTACAATCTAGCATAGAGGAGATTTGTCGCGCATTTATATGCATAATTTCATCAATTAAATCATAATTTGATTCAATTAATCATCTAAATCAATTGAAAATTGATTTATTTTTAACATAAATATCTTTATTAGTTCAAACAATTACTAATATTACTTTAGTTATGTTACTATGATTATAATGTTTAATTTTCATCTTAAAATTCAAAGAAATTATTGATGATGAATTGATTTTTCATTTAAATATTAATAATTTAATACTCAAGATTTCGTATATTATTAAATTATATACAATATATTCTGTTCTCAATTATTGTTGATATTCAAATATTATCATTCTTATTTTAATTTTTAAATTGTTAAATTTCAATTGATTAATTTTTTAATCTCATAAAATAATGTAACATTAAAAAGTGATAATAATTTGTTTGAAGTATTAAAATTTATAAACCACACAAAATTTATTACTTATTTTATATTGTTTATCTATCTGGAAACAACAAAAATTTAAGACATTAATAAAAATATATTTTTATGTTCAACCATACATTTCTTCTTTAGTTATACTTTTTAACAATTCAAATATGTAACCATCGGACATAAAAATAATAATACACAGATAAAAGTGTTTCTAAATATATTTGTAAGAGACAGGAGTATTTAAGAAAGGATTTTGGGAAATAATTAACAAACGCTGTGACATATAAAAAATAAATTTATTAGACGATGCATATATTTCCTAAAAGAATCAATAGAGTGATTACAAAATATCATACGCTATACATAACATTAAATTTTTAAATATGTATTTTCGGTAGAGTGATAGATTTGTAACTAGAAGGTGCGAACTGGACTCCGTTTTTGTATTTGGTAAAAATAATGGTATAAGTTAAGGATGTTCAATGGTTACGTAAAAGTTAACAGAATGCTTTGAAATTTTGAAATATGATTTATTATATTAAATTCAAGTACCTCAATTTTTTTCCATATTTCATTCCGCATGTTTTTTCGAGAAATTTAATGTTAAAAATACGAAAAATAACATGGGCTCTTATGGACGATTTGAGAATCGATTGCGTTTTATATAAATTTCTGTCACAAAAGTTAACAGATCAAATTAAAACTTAGATATTATGAAAGTATATTATCTAAGGATTCATTTCATATAGTTTTTTATATACCTTTCAGGAAAATTGACAGAGATTTCCAAAGTTAAAGTTAAAGTAAGAGTTAATTTTTGAAAACCCGCTACTGCTACGTAAGAGATTTGGCAACGTTACGTATATATAACATAAGTTTTGAATTGAAAGATAATATTTTTCTGCTAAACTTAACCTACAAATAGAAGCGCTGCGTTGCCAAATTTCATTCAACATATTGCCGAACTTAAATTAATTTATAATAAATTAAATAACATTTTAAAATGTTTTATTTATTAAATAAAAACGTTTAAATATAATTTGAATAATATATTTCATCTCTAAGGGCCATTCAAAGAACTTTTTGTTGAAAAATATTTTATTACTTTAAGTTGGCAGCGATCCTTCTTTCCTATGTTAAAGCATAGGGTACCCCTCTGACTCTTCACCTCCCCGCATGACACCATTGAACATCCTTAATTGTAAGTCATTTCTTCTCTCAGTGTTTTTGTACGCAAAATGATGCAGAACAGCGATAGGGCGGTCTGTAAATATAATCTTTTTCTTATTTCTGAGAGCTTCCATTTCTGATGTTAATAAACGAAGAACTTGAAAGAGTAGATCAGGTTTTTTAATTCCCAACTCTTTAAATTCCGGTAAATCAATTATATATTTTGAATACTGAGCCATAAACTTTATAACTGCTTCTTGAAACACATCAAGATTATAGTGATTAGCAAATTTGAGATATTCCACAGCATTATCAATTCTTATATTATCATGTAAATATTCAACACACTGATCTTTTAAGCCACCTATGCAATATTTATCTGCAGCAATAAATAGATCAATGGCTATATTTTTTATTTCATCGGCTCTACCGATATAAATAAATCTTAAAACTTCTTTGAATACCACCGGTTTAATATCTTCAATAACAACAGTCTTGCTTTTCTTTTCTTTCATTTGATGTTTAAACATTGCTGCAAAAACTGGACTTTTAATTGACAATATATATGTGCGAGCAGAAAAATTTTGCCCACCAACAATCAAAGTTACGTCACTGAATTCGTCTTCATTCATAAAATTTTCGAACAATTCTAACATTTCAAGTTTACGATTTTCAGATATTATTTCACTTTTATTCTTCATCATATTGCCAATAAGTTCTCTATTTATTATTATTATTATTATTATTATTATTATTATTATTATTATTATTATTATTATTATTAATAATTTAACACTTCGTACTTTTGATTTAAAAAAAAAACACAAGAAGTAATGATAATAACTAATCCAATATTCTGTTAATAAATATTTCAATATAATTATAGCTGTTTAGCTATTCCTACGAGCTGTTTGATGACTATTTTATAAAACTTAACTAAGACAATCTTGTTATCTTGTAACAGTCACTAGCTGGACGCTGTTTGAGTTTGAGAATATGGATGCACACTGAAAAATTTTTATCTTTTTATTTGCCTTCCTGAGCTATGACAGCGCCACTCATTTAGCATAGTCAGTGTGCCGAAAATAAACGACGATTGTTCCGATCATTCCCGGAGTCAACGTTCCGCTTCCGCCTAATCTGAGTAATAAATACTTCGATTTATGGTTAAAATTTACATGGTCTATATCGATGCAATCTTCCATGATTGGAAAGTAAAAACAGCTGATATGATACAACCCTTGGATTTTTTATAGGTTTTTATAATAATTATACTTATTAGTTAATTTTTTATTAAAGAAAAAAAATAAAAAATTATAGAGCTTGGTGGCATAGTGGCTAAATGCACGGGACTCGTTGGCGCGAGATCGATTTCTTGTCATTTTGTATGAAAAATTGTACACGTGATTTTTTAATTAAGGTGGCTCAAGCGTTTGGTGCCGTATCAAGCGGGGCCCTGTATGCGCCATCAAAATTTTTTTATTGATATAGCTATTATAACTAATTTAATAGTATTATTGATTATTTCTTATGATAAGAAAACAATTTTAAGTAATCAAAAGTAATAAAAAAGAAAAAAAAAATTTTTTTTTTGTTTCTCATTACAAGTTTTACTTTGGTACGTCCCTGCTATTTTGTTGGTTACGAGCACTCTGAACATATGTTAGCCTTGCGTATGGCGTCTGTATCTGACGCGCATGCGCAGAAGCTGCCATTATGTGTAGCAAATTCTACTTCATATTTTTTTAGATTTATTTTCTCTTGTATTTCTTCGTCAAGTCCTGATTTTCTTTTACAAATGTTATCTCCGTGAAATGAACTATAGGTATATAATTTTTTTTTAGGTAAAACTTCTTTACCGACGGTATACACTTCCCATAAGAGCCGTATAAAAAAATTATACGGATTGATTTCATGACGGTACATGCAACTGAACTAATGAAACGGAAGTGTATATATATATATACCCGATCGGAAAGATATCGTGGCTAGCCAAGATGGCATACAAGGCCCTCTATAGGCCGCCAGGCGTGGCCCACGCTGATTTTGTAACGGGGGTAACACACGGCGCAAGCAGGGCCCAGCCTTTTTACGATGATATGCGCATGCGTCAACACAAACTATACATTGCTTTTTTCCTCACCAAAATTTAACTTTGTATAGTTTATGCTATATATAGATATAGATTTACTGCAGAGAAGACGTTGCCTTCCAAGGGCCTCGCTAGCACCCCGTTACACAGCGCCATCCTTCACTACAGTTTGCCTAGAGAGGGCCCTGTTAGGCTTTCTTGGCAACTAGTTGGGGCCAAGCCGGCGCCCTGTTATCATTTCCGATCGGGTAAGAGGAGCGTCCGCGCCTCCTATATGTAAACCAAGGTACTAAATACGTATAAAGAAAAATTGGCGGGACTGACTTGATGTCAAACGCACAGATATAGTATATGTATACGTGTATACTATATATGCAATACAAATATCTGAATCTGATCTGAATAAATAAAGAAAGCAATAGCACTCGTTTTCTCTTTTTCTTTCTTTCTCTATAATGTTTTATGGTGAACCCCTCTTCCCTACATTTTTTAAATTGTACTTTTGTAAAATAAATATTATTAACAAAAATTTTATACACCATCTCATTTAAAATTTTAAAAAATTCATTCCTTAAATAAATTAAATTATTTTAATTTAGTTTTATTTCATTTTATAATTATTTAGTTTTAAAATTATTTTAAAATTAAATAAAACAGTGATAGAACTTAAATAAACATTTATGAGTTCTATAATTTCGTAAAGAAGTTTCACTTCTGTCGGCCAGTCCCAAAGACTGCCACACCAGTTTTTTTACATTGTATCTTTTTATAGTAGAGTAAAATCGGATTTACCATTCGGTCCCATAAGAGCACGTACATTTATTATCATTTTTATAATAACTTTTTCTCAAAAAATAGTTCGTCAACCTATATTTTTCAAAATATAGATCGAGTTTTTTTTATAGTAATGGCATAATGAATTACTCTCCTATCTTTTTCCGAATTTTTACATACATAATTTATAAGTAAATTAATTTAGAATCACTTAAATTTTTGAAAAATTATAAATCGGAATTAAAAAATATCAATTTTTTGTAGAAAATCATGTTACATATGAAAAATGTATTAATTCCTTAATAAATAATTAAAATTAAAAACAATCATAATAATAATAAAATAGAACTTTGAAACAAATAATAGTTCTTAAATAAAATTAATAAATATAATCTTTTCTTTAGAACTTTTAACATTTTACCACGCAAAACTGTTTTTTATACATTTCCTAAAAGTTTTACGAATACTTAAAAAAAAATTAATGCAATGTATAAAAGCGTAAGGATGTACAACTAGAAGATTACCTAAAATGTTTATAAAAAGTAATATATTATCACAAAAAATTTATTGAATGCAACAAATGTAGAACAATTATTGTTATTAATACGAAGTTTGTTGTATATAATAAAATTATTTAAACAAGTATGCATCCTATAAGATGAATTATATTTTATATATTAGATTTAAAAGTGAGTTATAAATCGACAATATTTAACGAAATAGAACATTTGTCTTAAAGGTCGTCAGTGGTTTAGTCGTTAGAGCGATGGACTCGTAATTTCGAGGTCCTGAGTTCGAATCCCGCTCTTGGCCGATTGATACAAGCACCACTTTACGTTACATGTGCTGCAGTTCACAAATACGATGAAACGACGATGAAGTCGCTAATTAGCTTCTCAATTAAAACATAAATATAGCAACGTTAAATAAATTTTTTTTAAATTCTATTTTAAAGTGATATTTTGTTCTGTAACTGTATTTTTCAGTACAGAACAATAATATTTATGAAACTATCTCTTTTTTTATTTATTAAACTAGTAAAGATCAACTTATTTGGAGGTTTTAATTACACAGTTAACTAATATTATTAATGAATATTTTTTTGCCAAAATAAAGTGATTGTTAATATTTTTTGCATTGTTGTTGATATTAGATAATCATATAGATCAAACTGTTTCTTTTGCATCTTTTTACAGAAATTTCGTTATTTTCCCTGGTAGAAATTTACTCTAGATCTGTCTAGTTTTGTATGTTAAATAATCGAGGCCTCGATAAAACTAGACTATTTTCTACCAGGGTTATACTTAATAAAAATGACAAAAATAAGATTTTTTTTTGTAAGTATCGTTTTAAAAATTCTTATAAATCATCCTCTGGAATCACTTGATTATTTTTGTTGGACGTTTTTTTGAGCTTCATATCTTGAGGGCATGAGAAATATTTGATTATATTCAATATACTTTTTAAAATATTAGTAAATTATCATTTATACCTAAACTAAAAAATGACTGAATAACAGATTGCTTCTTTCTTCAAAATTTCATGTTTTAAATTTATCGAACGTAGACAAATGAACATTATAAAACTTATAAAGTATTGTATTTTAAATATAAAAAAAATTTATACAAAAGTTTTATACAACCTAAAAAGTTTCATATAAATAAAATCCAAATAAAGTCAAAATCAAAACGATAATTAAAATACACATATAACGATAATAATACAAATATGTATACATGTAAAATACATGAGCGCAAAAAAAAAGGGAAAAAAAATTTTTAACGAAGGGAGGACGTTTCATATAATACGTATATAGCATAATACAAGATCGTGCGCATCAGCGCGAAAATGTATACACACGTATACGCGTATATCCACGTACACAAGGAAAGAAAAGGGGAAAATGAAATATCTAGTTCTATAGTAGAAATCACCCCCGCAAGCTTTTATACTATATGTGTACATGCAAGATCCTTTTATCTTTCTCTTTCACGCAAAATACTAAATTGAAGCATGAACGCATATATATATAGCATTACTTATATATAGATTGAAGCTGTTAATACATTTGCTTCGCAGCTTGAGATATGATAAAATGTTGAAGGGAAAGGAAAGAGATAGCGTACGTAATGTTAGCCAATAATGATAGCGTGATCACGAGACGATGCGTACGCGACGCGACGCGGATGTAGAAAAGAACGAAGATAGAAAGTTAAAGAAGCCAACACTGGATATTGTGTCTGGTAGATCTTTTTTAAATAGACGCAACGTTTTTAGATTTAATTTTATGAAAAACAAAAAAAAGAGAAGGGTCTTACGATTGTGTTCTTTGATTTCGCACAAAGAATAGATAAAAATAGAATTGATCCAAGTTTATATCTATTTTGTACGTGCAATATTGAAGGAAAGGACGAAAAATTAGTATAAAATAGTAAAATAAAATCGAAAACCAGAACTGTAATACACCCCCCAACGCGACTAACGTATTTAATTGGAAGTAGAGAGAATGAAAAAAAAACCCAAGAATAGGGGGAATAAAATCACTAAACTAGGGTTTCATATAGACTATATGAGGCAAAAAAGAAAAGAAGAAAAAAAAAAAAGCTCGAAAGAAGAGGAAGAAATCGCTTTGGTTGTCAGCAACACACGCACGATGTAGATTTTCGAAGCCGCTTTACTGCTGCTGCTGTGCGACGACGACGTCGTCGTGGCTGGCGTCCGGATCGATACCGCAGCATAGTACCACGGCCTTGCAAGAGCGAGAGAAAGAGAGAGAGCCAAGCCATAATACAAACATAGTAACGCACATATACACGTACATACATATACACATAAACAAGATAGTACGAGAGAGAGAGTAAGAGCAAGAGAGA
Organism: Anastatus disparis; assembly: GCA_017163975.1. Classification (NCBI taxonomy): domain Eukaryota; kingdom Metazoa; phylum Arthropoda; class Insecta; order Hymenoptera; family Eupelmidae; genus Anastatus; species Anastatus disparis. Next base: position 21,275,210 of record JAFFSR010000227.1, on the reverse strand, counting down.
AATTAGAGTGAGAGAAAAGGGGGTCGTGTAGGTGGCGGGGGTGGCGGCCGGCATAAAAGGGGACGCCTAAGGGGGTGTTACCATGGCTACCACAGGGAATTGCTTGTGCTCTTGCTTTACCTCATCCTCTCTTCGTTACACTTGTCGATATATATGTATATATATATATACTAGAATTATAGTACGCGGGTGGATGCTTCTCTCTCTCTCTCTCTCTTTCTACACTTGCTTTTTACATCTCTCTTTTATATACGTATTTACTAGATCTATTTGTCTCGTTCTTTACTTATACCTTTTATCTTCCTTTCTCTCTCATTTACTCGTATTCTTTTACTCGTGCTCGTCATCTTTCTCTTTCTTTCACGCATAGACTATCGTTCTTTAGCGTGGGTTATCACGCAAGTGAATAAGAAAAAGAATAAGAGAGAGAGAAGGAAAGAGAATTGGTAATCTCACAGGGTCGAGAGCCTCGTGTACGTATATCTACTTACTATTACAGGCATAAAAACGCGTTACGAAATTGGAGTTTGCCTATATGTAGCTCTCTCTCTCTCTCTCTTTCTCTCTTTTTCTTTTTCATTGACACTACTACAGTGTATATTCTATACAGCAAAGTAATGAGAGAAGGAAATAAAGAAAGATGCAATGATAAAAATACAAGAGATAGAAAGAGAGATCAACGTTCAAGAAAGTCACATAGAAAGAAAGCAAAAGCTGTAAATGTGCATGTGTAAAAATGTGTGTATGTGCATTATAGTAGTAGTACTTAAGGTATATATCGTAGAGAGAAAGAGTATAAAGCTGGGAGAGAAGGAGCGCGCGATGGGTTTACTTTCCAAATGGAAGGAGCGACTATCAGGGGAGCAAGAAAAGAGTCAAGCTAACTCGCCGATATATATATACATCTATCTCCTCTTTTTTTCTCTCTTTTTTTGTTATAATACGCCAACTCTCTGTATGCTTGCCTGCGTTTTATACCGCGAGTTGAGAAAACGATTCGCAAGGAGAATAAATCAAGAATATAAAACTTTGTCTATTATATACGTTGAATTAATAAGCGATGTAACTAATCGTGATATTTATAATAAATTTATTAAATGATTCTTTTTTGTCAAAAAAAAGATGATATGAATGGCTTAACTTTTAATGTTAATCATATGATTTTTTCAAATTTTGTATCGTTATATACAAAAAAGTTATTTTACGTTTAAGTAATAATATACAAAACTTGAATGATAAGGTCTTTATCTGACAATAAAAGCGAGCATGCTTACGTACACGTGCATACGATAAGCGCATAATTTTAGATACAATTATTAAGCATGTCTTTTTGTTTTTTAAATACACAAGTTTCTTCATATCGATCAACGTTATAAAAAAAATATGGTTAAAATTAAATGAGCGTACAGTACATAAAAGCTTTTCTTAACGTTGCACAAACTCTCCGGTATTTTTCAACGGAAAAGATAATTTTAGGAGAGTCAAGAGAGAGAGAGAGAGAAAGAAGTTCCAAGCCGGAATGCTTTGGAGTTTGTTATATAGGCCTCGCGCGGAGAGTATGAAAACGCTCTTCTCTCTCTCGGTTGGGAACGCGAAGAGAAAGATAAAAGTAAGATATACGTACTGTAGAAATTTAACGAGTAGGAGCGAGAAAGAACGAGAGACACGAAAGAATGCCTTTAAAGCGACGCTCACCAAGCGCGCTATAGCACCACGACGTTCAGAGAGAGAGAGAGAGAGAGAGAGAGAGAGAAAGAGAGAGTCCCAAGAACTTCTCTCGTGCAACACACCAGCTAAAGAGAGAACCTCGTTTTCTTCCTTTTCAATGTGTTAAATATTGATTTTACCTCATGTTGGGCTGAAGGATACTTTAAAAAATAATTCAGACGATTGTTAATTTGAATCATGTTTAACGTTATATTGTAAATGAATTTGTTTAATAAATAAGATACATTTGTTCAAGAGAAATTTCTAACAATTTTCTTCGTTTTCTTTAAAATTTTGCAAGAATTATAGCATTTTTTGACGATTTATTGTTAACTTTTGAATGTTGAAGTATCAGGCTTTTGTTATATACTAGTTAATTTCATGAATTTTAATGTATACGGAGATTATTTAATGTTTTTAGAAAGTAAAAATATCAGCATCAAGCGAGTTTGATACAAAATGTTGCTTTTATTTCATCAATAAATAATCGCTGGTTACAAATTAACAACAAATTTATATAGCATAATGTACGCGGGGTATTCTTCGTAAAAAATTTTAAAAAAACGTAAAAATTGCAATATTTTAAGCTAAAAATACCTTGAAATTGATAGTTTTATTCAGGATACATTTCGTCCGATCGAGTAAAACATATAATCCTTCATTTTATTAAAATATTATTTTAGTAATTGTTATGAAATTTAAAAATCTTCAAGATATTTTGAACAAGCATTTGATTCTATTATCAACATGTAGTAATTTTATAAGTTATCAACATTGTGGAATAAAACGATTGTAAGAGTTTGATAAAATTTTCAAACGTTTGCAAAGTTCTTGATGTCTGTATTAATATTGCTTTTTTCCGGGTCAATAAAAATACAATCGATCTTTTTATCATCGCTGTTAAAATTGTTACATTCTTGAATGTGTATATTAATTTGCTAATATCAAAAATATTCTTAAATATTAAGTTTTTTAACGTAATCCTACGAAGCGCTTGTATCACAAATGAAATGTTCCGAAAATTGTAAATTCATTTTTCTATTATTTTTCGTTATTAAAATTAATAATATTTTTAATTCATATTGAAGAATACTTTGATATTCTTTCGAAGAAATAACAAACAAAGATATTTATATTTTATTTTCAAATTGCTCTTAAAATTGTCGGTTCAAGGTACTGAAGAACGAAAACTCTCTAATTTTTTAGTAGAATATTGTCAAATATTTCTTCAACAAGCCCATTTATAAATAATTGCAAAATATATTAATCAATGCACTAGCTTCAGAATTCATAATCTTGAAATAAATTTAAAAAATTTCATTAATTTCAATATTATCTTCTAAATAACGGAACAAAATTTATCGTGAAGATCATAAAATATCTACTTTTCATGCCCGCGACTTTGGTTTTCATAAAATTACTAATAAACATACCCGTAAACTTACAACTAGTTTGTTAAATATGTACCTTACATGCTCGTTTATTCATTTATAAATTAAATGTTGTCCGATAGAATCATCGCTTCCTTAGAAGCTAGACGATTTAATTAAAATAACATTTTTTTCTAAATATATCGTACACTTAAAAAGACATTTTCTTTAACTTTAAAAAGTAATTTATAATGAATTACGATAACTACAAGATAATGATATAATATACTAGACAGAAAATGAAGAAAAATTTTTAATGAAATTGTACAGTAAAAGTCATTCAAAGTTGTTTATTATGGTCTTTTACTTCAAACGGAATAACTAGTTTCCCATTTGAACGTTACATATTTTCTATAAATTTTGAAATTTTATTACCAATTAACAGAGCAATAAATTTTTTGATATGTTTAACATTTATTTGCGATAAATAAATTAATAGCGTTTGTAACAGTACTTTGTTTATTATACAAAATTTCAAGTACGCACGCGACGTTTAGTTGAAAATTTTCATTGGTTTGTAGAACATAATGTTTTACACTTGATAAGTTTTAATTTTATGAGGAAATTTTATAAAAGGATGATTTGAGAAAACTTTTTCAATATTTTTTAATAAAATTTTTCATACATTATAACAATTAAATTAGATTAAATAACTAAAAAGCTTAAAAAACTGAAACTAAACTTATTGTTTCGGGAAGACTGATAAAAACGGTTGTTGCTTTTGTACATCAAATAAAATTTCTAGCATACCGTATAAAAAATAAATATTAAAAAAATAATGAATATTTTCAAGTAACTAACTCATATTTATGTTTTATAAAATATAAATGTTAAAGAATCAAACCACAAGCTGAAGCAACAAGACGCTCAGAAAAATACAAACGCTGTCATTTTGTTTTCTTTGAAATAATATTAAGATTTTTGTAAATTTGTTTAAAACAAACTAAGAAAAAAAATACTAAATCATTATTCCAACATTAAAATTTTTATTAATTTAAGAAAAATAAAAAATTTTTTATCATGAATTCAAAATGTCGGCTGACTCGAACTGCACAACGGAAATTTCTATGACCATTTTTCAATATTTTAATAACAAATTATTGCGATGGATGCTAAATTTATTTTTATTCAATATCATGCGGTTTTTCTTAAACGAAACATGATAATGTTTCATTTAGTAAACTATAAATTTATTAAACAATTTAAATTTTCGTATGAAATTTCCTTTATACGGCTTATACATCGTCCATTTATTTTGTAATTTTCTAAGATTAAAATCAACAATTTCAAAAAAATTTCTTCAATAGAATATTTGGCACATCTTTAATTACTAAACAATGAGTTAAAAATAAAAAAAAAGTTTATACTATTGTTGTAAATGACGATTATCATTAAACTATAAAAGAAATCGCTGTAGCTCCGCGTAGCGTTATTTCATGTTTTTATTATTATTTTAGTAAATAATCAATGACCATTTGTTCTACAACTAAAGCTTTATTAGTTATTTAACACTTGACCTACGTGAATATTATGTAATCTATAAATAATGTACAAAAAAATCATATAACAGAGCATCGATAAAAAATTTACTAAAAATGATTCCTCATGATGAATGTATGTTTTATTTTAATTGTCATTGTTTAATGCTTTTGTTTATAAGCAAACTAATAAAAATTGTCTGCCCTTTATTGTTTATGCAAAAACAATAGCATTTTATAGTAAATTTGTACAAAAACATTAAGAAAACGTATCGAATCAGTAAAACTGCGACAAAATATTTTACGCAATTTTGATTTATTTCTTTAATTATAGTAATTTTTCAGAAGATAATAACATATAAGTAAATGATTAATGAGATTTACAAGTGATATGTACCGTTGTGTTAAATTTTTTTTTAATAATAACGGTAATTTAGACACAATTCGTTCTGAAAACAAGAAACAAACAGCACATTTCACAAAAAACATCGCATACATTATGGTTCAATTTTGAAATTTTATTTTTATATTATCATCTTAAACATGTAAACTTAATTTTTTTGTACATTTGAAATTTTTGATGTTTAATTAGTAAAATTAATGATACAAAAGATCTCGCAATGATTACAAAATAAATTTTTTTTATGGACATCTAATGAAGGTTTTGATGTGTCGAACTAGAATTTTAGCTATCTTTATCGACAAATATAATAAAAACAAATATGACTGTCATAACAGATGTTTTAGTTTTAATTTTAAAAAATGTCTATCAAATTACATTATAAAAAATAGCAAAAATTTGTATTTGAAAAACTTACTCAACTACCGCTAATGTATTTTTTTTCTTCAAACAAAACGAAATCACTAATTTTCTACGCTTAGAAAAATTTTCTTGAGAAAATTTCAATAAATAACGTTGTTATAGACTTTGATCATGGCCAAAAATTACTATATCAAATAGTTAAATTTGCTAGAAACAAAAACTTTTATGTTTTTGGCATTACCATAAACTATCGTAACTTTTATTAAAATATTTCTCTCATTCTAGCGTGCGTTTATGATATTTGTAATGACGATTTTTAAGTAGAGTTATAACAATTGTTAAAATTTTCCAACTTAATCGGAAAATTAAAAATATTAATAATAATACATTATATTCTATTGATTAAAATTGGAACAGTTTGTGATTGCAATTCATAAAAAATTTAATACATTCCTTATGATCAGAATTTTGAAAAAGCCCTGACCATGTCTATTTTTGACTTTTAAGAATGATTTTTTTTCAAAATGTGAGAAATTTAATCTAACTTTGAACCTCTTAAAAAATAAAAATATATTCTTCAATTTATTTACAAAAAGTATAAAAAAATGATTATTTTTCAACTGATAAAAGCAAAACTATTTCAGTCCATAAAGCAATTACTTCAGCACTTTTTTATTTTAACGTCGCTGTATTTATGCAATCATTTTGATGCTAATTAGCGACGAAGATCGTCAGTGTGTTTGTGAACAAAGCACATGTTAAATACAGTGGTGCTTACACAAATCAGCCGAGAGCGGGATTCGAACTCGGGACATCGAGTTTACGAAACCATCACTTTACCAAGTTAGCCACGGAGACCTCTTTGGAAATTGGTTTTAAGGCAGAATAGAATTATTCAAATAGCAGTATCATAAAAATAAGTTATATCAAATTTCGAGTTCACGTTTTTTTTTTCATTTTATTCATATGCACACATGCAATTTGCAGAAAAATTTTTCGAAAAATATAAAATTTAGTATCATCTATAAAAGGCTTTATTGGCCTTTTTCAAGTTTACTTTATTTAAATATTTTGGCATTCTATTTTCATCTTACGATAATGTATTCCAATAAATTTTATCATATTGACATAAATTATATTATTTAGTATCGTTTAAAAGTAAAATCAAGTATTTAGACATTAAAAAAAAAGTATTTTATCTGTTATAAGAAATCTCGGAAATTAGTGTATCTTAGTTAAACGACTCTTTTTTTGCAACCATGTCTGTTAAATATCGAAAAATTTGCATACTTTTGAGAATACTAAACGCGATATTGCAAACATGTTTTTCAACACTGCTTTAAAAGCTTGTAAAGTAGCCTTTGTTAGCGTAATTTTAAAAGTGAAAATATGAAAAATATATTGAGCAAAACGTATTTTATTATTAGATTAGTAATGAAACTGAATTACAGAAATTAATGATGTTATTCATGATGATGTATCAATGCAAATAAGATTTTAAGAAATCGAATGTTCGAGTGATTCGAGTCATCCTTATACATAAATATTTCAATTATTCATTAAAAAAGTAAGTATTGCTTCAAGGCATAAAAAAAAAGTCCTCGATCGTATCACACCTAAATTCATCAACTATTCCAACTCTCACGAAAAATCTAATAATATAATAACAGCAACAATACGACAATCGTACAACAGAAAGTCGAAGCCAAAAAATTTTCACTATAAAAATTCAACTGTGCCGTGTCCTCTAAAAAAGACGCAATGTATTTCGCCGTGTGTATTTCGTAAATACATCAAACCTATATAAAAGTCCCCAACGCGAATGTATATATACCACCCATTACATAAGCGCGTATTTCATTCCACAAGAATAACTCAATCCTCTCGCGCGTGCAAATAAAAAGAAAAAAAAAAGAGAGACAACGTATACATATATAAACTACGTGAGTATAAACGAATAAAAAAAAAGCGAAGTCTAAGTAAGCAAGTATATAGTTGAAAAAAAAGGAACAGAAAAAAAATGAAGAGAATATAAAAAAAAAGAGTAAGAAAGAATGAAAAAATAAGAGACAAGTATTGAGTGTGTATAGCGTTAAAAAAGAAACGCGCCAAGCTAAAATATCATTAATTCCGGCTGAGCGCACGAAGAAAAGGAACGAGCAAAAGAGAGAGAGAGAGAGAGAAAGAAAGAGCCTCGCGCAATCCGTCTCGATCCGGCGAGCGCGCGTTTGCTCGACCTCGGGGAGAAGTAGCAAGTATATAATACACATGCACATAAATACACGTATACACACACATTTACACATGCAAACGCGTACACGAGAAAAAGAGAGAAAGAGAGAGTTTGAAAACGTCGAGAAATCCGCTTGGCCGCCGCCGTCGTGTCGGGCTGCTTATTCTCTTGTATATATGTATCTATGCCTCTCCTTCTCTGTCTTTCTCTGTTTAGCATTATTCCATCTTTGTCTGGCTAAAAAGTCGATGTGCCGAGGCAAAGAGCCGACGGAAAGTTCCCAGGCACGATATATGCCTGCACACTGTGCCGAGGGAACACATATATATACACACAAACTTGCGCACACATTTTTACTCTCACACAGATGTACAATACTTATACAAGTTCCAGTAACGTTATAATGAAAAAGAGAGAGAGAAAGGTCTCTCTTGCCCTGTGCGGTGCCTGCAAGGCTGCGCGTTAACTTACAATTTTATGTATTTTACGCGCAGATTAAAAACCAGGCTCTTGTATCTCCGTTGTTTATTGAGATAACGAGATGATTGTTTTTGCAAAAGATTCTAAACATTTTCGCAGTCCTAACTTTTTAATTTCATGAAGATTGGTTCATTATTATGGGAGTTATGAAGGTTTTCTGGATAGCCCGATTTAGGCATAAGGCAGCTTTGAAAGAATTGTTTTTTGGCGATTTTTCAAGTTTTAAGGGATGTTATGGATGAGGATGATTGAGGAAGGCATTTTTATAGATAGTATCTTTATTTTTTTAATAGATAAATATGTTATTTTGGATTTTTTACTAGAAAATTCGGCGAAGTTTGGACTTTTGTCTGGAAAAACGCCATTTTTGGGGATATTATTTATAGTACAATTTATTCAAATATCATATAAGAACAATTAGATATGTATCAAAGTAATTCTGTAGTCAAAATCCCGATTTCGTGTAAAATACAGGACTAAAATAATAAAATTAAGATATTTCGGGAACGCCAAATCTTAAAATATTCCTGAATTTTGCAAAATTTTTGTTGTAAATCAATTTTAACAATAAAATCAGATTAACAATACCATTGTACAACCAGACATTAACTATTTTTCATAGTAAATTTGTTATTCACTGCGTAAAACGTTATATCTGTAGCCGTGAATATTTTTCATCCTCGAAAAAAGCGTTATTGCAAAGTATCATTATTAATTTAACATAAAAAAATTGAAGAGAAGAATCTTGGCATATGTAAGATGTTATTTTCATAAATATTTATACAGTTTCTTATTAAACTTTAGCTTAAAAAAAGAAAAATTCTTCCGACTGCCGTGATCACGCTAACAGATACTTTCTAAATTTCAAGTTTTTCTTAATAAATTTATTGAAAAATTAGTTAACGCTTATGAAAACGATATTGTAAAAGTCTTGTACTTTAAATCTCTATAAGAAATTAGTACTATTTGTATAATTTCTTGTCGAAAACGAGAGTCTTTCTAAAAATATTTTCGTAAGATTCTATCGGTCATGGGAAAAACGCCATTTTTTCAAAATAATTCTCTTACGAAAAACTTTTAAAATGGTAAGGAAGAATCATTATGCATTATAGTATTGATTCCCTCATACATTTTATTCATATTTTATAAAATATAAGCGCAAACAAACAAAATGCCAACAGTTCCGCTGTAACGACTTTATGTATTTTAAAAAATTTCAATTTTTTTACGCATATATTTTAACATTATCGACGTAATGATGCTAAAAACAGTTACTTAACTTCATTCCGCATCTAATAATTGCATATAATTATGTTAATTTGTATAATTGTGCGCTAAAAACGAGTTTTCATTTGGAGTTAGCTGTCTAGTAAATTCAGTAATTTTCATTTTCAAAAAGAAAACATTAATTCTCAAGTTATTATTTTTATTGCAGCTTTCATCAATCGAAAAGAAGAATCTGTAGATATTGTATTTATGGTTCTGTTATAAATTTATTGTTTTGCTATAAAATTTATGATGAAAATTGCTGGTTTTCGAGCGCGCTATAAACGAGCGATCGAGTCACAAGCATACGGCACTTTCGAATAATCATTTATATTATTTTAACATATTAGTTTTGCAAAATAACAATATCGAAATTATGTTCGTAATAACTTTAGTAACATAATGGTGTATGGTCATTATGTAAATTATGTAAAATTATGGGTGTAAAACGAGAAAATTTAAACGAATCGTCGTAACGTCGATGCTCGACTCTGCATTCTTTGTTCAAAAAAGCTTAATTTTCTAAAATTTTTATATTTATAAAAACCATTGTGATTGCAAAGAAGATTCGTCAAGGATTGTAGATAATATTTCTGAAAAAATCCAACCTTAACAACGAAAATTCAATAAATTAGAGACAAATTTTTAAGACTATCGTAGTACTACATTTTGCTCTCACTTGCAATATTGTACAATAACTCGTTAATTATTTAAAAATTTAATTTTGTTACATCGATCAATGAATAAAACAACACTGTTCCATTGTGATTGGAGCTTTTGAACTTTGTTAATATCTAAAATTAAGCTTTTAAGCCAGAAATAAAGTAAACGTCGTGCAGAAAATCAATAAAATCGCTCGCTCTCTCAGCGCTGCTTTTTCTCACTTTTTTTCTCTTTTTTCTTCTCCTTGCAACAAAAAAAAAACGTTCGATAATGACTGCTGTACGGAATATAAGTGTCTGGGCGTTTAAAATAAAAAAAGAGCTTTATTATTTTATAAAAAGAATAAACGTACACGGCTTGTTCGACTTGAAAAATTAATTTGAATTGGTGATAAATTTGAAATAAACTAAAGCACTGTTTCTCTGTTTTATGCGCCTGGAGTTTCAGCGATCGATTTTATTGTTCTTTGTTCGATGTTATGTATGAGTATATTAGTTTTATGAATATTCTATAGATTCTTTACTCGTTTTAACGAACTTTTATTGATAATTCATTTAATGTAGTTGCAATAATGGATCATAATAACATTTTCTATTGTGTTGGAAGTTTGGGAGGTATGAGTTTATGACTAAAATAGTAAATTTTAATGCAAATATGTAATTGGAAAGTTTATTTTTTATTGGTATAAAGATATTGTGGATATTGGGGATGTGTTTTGATATACCTAACGTTGTAAAAATAGAAATTACGTTGATTTTTTAGAGTTTTTTTAGCGAAGAAGTTCTCGTAGTCGTTTATTTTCTTAACGTTACTTCATATAACGATAATATTTGATAATAAAAGTTTGATATGTCATTGGATATAAGATTGTACTGATTGTCGTTTATGTTTAGAGTTGATTATTCAAAAAAATTATGTTCTAAAAACGGTAAAATACAAGATTCTAACCATTTTTTCGTAAAATTTTAAAGAAAGATATTACTGGCATCGAGGGCCTGTACAGTATTTCTTTCAAAATCGACTTTATTAAAATTGACAACCTAACTTTTAACATTATTTCTTCAACTATATTGACTTCTTTCTTCCAAATATTAATTAAAATTTTTATCAAACAACGCTACCCGCATAAAAAAAGCTTGAAATACACAGTAGTTTCATCGATCAAAAACTTTAATTCCAAAATGTCACCATTTGACATTGGGCATTTAAAAAATTTTCTCGTCATCTAATTGAATTACCGCAACGACCACATGATTTTTAATGATTTCTGTTTCTGTATTTTTTAAAAAAATCATACTTTCATTCAATTCCTTTGTCCTTTTTTTCTGTTCTCTTTCTCTCTCTTTCTCAACCACCGACAAGCCCTATAGAACTTGTTTTAAACCGTTTTAACAGAAAAACGCTATCTCAGCCTTAACCGCAGGCATTCCATCTCACGACTTTCCCACAAAATCTTCCAAGTATAGAGTTATATATATACGTATAAAAAAAGGAAGAAACGGTAAGATACTTCCTCTATCCTAGAAAAACGAAGAAAAAAAAACGAAGAAGAAAAAAGCCTTTAAAAACATCATCCTATCGACTTGGCGAATCTACCCGCCAATATTCGTGTCTTGTCGTGTCCAAAAGGAAGCGTTAGAATTTCTTTTTTTTTCGTCCCTTTGCCTTAAATATATATACATACACATATATAATACTCAGCACATCTATAACAGAAGAAAGAAGGAAGAAATGTGTGTACAAGGGAGAGAAAGAAAGAAAGAAAAAAAAAGAAGAAGGAAGGGGCGAGCAGATCAGCAGCCGGCGCGTCCCCAAGCATTTGTTTGAAGAAAAAAAAAAAAAAGAGAGCCAAAGGCCCAGGCATAAAGTAATATACAACAGAACGAACCCAGAACGAACGAACGGACGGGTTTTTGGAGAGACGAGCAAGCAAACCCAAATGCTCCTAAAAGCAGTATATACATGCGGGGCGGGGGAAGAAGAGCTGCTAACAAAATGGTCGAGGAAAGAGAGAGAGACCCTTAAACTTTTATATGTATGCATACATGTATATATATATTTACGTAAATGTATAGGTATAAGACATCAGATCCTTCGAAAAATGTTTCCAAGTCAGAAGGCTCAAACTTTACTTGGTATATGTATGCTTTTATGTATATATAGATCGAGGAGAACCGTAATACGGGTGGGGAGAAGAAAAGAAAGAAAGAACGAAAAAAAAAGAGAGGAGAAAGAAAGATTCGTGTGGCTTTTTTGAAAGAGCCCTTGATGGTTTATATACTTGTATGAGAAAGAAAGAGATGGTTAAATGCTATATGGGCTTATGCGTGTATAGAGAGAAAGAAAGAGAAAGAGCATTCCCGAACCTTCGTTTGGAAAGACGGTAGGCACTTGGTTTTTACTCTTTTCTCTTTCTGTTATAGTATATATATATATACACGCACGTAATTGTGAGCTTGAAAACCTGAAACGGGCCTCGCACGCACGCACGCACACTTTTATGTATATATATCACGCGGCATCATGCGGCTTTAAAAACTTAGCTCACCGAGCCAGAGAAAAAGAAAGGAGATGATATTTTTAGGTTTTTTTTTTACTTGCATCGAGAGAAATATATTATATAGTAAAAATTATTGTTTCACTTTGATCATCTGAAAACTTGGTAGTAGAGTACACATTATTGCTGTTAGAGAACATGAAATTTATTGTTATCAAACGAAATATACAATTAAATACTTTAAAACTTATACGGGGAAAAATTCTATCGTAAAAATTACTATTTGACATAATAACCGTAGGACATATTTTATTTGTATAAAAATTACTATTTTAAATAGTAAAAATTGTCAAAATTTAGAATTTTTACTATTTGAAATAGCAATTTTTACTATTTGAAATAGTAATTTTTATATAAAATAAAGTATGTCCCACGGTCATTATCTAAAATAGTAATTTTTTCTATGAAATTTGTAATTTTTACGATAGAATTTTTCTCCGTGTACTTGTAAAACAGTAATTTTTTTGGTGATTCATAAAAATAATGTCCACTATGCCATTACTTTTCTACATGAAGAAAGCAAAATAGTTATTTCTGCTATAATATTTCTCTCAATTCACTGTATAAATAAAATATTAATCAGTTACTTTATCCAAACAAAGTTTAATAATTCTTCACTATAATCAGTAAAATAATTACAAATATGAACATAAAGTTTCTTTACAATTGATTTAAATAAACTAGTTAAAACTTTAGTACAATAAATTAACCATACGCGACTACTCGATATTCGCAATGAAAATCACGAAACTATAATATAAATATAACATATTATATATTATCAATAACTTCGGTAAATATTGCTTCGATTATTTTTGGAAGCGTCTTCGCAGTTTTGCGTAGGCGCTAATAATATAAAAAAAGTAAAAATTTTGCAGCAAGAAATAATAACGTAAAATAGAAGTTAATGTCAGATATTTGGGTACGTAGAATTTTTTTAGTCGTAAAAAATAATGAGAATGGTTAATGAATTTAATTTTTTTTCTCGAATCAGTTGTAAGGAATTAAATTTTAAAAAAAGAATGGCTTCTGATAGATTCTTAAAAATTCTGCAAACAGTAACCGCGACATATCATCAGCTATATGAGATAACTTAGACATATTGAGAACTTAAATAAAGTTATCTTTTTACAATTTATTCATTATACATGTCTTCTTTTGATAGTATTAAAAAACTGAACATTAATGGTAAAATATGAAGATCATTGAAAACATTGCAGATTCATAAAAATTTTGACTATTTCTCAATAGTATATTTTTGACTGGGTAAGGAAAGGGTTTATTTTGGAAACGAGGTTCCAAAAGAACCCTTTCCTGATCAGGTGAAAAGTATAATTTTCTGTCTGAGAGCCGCAAATGAGTAATGAAGTTACGATTTTGAGATTAGAAGACAGAAAAAATATTAAATGATTTTTATTATTTGTTTTCGAAAAGTTTAGAAAAAAATTTCTTTTGTAGAAGAATAACCGATTTTTCCTACTTTTCGCTATATTAAAATAAACAAAAACAAATGATATAATGTAATTTTTAACAGACATACAAAAATGTTATTAAACGTACTTAATAATGAAGATTCTTGAAGAATTATAACCAATACCTAAATGACAAGTTATGAACCAGCTCTCCAAATTTAATTACATTTAGTTTACATTGAAATGAATTAGAAATTTCAGAATGAATCCTGAAAAATCTTTTAAATAAAAATTGTGACATACAGTGATTTTTTCATAATTTATCTTAATCATAGTTTTAAATCATAGGCTGCTGTCGAATTTCAGTCCAATTAATAACAAGGGACTATTGAAAATTCGTTAAAATTATCATTAAAATCTTCGAATGAAGTAACTATTTAATAATAAATATTCTTAAAGAATTATAATGAGTGTATAAATAAATAATTATAACCCATTCCTCGATAGTTTACTATAATTAGTAAAATAGTTACAAATATGAACATAAAATAAGCAAGTCATTCTTCGTTAGAATTGATTTTTTATGTTGAAATAAACAAGTAAAAACTTTAGTACAATAAATTGACTATACGCGGTGACTCGATATCTGCTATCAAAATCACAAAGTTATAATATAAATATAACATATTATATATTAACGATAACTTCTGTCCATTGTAATGTTATTATAATGAAATTGTTTTAAAAATTTTTTTGCGGCGTCTTCGCAATTGCGTTTAGACGCTCATAATTTAATAAAAAATAATTTACTGGCAATAGATATATAATAAAATGAATTAGAGATTTATTTTTCTATCATTTTCAATGTACCAATCTCCAAACGCAGAGAATGCTCCATTAATAATTACAATAACCGTACTAAATTTGAAATTAACATACACACAATGTATAAAATTTACACTGGCTTTGTTCCCTATATTTTTTCTATCGCATATATATCAAGCGAAAATCTTGTTAAAACATAAATGTCATTAATGTAACATCGGAATTTACTTTATAATTTACTAAAGATTTTTTATATGTATACTTTGTTCATATTAAAATAATGGCTGTAAATTCGAAAACCACTAGTCAAGTTGCACTACTAAGCCAACTATTCTCTGTAGTCTTGCGAAATTTAAATCAATCATCTAATTGTTATATTGTTTTATTTTATTCTCATACATAGTAAATATGCTCTTGTAGGTTTTAATAAAAATAAATAAATGTATTTTTTATAGAATGTATAAAAAAAATCTTTGGAATAAAATTTCAAAATAGCAAAGACTTTCTATACATTTTTTATACGTAGATATTGAGCTAGAAAGATTATATATATATATATAACAGCTGGAAATTATTAAATTAAAAAATTTCTTAAATCCCAATAGGTTGCTGTCGAATTTTAGTCCAATAAACAACAACGAACTGTTTAAAATTAGAGACAAATTATAAAGTAGTCCTCAAAATTTTATTGTAATTAGTAAAATAATTAAAAATTCGAATACAAAAGAAACGAGTATGTTCATACTCCTAAGAAAAACGAACTTTAGTACAATAAATTGACTATACGCGGCCACTTAATATCTGTTATTAAAATAACACAGCTATAACAAATGTGCCATGTAATATATTAACAATAACTTTGGTCGTTTCATACGAAAGTAGAAAATTACATATTTTTGAAGACGCCTTAGCAGTTTTGCTTAGGCGTACATAATATAATAAAAGGTCAAATTTACGAATAAGAGATGTGTAATAACGTATAATGAAAGATTTTTTCTTTTTATGAATGTTAGAATTTTTTTCTTTTATTTTCTGTATAAAAAGAAAAGGTTTTTGATAATAAATACGAATGTTAATACTTGGTTAGAGTTTCTAATTTTGAATTTTTAAAGTAACTTCTTACTTGCATCTTATATAATTTTTCAATATTAAAAAAACTTTTATTCCTAATACCTCAACAGAAATAGGCCACCTTATTAACTGGAAAAGCGGCCCGAAAGAAAGATATTTCTAACTTTTAAAATAAGTGAAAATTTAAGTACAACAATTTAACTATACGCGGCGACTTGTTACTCGCTATCAAAATAATGAAACTATAATATAAATATTAGCATTTTACATATTACCAATAACTTAGATATTAATGATTTAACGATCATCTATTAGTTTAATATTTCAGATAAAATTACAATTTTTGTTGGCGTCTTTGCAGTTTAGACGCCTCTAATTTAATAAAAAAGTAATTACTAATAAAAGACATAATAACATTAAATGGAAAATTTTTCTGTAACTTCGGAAATAAAACGGAATTTCTTTATTGTAGAAAACATGATAAATTTATCATTATAGATTAAAAGTTTCTTATTTCTTACATACATTTAATTCTTTTCTTGAAAAATTTATAAGAAATAATTAAAATTTTAAAAAAAGAATTACTTGAAATAGATTCGCAAAGTTTCTTTAAGTAACAACTGCGAAATATCATCACCTACGTTAGTTAGGACATATTAAAAACTTAAATTGATTAATACTTAAATTATAAGATATCTTCTTACAATTTATTCCACATATTGACTCCTTTTAAAAGTACTCAAAAACTCAACAATAATTTTAAAATATTAAGATCATTGAAAACAAAACGTACCCATCACAATTTTAACTACCTCAAAAATATTAAATGATTTTTAAATGAATGATATAATTAATGCTTACGTGACAAGTTATAAACTAGTTCTCAAAATTTTATTATAATCAGTAAAATCATTCCAAATACGAATAAAAAAGGAGTTTATAATGAAATAAATAAAAAAAAACTTCAATACAAAAATTTCTCATAAATTCTTACAGAAATTGTGACATACAGTGAAAAAATTTTTCTTCAATTTTCTTCACAAGCTGAACTTTTAATCATGATTTGAAGTCGTAGGTTATTATTGAAATTAAGTTCGATAAAAAAACGAGGGACTGTTTAAAATTATTAAAATATTCGAATCAAATAACTATTTTATTATAAAGACTCTCAAAGAAGTGTAATCAATGTCTATTTAAATTATGAATGAGTCTCCGAAATTTGATTGTAATTGTTAAAATAATCACAAATATGAATATAAAAAAAGTAAATAATGTTATTCTCCTTTAGAATTGATTTTCTATATTGAAATAAACAAGCACGAACTTTAGTACAATTAATTGGCTGTACGCGGTGACTTGATATCTGCTATCAAAATCCCCAAGTTATAATATAAATATAGCATCTTATCTATTAACAATAACTTTGATCTCGTTATATAATAATAATAATAATAAAGGGCTTAAAATTTTAAAAATTTTTGACGGCGCCTTCGCAATTTTGCTTAGGCGCCCGTAATTAAATAAAGAATAAATTGATTAGCAGTATAGCTATAATGAGGTGGATTGGAGATTTTTCCCTAATATTTTTCATGTATACTGATCATCAAACACAGAATACTTTGTTAATAATTGCAACAATCGTAAAAAATTTCATTATTTTCGCACAAGTAAACATTGCTTTACAGAAATTAACACTTCCTTCGATCCCTATATGCTTGCCTATTTTAATAAATGCTATCAATCTAATATCAAAATTTACCTTATACTTTACTAAAAATCCATACTGGCATATATAATTTTATCTTGACAAGTTATTATTGTGTGTACAAATTTTTTCTTTTGCAAATACAGTTTTCTACATGTTTACATTAAAATAATGCTTTATTCCAAATCTACTAGTCAAGGTGCATACTGTACAAACTACTGTACTGTCTTGTGATTATTAAAAAACAATCGCCTAATTGTTTAACTATTTTATTTTATTTTTATATACATTATATATAGCGAATGTACTCTTGGAAGTTTTAATAAAAGGAAATAAATACATTTTTTATAGAATGTATAGAAACAAAAATTTATTTTCAACGTTTTGTACAGAATTTCTGGAAAAAATCTTTTAAATCTTATTTCAAATTTCTTATTTTTTTTCTATACATTCATAGATATTGGATTAGAAAGATTGCGTATGTATAAAAGCGAAATTTCAACTAGAAATTAAGGTATTATAATATTAAATTTCAGTGGTTAACTATGTGCTTCCTTGATATGATTAAATTCAATGAAAATTAACGTTAATTTTTTTTAGCTAAATGGAATTTTACAAAGTTCATTAATATTGATTTTTATTACTTTTATTAAAACAGCTCTTTTTTATATGAATCAACTTTTAAAAATTGCTTCACAGTTTTTTGCATTTGATATTTTATTAAAATAAAATGCAATCTTTTTGTAATGTTTAATAAATATATAGAATAAAATTGTTCTCCGATATTTTACTATGATTGGTCAGATAATTACAAATATGAATGCGAAAATAGTATAATCAATCTCCTTTCGAACTGAATTCCTACATTGAAATAAATAAGGAAGGTAAGTACAATAATTAGAGTATACGCGGTGACTTGTTACCTGCTATCAAAATAATGAAACCATGATATAAATAAAGCATTCGATATATTAACAATAACTCTGGTGAAAATGAGTATACATTAAATCACAATTTGATTTTTGGAGTGTAATTAGAATTTTTGTCTTCACAGTTTTGTTTAAACGCAAATAATTTAATAAAAAGAAATTGCTTATAACAGACATATATTCACGTAAAATGAAAGTTTTTCTGTTATTTCTGCATGTAAAATTTGTTCGTTGTAGAAAATTATGAGAGTAGATGGTAAATTTATCATTACGATTTAAAAGTTCCTTATTTTGTTCATGTATTTAATTTTTTTTCTCGGAACAATTATAAAGGATTAGAATTTAAAGAAATTAATAGCAAATCAAATGATATTGTAATATTTTTTGTGGCTTTTTTCGTCTATATTTTATATCTTACGTAAAATGAAAGGAAAAAGCCCTTGCTTCCCTGGTAGAAATTTGAACATTAAAAATGGTGTAAACAACAATTTATGACCATTGTCAATAGTAATATTTTGTCATGTCAATATTGGCGAATAAATGGCAATTTTTTGCTGAATCTGCAGAGCTCAAATTTTTTGGTATTTATTGGTTAGCATCTTATAGGCAAAAAATGCTAATATAAAAATGTTGTTCAAAATTTTTGTATTTAGCCAAAAAAATACGCATTTTAAGTAAACGGAGAGAAAAAATCAGTAACAGCTATCTAAAAATTTGGTAAACTGTGGACAACTTTTTTTGACTAGTTATATAACTTTTTAGTAATGAGTCCTTAATTTTTCAGATCATAGGTAAAATCATAACCTCACTTTTGCCACGTGGCGAGAAAATATAGATTAGTATTTATTCACATTCCTTCGTCAATGTTTATTTTTATTGGAATTTATAAAAATAAAAATAATATTAAATTTTCTTAAAATAAAAATATGAAACGCAGTACGAAACGAGTATAAAAATATCGTTTTTTAAAATAATAAATGGAAAATTTAATTAATCGTTTAAAAATAACCTCTAACAATCCGATCACAACTCAAAATATACGCGCGAATATATTAACAAAAGTGATTCTATTAATGATTAATGATAACTTTCAAGAAAAAACCTTAAATGATTCTTAATAGTAATCAATTAGAGCACAATTTGATAGACTCTACTGTTAACTATCTATATTCAAATAATAGTGGATCAGACTCAACATTTTATTAGCATTTTTTAGCACTATGAAGGTTGAAAAAAACGTTTCATATTAGTTCAAATAATGGCCATAAAACATTCCCATTTTCTGCTCTTCACTTTAAAGAAATGGCCATAAAATGGTAGAAAAAGCGTTTCATTTTCTACCAGGGTTCGGAGGTTTTCATAAATATCGGATTAGAAAGAACGAATAAGTAATAAAAACTGCATAGGCGTTATCTAAGAACTGTTCAATAAATATTCTCTTTTTATATTTTTAGTATGATTAAAATTAAATTTATAAAATAGTTTTTTAGTTAAAAGAAAGATTTCTCAAATTTAATTAATATGATTATTATATCTTTTTTAATGGTTTTTGTCTAGAAAAAAAGATATATTTTCAAAAAGGACGGAAGTTTTTTATTATATATTGTACATAAAATATTAAATGATTATATGATTTTTAATGCGTATAACAAAATATTATTAGAAATTTTGGAAAAATTTAATTGATATTCAAGAGAAAAATAATTAATTAAACCTTGTCCAGTAAAATAAATAGAAATATAAAGGTTATAGAGAACAAGTAAGGTCATTCTCCTTTTCAACTGATTTTCAACAAACATATACAAATACGGATTTTAGTACAATAAATTGACTATACGTGGCTACTTAATATCTGCTATCAAAATCATCAAACTATAATATAAATATAACATTTCATATATTAACAGTAACTACTACATTAACATTTCTTATTATAGCTTATATTATTTTTGGCGGCGTCTTCGGAGTTTTGCTCAGACGCTTATAATGTATTATAAGAAAAAAATTACTAACAAAAGATATTTTCTGACATTTATGCATATTTGGATTTTTCTTTTGAATTTTCATATGATGAATTTGATCCTATACAACGACTAATATATCTTCTATCAAAATCACGAATTGACAATATAAATTTATCATTTTATGTACTAAAAATACTTTGGATAAGAATAAGTTAGCTAATTATTTTAGTGAAACGTCGTTTAATTATCTAGTAGTTTAGTCTTCCCATGAGTTTTTTTTCTTATCAATTAATTTAAAAATGAGTTCTATTAATCCATCCTATAAAGAGTTAATAATAATCAATGATGGATTGAGGTGATAAAAGAATCGTTCATCGACAATCGCAATAAACAAGTTTATCATTTTTTATTAATAAGATAGTCCAGCCGAAATTTAAAAGGGTAACTTGCTTTTCCTAGTACATTACTACAAGGACTATAGTAACAATTTATCTTCATCTTTAATATTATTAAATTAATTAAATATTGATGAAAAATTTACTTTTAACATAGTTAATAATGAGGAACAATTTTAATGTAAAATATATTTTAAACGGCTTTTCGGTCATGATACTCAGCTAATACATATACTAAAATAATAAATTATCTATTTGCGTGTTTTACATTACGCGTCTTTACATATTTTATGCAACGTTATTGTCAAAATTTCTATATATACTATACTTATTGATAACTCGTTTATTTTCGTTAAACATATACGATGTCTCTATTTCTCTATCATCTGTAACTTTTTTCACTCTTTACTAAATTATTTTGAAGATAAAATTTGACCTTGTAGAACGGATTAATTAGTACGAATAACTGAATAAAGAATAGGTTATTTTATTTTATTTTTTGTAAAAATGTCTATGTAATATTAGGGTTACGGATATACATTTAGCTAAAGTTTGCCAAATTATTTGCTAGTTTGGTATGTGCTTTATTTAGAACGACTAAAATTATAACTGCTCTGCGGCTCTGCAGGGCCAACAAACTTTGGCTTTG